>ML777666.1:884381-907236 GCA_009831015.1 Picea engelmannii
GCTAAGGACATCAGTACAGACATGGATACCAATGCAGCGGGTCGGTTTGATGGAATTGGTTATTCTTCTTCCTTTTAAAATATATATTTGGTTCTGAAAAGATACGAGTTTTTTGTTGTATAATTTGTGTAAGAAAAGGTGCTTATTTTCAAAAATAAATAAAAGTTTAAAACCTATTTTACATTTTACTTTAAAAAAGCTAAATGCATTTAATTAACTCAGATGCAATGGCATATTAATCAATAATTAATCTAACCTAGATGCAATTACATAATTATTTGCCATAGTCTCAACCGATTGTCCTTGAGACCCTTCACTAACAAAAACATGTTGCCATTAAAAAAACCCTCGTCCTACAATCAATTATTTCTTTAAGTCTCAAAAATCTCTATTTATTCATTAGAGAAAATAGGCATCTTCCCAACCATTAATAAACTTAAACTTAGACGTAATTACATATTTATCTATCATGGTCTCAACCCATTGGTATTGAAAACCATGATGAGACAAGATATTAAGGTTGAGAACTTTCATTAGATAAGTGCTTATTTATGCGTGTCTCCCTCATCCCTATTTAGTCATGAGAAAAAATATCCATCTACCCGTTAGATTTAACAAGACACTCTTTCAAAGCAACTTAGTCCGTGCACATGGACACGGCTATACTCGAGTCTTTGAATATACTCAACATGGCTCTAATGACTCATATGCCATCGATAACTAGAGACAATTTTTTTTAGGGCCACTCCTCATTGATCAATCGAAGTTATAGCTCGCTCAAGCGCTTCAAACTTCCATATGAAAATAAAATAAGTAGGCTATCCAACCCCTAAAGAAATGAGTAATTGATAGGGAAGGCTCACCTTTCATTAATTAATAGTTTGATCCCGGCTCCTAAGGAATGAGAGCACCCCTTTCCACCAACATAACTTAGCATTTACTATTGACTGTCCTTTATCCATTTGTTTCTTTATTAGCTTCTACTTTCTACACACCTCACCTTAGCCTCTCTAGAGACGCACGAAACTTCTTTTGCAGATTAACGATTGCAGATCATAATGCAGGTGAAGTTGTAGATTATAATGAAGTGAAGTTGCAGATTAGAATATTTGCAGATTATAATGGAGTTGAAATTATAGATTATAATGCAGGTGAAGAGATCACCCTCCACCTTCATGCGTATAGTTGTTCTCGTGCAAGGGCCTTGCAGAATTTGGGCTGGACAAAATTGGACCCCGATAGAATTGGAGCTCATATAGATGATCTACGGATGGAAGTATAAGCGAGAATAGATGGAATGGGAGAAAGGAAGTATAAGTGAGAATAGATGGAGTGAGAGAAGTAGAAGTAGAAGGGAGAGCAATGGAATAAAGAGTAGGAAAGGGGACAAATAGAAAAATTTTGGTCATGGCAAAAGAAGGAGAGGGTTGTGGCAAGAGTAGAGGAAAGGACACATATAGCAAAGAAGGTCGTGGCAAAATCAACAAAGGGTTTTGGCAAGAGCAACAACTGACATGAAAAAACCTAAAGAAGCCAGTGCCACGTTGAAGGATATGCTTTCGAAGGATCATGATCAGTTTTACATGGATTTAATATATGTTTAAAATATCAAACATTTAATGTTGGAGATTAATGTTAGTGCACAAGCTTGACATTAATCCAACTCCCAGCAAAACAATACGAAGGTTTCTAAGTTTATACTTGGTTTTCTAAGTTTGAAAAAAAAAAATAGCCACTTGCCTTGAAATGAGGCCAAATAAGACCTTGAAGTTTAAACTTAGAATACAAATTAAATAATCTGGCAAATTTTTTCCATGTTTTCAAAAACTTTAGGTAAAAACATGTTGAACTATTTTGAACTGCGTGCCAAAATAATGGAAAATTGATGAACCAATTACTATAATCCCTAGCCTAAAGGCAGGGACTAATAATGCAACGACCTCTCATCTAAGTTAAGACATGAGTAAACATATTTATCTACTACACTTCAAGTTATGACATGAGTAAACATATTTATCTACATGAGTTTCATTGGGAACCTTCATGAAACAATCAATTATCTCTCTCATTCTGATTAACACCAATTTACTCTTGAGAAAAGATATGCAACTAGTCATGAGATTTGAGGAATGGATGTACTCAACTTCAAATTAGAATGCTCCATTTCAATATGTAATGATCATTCTAGATCTATTTTAAGTCATTATTTATCTATGGTTCAATATAAGATGGATTGATGCAATGCTAAACTCAAAAAACAATATAAATTCTAGACTCAAACAACAACTGTTGTAGAACCAAGCATGTAGCCTTAGAGTGCTACAACTACAGAAGTTGCACCTACACATAGGACTAATGAAAGGTATAGAATATATGGAAGAAAAACCACTAAATGATTGTAGGTAAACACAAAATAAAGGAGGTGATTGAATAGAAATCTAACTTCATTCAAACAATAGGGCCAAAATCAATTGGCTACATCTTAGTTTGTAGGTCTTAGTCTCTCTTAAATACGTAGAATGAAGTCCATGAATTCTCTTGCTACAATTTGGCCTCTAAATCCTTAATATTAAATTGGACATAGATTGCATAACTTATATGTTTCCACATATCTACTGTCAATCCCCCTTTATCACAAGATTAAACTATCTATAAAAATTTCATATGTCCTTTTGTTCTCTAGCTTGAACGTTAACCACCCTTACTCAATGATTCTCCTTCTACAATGATTCCCCTTCATATTCCCTTCTATGATGTGTGGGTGATTTTCATCTTAATTGTTTCTAATTTTTCCCACTCTCGGTTCCACAAACTTCTATTAGGAATTATATAGCCAAGAAAAAAAATTATTGTACTCAATCCATATCACAATGTTCCAACACTCACATTACACTTCCATGAGAAGACTTCTTAGTTCCATGTATTTCTCAACATGATTCTGCAAAACATTAACTTATCTTGCAATTTCCACTTTACTAACTATGACATTTATTCTTTTGAAACAACTTAGTCATTAACTGCCTTATTTGGATCTACTAATGAAAGGAAAAAAAATTTAAAAAATGGGTGATGTCAACTACTTGAAACCTAGGATGCTCCTGCACCAAACATCATTGGTGGGTTGAATCATGAACTCTTGAGATGAAGATGGTTGATGTAGATGAATCAACTCCTTTTCCAAATTTCATAATATTTCCTTTCATCCTTTTTGTCTTTAATTTAATACACATTCAAGATACTCTTTGCTTTGGGTATTCCTACCAACCCTCTCTACAAGTATCTATTGAGATTCCATGGCTAGTTTAACTAGTAGCTATTACTTCCGCTCTATTATTCTTCCTACCTCTTCATCCTCCTCCCTTCATTGTTCAATAATCATGCTCATTCTAGTTTACTTTTTGTAATTATAATTCTCCTAATATGTCTCATAATTGATTTTTTCTATCAATTAACTACACTATAAGTGGTATCAAAGATACTTCTTGTGTTGGCATGTGCCCAATTTTTAGAAGAAAAAAGGTTAAAGACATGTTCTAGCATCTTTAAACACATATATCTATCATTGATTGGGTAAAATTGTGGCGAGGAATCATACACATAGGGGATACAAGTTGGGTAACATGGTTGGATGCACTTATATACCTTTGTTGGTACCTAGAGATTCGTAGCACATTATACATGATTTGTATACTATTACAATATTATGCATACTTTTTATATATTTGGGGCCACCTGGGCACACCTAAAATCCTGTTTACAAAAACCTATTGACCAATTTGATGATATAGTTGTTGGTGGGAAAAATTGACCGTCCGTCAACTGGAAGAATGAGTCTGGTCCGGGGTTGTCTAAATAACCCAATCCGTTTGGTGTAACTCGTTATGACGGGTTTAATGGCTCCGTTAGCCAATCTAAAATCCTAAAAGAAAAAAACAAACAAAACAAAGAAATAACTAATTAATTGCTAAACATTATATTATATATGTACATATACTCTAATATAACTATTAATGTAGGTGTATTTAAGCAGAAAATATACAAATCTCGCTTATGTACATCATTTACAAATTGCAAGTTTTAATTGAAACTTACAAAATCAATGTGAAAATAATTGCTTTTAAGAAGCAGATAAAGAAAGCACATCTAAATCTTGTCTGTTTTCTTTTATAAATCTAACTAATCTTTAATCGAATAAACTATGAAACGCAGACGTGCAGGTAGTCAAAAGTTGAACCAAACATTCTGGTTTCATTAATATGTAAATGTTAGAATTGAGAAACACAAAGGAGAATCTGAATTCATGATAGTGGAATTTGTTGGGTTGTTTCTTTTTAATGATCATTTTATTAAACTATTTAATCCTCTTGTTTGTTAATTTTAAATCTGAATAACTCTCCTTATGCTTGTGGATTTTCTTGACAATTGGTTTGTGAACCTATCGGGAATTGGCTCAACAGTAGGGGCATGAAAATCCTGTCCTTTATCACATCTAAAAATCTCCTTCAATGCATGAAAATAGACCGTGGCCTTTTTGCCCAAGGGGTTTCAAATTGCAACAGAGAGTAGATCTGTGATAACTTGGTATTTTTTGGATCAACACGCAGGTATTTGATAGCAGTGTTAGCTATACAGGGCCTGGGGTTTATATTGGAATGCATAGGAGAATCTACTTTGTTCTCGGGCGAGGTGAAATCATTTCTACACAGGCAAACTTCCCAAGTATCCCCAATCTGGATAAGTTCAAGATGAAAAAAATTGACAGTGGGTTAAACTTCCATTTTTTATAAAGATTAATCATTTTATGTAGAATCATAACAGATATAAAGGCATATAATCTTGAACCCTAGACAAACCCATAACAGGCTTGAATCTCTGAGCAAAACAAACAAAAAATGCTTACCTGAGCCACAAAGAAATTATGAGATTTTTCCCTCCAAAGAACAAGATGTACCTCTGAAACTGTATTGTTTCTAAAGAATCTTCCCATGCTTAAGGTAAATGACCCCATTTCCGAAATGGGTCTTAAAGGGTTTTGGCTAATTCATAACGGTTTGCCTAGAAACCTTCCCACAAAAACATGTCTCAGGCATGCAATTACGGGTTTGAACTCTGCTATGTAATCACAAATGTGTAAAACCTCAGGGTTTTTCAGATATGCACTATTATAGGAGCCATAGACATGGTTACAGATAAATAACAGAGATAGAAAGAGGTGGGTTGGGCTCTCCAAAACTCGAAATGTAGGGTGAGGTCTGCAAAATAGGGAGAGACCTAGTACCTAAATATTCAGGAAGTCACCATAACAACCATGGAGCATTGAGAGGATGAGTAGAATAGGAAACCACTCTGTGAAAAGAATGCCAAACCCAAAACATCAAAACTTACAAATCAAAACAATGAATGCATGCCTGAACTATGCAGGACGAAGGGGGGTGGTGTGTCGGTCCTATATCATGGCAACTAGACCGTAATACGATTGCTGGGGAAACATTCAAATTTTGAATTTACCCAAAGTTATGCTTGCTGCACAACCAAGCACATGTAAAAACCATATAATCAAAAATAAAATCGATTAATTCATATCTCCCAAAGTGTATGAATCAAGTGTGATGAGAATGGATCAATAAATAAAGAAGATTGACTTATAAATTTCAAGATTTGTAAAAATAAAGATGCCCTTTAGGTGTCATCCTATTAGCAAAAGAAACCAAGAAACCACAAACTGTATGATGATCACTGAAGCCAAAATTGTGTTCTAATTTCATGCTTTCAGTCATTAAATTAAACAAAACAAACTATATATTAAAAACAAAAAACTCTTACACACAGGTAGGCCAATGAATCTTTTCAAAAATGAAAGATGATAGAAATCTTTGCAAGAAGGAGGAGGAAGCTACATGAAATTTTATCCTATTGTTGGTCACTATAATTGCTTAATTGATTCAAACAATCAAGTGATACATAAATTGTCAACCCAGGGAAGTCTTTTTATTTCAAAGATAACCACGCACTATATATGCTCAATTCCAAAAGCAACTTAGAGTTGTAGTAAAGAAACTTATACTAATCACACTTGCTTTGAATGAACTGAAGTTCTGAATTAAATCACAGGAAAGAAACCTCCCTATTGCAGATCTTAAAGATTAATCTAAGAATCCTGGATTACATTAGAATAATACTTGCAACAGGAAAGAACAACTATTCTGCAATCAGTGAACATGACCCTTACTCTCAAACAGAGACTTCAGTATTTTATTTCTGATTAACACTCTTTCATGAAAACAGTAATGAAGAGAAAGTTAACTCTATCTAGCAGAGAACAAGGCCATCCAATTCCTTCCTTTCTAAGCAGGAACCTTTAGCCCTATTTCTGATTAGCACACTTGTGAAATTGAGGATTACAGAGAACAGGATAGTCTGATCCCTTCCTTTCTGAGCAGGGACCCTTAACCCAGTCTCTGGCTAGCACACTTGCAGGAATAATGGGAATCTACAGAGAACAGGATATTTCGATTCCTTCCTTTCTGAGGAGGAACCCTTAACCCAATCTCTGGCTAGTACACTTGCAGAAGTAATTGAAATCTACAGAGAACAGGATGTTCTGATTCCTTCCTTTCTGAGAAGGAACCCTTAACCCAATCTCTGGCTAGAACACTTGCATAAGTAAATTGAAATCTACAGAGAACAGGATGTTCTGATTCCTTCCTTTCTGAGCAGGAACCCTTAACCCAATCTCTGGCTAGCACACTTGCAGAAGTAATTGAAATCTACAGAGGACAGGATGTTCTGCTTCCTTCCTTTCTGAGCAGGAACCCTTAACCCAATCTCTGGCTAGCACACTTGCATAAGTAAATTGAAATCTACAGAGAACAGGATGTTCTGATTCCTTCCTTTCTGAGCAGGAACCCTTAACCCAATCTCTAGCTAGCCTCATAAAATCATCACACAAGATTGCTAATAAAAAGAATTACAAATTTCACTCAATAAACTAAGACAGAGTTCAGTAGTGTTTCAGCAAAGCGGAATTCATTAAAAGTAGTGTTTCAGAAAAAGTTAATCAAAGCATAAACATAAATTGTACTAACACACTTCTAAAACCAACGGGTGAATCTTGTGAAGAAGGTGGGCCCTCCCTTCTCACAAGATTCCCCTGGAACGAGAAATCTAGGGAAGGATACTCAAAGCAGTCTTTTATTCATCAATCAAAATATCATATTACAGTCTTAAAATGAAGTACGTCCCTCGCTCTGAATCTTTTCAATACATAAAACTTGGCTCCCTCGAATGATGATTTCCTCTTATTTAAAGAGGAAACCCCTTCGATACAATAAATTACAATGTGTATCTGAGTCCTATCTTTAGTCGGATCTACCTTCTAAACCAGCATAGGATGTCCTAGTCTCGCCCAACAGAATGCTATTATAGGAGCTGAATGAGGTATTGCTGTTACGGCTGGTGTAACAGCTTCTTCTCGTTGCTGCTGATGTTGTTTTAGCATCGCAATTCGTGAGCTGTTTCAGCCACATGAATTGCGCTTTGACTGTGTCGGCATTGTGTAGGAGCGACGGTTAGTTCTTTGTTGACCGATGACTGTAACAACTTCCTTTGTGTTTCAACATCGTCGGTCCTGGCAGTTTCCTCTATGTTTCAGCATCTGCAACTCTGGACTGTGTAACAGCTCCGTGTTTCAGCATCTGCGACTCCAGACTGTGTAACGGCTCTGTGTTTCGGCATCTGCGACCTCAGACTGAATAACAACTCTGTGTTTCATCATCTGCGACCTCGAACTGTATACCAGCTCTGTGTTTCAGCATCTGCGACCTTGGACTGTATGACAGCTCTGTGTTTCAGCATCAGTTTTGTGTTTCAGCAACAGTGACCTTGGACAGTTCTGTGTTTCAGCAATAGGCCTCAAATGCTAATCTGCAGTTTTGAACACTTATGCATTTCTAATCAATGGTTAAGTACGAGAGTGATGTAAAATATTATGCAAAACGGATTAAACGTATAGTAATGAGAAGCGACGTTGTATACCTTTGGGATGATCAGATAAAGTGATAGTATGAGTCTAAATATGGGTGATCAAGAGTATAATAGTGGCAAAAAGTATAGGCAAAAAGGTACATTGTGTGGTCCTAAAACCTATTAAGATGACATTTTTCATGATAAAATTGACATGAATATTTGGCTGCCAACAATGGTGACATGCTGGGTGAAGCAATTATCTCTGCATCACCAGAAAATTTATGTCAGGGGGTTAGATGAAATAAATTTCTAGAAACAGTCAACAACAGGTCAAGCATTCCGATCATAACTCAGAAATAACGTAGTTTTAGCATCAGATGTATTTCTTTCTAAAAAAAAGTTAATCCGACATCTAATTTAGATTACGAGTGTAACAATGTTTATGTAGTCGACTTCAATACTGTTGACAGGGCCACTTCTACCAGCAGGCGTTCATAGCCTCGACAGGGATGTCATTTAACCCACTACAGTACCTCTATCCCGTCAAAGAGTCTTCCATTCATGATAAATAACATTTCCACACTTGATCAAACTGAAAACAGACCTGAGGATCTTCTTAAACCCGACATTGCTTCGCTTCCAGCAGGCATGTTCAGTACTCCGACCAATTTGCCTTAGTATCATGCACACATTTACCCATTGCCAGCAGACCTGTTCAGTGTCCCAATGGGTTTACAAACACTTTCCACACATTACAGTGCTTTCAACCCTCTAGAATTTGTTTATAATTTCTAGAACTTAATAATATTCAAGAGGGCGGGGTGATACTGAAAATATCAGAGTTTAGCATAAATTTTTTTATCATTTAGAAATCATTCTCCCCTTTTTGATGACCTTCATCACACTTTGGACACTTAGACTTCTATTAGGAAACTGTCTCGAGGACGGGAAGGTACAGCTGAGTTGTTTTCCTTAAAACAAGGACAATGTTAGAAGCTTATTAATGATAATTGCGTCTACCTATAATTTCAAGGAGAAACCATAAACACTGATTTGAACAGAAACTTACTTCTGTTGATCTGAGTTTTAACACTTACTGCTTAGGTGCTTGGGAATTTATCAATTACTTCTAATGAATGAGAATTCTTATTCCCTTCCAAAAATGTAATGGTGACTCAGAAATAATTATTTAGAAAACAAATCAAAATTAAGCAAAAAGAAAAGAACCCAAAATAAAAAACAAAAAACAAAAAACAAAATTAAAAATATTTACAAGAGGGTGGATCTGAAATCATCACGTGAAATATCTCTTGAGAGAGACTAAAAGAAAAAGAGAAAAAAAAACCTTATTAATATGAGTGGATTCCTACCCGTGGCACTTTGGGTTAGGGTAGAACTGATAGTTCAGATTTACTTATCTCTTTACTTTTCATTTAAAATTTTCATGATGATATTGTGTTTTTGAAAATAAATGTTCAACGAAAAGATGAGAGAAAAGGCTCATAGTGGACTTCCATGAAAACAATCATATTACGGTTCTCTTGGTGCACCCACTTGTGTTTATGACTGCATTTTTACAAAGAGAAACAGTGAGAAATAAAGCTAAAAGAAAACCTACTCCTAAATCTACCCTAACTGCTAAACAAATAAAAATACTACGTGAAGTCGTGCTTCCAATGTAACCATCGAAGTAACTCCAATTCTGTTATGGAAACAAAATCAAATATTACTAACAAGTATGGTAGTATATCGAAAAATGACAAAAATATATCATACTTACCTTTATCATCATATTTTAAAAACAAAGCAAGCATGTCCTTACCATTCCATTGGAACCTCTTGAGGTATGAATCCTCCAACCATTCTTCCATATTGTTGTGATATGGGTCATAATGGCATGGACGAGTGTAAGTAACTTTAGAAAACTTGTTAAGATTATGGGGAAATGAGATAATCATCAGCCAAGGCTGAAGTGCCCCATCCTCCTGACAATTCCCCAAGTGTTCATTAATTTCTTCACATGGAGGATCTAAAAGAAATATGTCATGCTTACTTCCTAGATATTTAGGTAAAAACAAAGCAAGCACAACTTTATCTTTATTATGAAGATTTTTTATATATGAATATTCAAGCTATCCTAAGATCCTTCCATAAAAATCAGGATGCAAACTATGACTTTGATGAACTGAATATATCAATGGGGAACACATCACAAGAGGATTCATGAAATCAATTAGATCATTGGTTTGAATGCTTCCTTTGATGATATTGATTGTTTCAAAATGTGAAGCGTAAAAATAAAAATTCAAACTAATCAAAAAATGAATATGCAATGCAGAATACTTGATTTCCATAAGAATGAGCACATTGTATTTTTCAAAAATGAATCTTGTAAAATCATCTTGCAACATGTATTTTTCCCATGTGAGTGATGAAATTTAAAGAGAATCGAATCCGACTTCATAAGTGTTATGTTTGGAATTAGTTTCACTAAATTTTGGCATATTGAAAAGATTTGATTGTGGTGGAAAAGAGTAAGATATCGTGGGTAAAGCATCACGTCCACTAAAATCTAAGAAGAGATCAAGTTATAAAGAGTAAAATGAATGAGAAATAAGCACATGAAAATAATCTCTTGAGCTATGATATTTAACAATGGTATTCTCAAGACATTTTTCACTTGCCTTAACACTTTCACTCTATTTTGGTGATAAGTCCTTCAACATAACATGATCGTCTAAATTTTCCTCATGTATGATAGATAATTCAAAACTTTCATGACAAATGTCTAGTCTTTCCTGTGGATAAAGTACATTTTGAGGATGAAGGTTTAAGGTTTCTTCTTCCAATTGTAGGTTTACATCTCAAATCAGTTTCTTGGGAATGTTAGAATACTTAAGATTATTTTCCTCACCTAAGTGTTCTTCAATAACTAATTTTAAGTATTGATTAGAGCAAGAGTTCAAAGAATATGGACATTCACCTTGACCCAACATCAAATCTTCTTCCACGATGGTCGAGGATTGAGTATACAATGATTCAAAGGAAAAACAAGTTTGATTGTCAGTAAGAACCTTTTCAATAGGTTCTACCTCCTTTGCTTGTTCAAAATTTTCGGATGGATTCTTCTCATCCTGCGAACAAAATTACTCTTGCAATTGAGAGATAGGATTTGTAGCTAGTTCGTTATTCATGATTGAACATGGCTGGATGAAGGAGACACAAGCATCATAGAAGATATTTAGTACAAATGCCATGTCATCAAGATTAAATGTATAGAGAACATGATGGATTCTTGTTGAAAAGCCTCCAGGAGATGAATTGTCATTGATTTTAACAAAGTCTGAAATTCTTCACATAATTGATTGTAATCATAGATTTCAAAAGCATCTAAAAATTCATCTACAAATTGAAACCAATAAAAAAAGTGATATACTGGAAAAGACTCAAACCAATGTTTAATCCGACCTCTAAAAGTAAAAGAAAACAATCTGGACAAAACTTTTAAATAAGAAATGTCATGTTTGATGCACTTGCACCAAAACTTGTTAAGGTGGTCTTTAGCAGATACATCACCCCCACCATCAAAGGTGAGTTTGGATAAGCGAGACACTGTCTCGTTGGGAACATCAAGTAATGAGAAGTGGAAAGCATGTTCGAACACAATGATTTGGGGATCCATGAGGAAGTTAAATACATTCGAAATAAAGGATCCTACAAGGCCAGCTTGTCAGTCGGCCGTCCTTCTAGTGCCATTTGTTGACGGGAAAAATTGATCGTCTGTCAACTGGAAGAACGAGTTTGGTCCAAGGTTGTCTAAATAACCCAAGCCATTTGGTGTAACTCGTTTTGACAAGTTTAATGGATCCGTTAGCCAATCTAAAATCCTAAAATAAAAACAAAGAAAAGAAATAAATAACTAATTAATTGCTAAACATTATATTATATATGTACATATACTCTAATATAACTATTGTAGGTGTATTTAAGCAGAAAATATACAAATCTCGCTTATGTACATCATTTAAAAGTTGCAATTTTTAATTGAAACTTATGAAATCAATGTGAAAATAATTTCTTTTAAGAAGCAGATAAAGAAAGCACATTTAATTTTTTTTTGTTTTCTTTTATAAATCTAACTAATCTTGAATTGAATAAACTATGAAACGCAGACGTGCAGGTAGTCAAAAGTTGAACCAAACATTTTGGTTTCATTAATATGTATATGAAAAAATTGAGAAACACGAAGGAGCTAACCTGTTGTTAGTTTGTGAGATGTATCCAAGCATCTGTATGAGTGAAGAACATCCAATTGTCATGCCTATGAGAAAAATCTGCAATAGACTTTATGACTGTTTTAAATAAATTCAAAACATGTATTGGCAGCTGAGGTTTAATGACAGAGGAGGAAACACAAATCGAACCCTGTGATCTTATAATTGCACATAATTACAGAAAGATAAATCTGAGTGTAACTTATTGCATTTCATCATTCAATTAAAATTTAAAGATAAATCCTAACATTCAAATTGAAGATATGATCACAGTATTTATATCTAGAGCAACAAATTATAGACGATATTTATAACATAAGTATCCCAAACATAATAGATCATTGAGTCTAAATCTACGAGACCTATTAATATACTAGGATTAACAAAACATGAATGAAAACATCATTTACAAAAGGCTAAATCCAAAATGCCATATGTTATTTCATTAAGTCTTGGAATCACTCGTCCATCTTCTGCTCTAGGCCAAGATGATTTCCTTTTCAAAATATAGAGTATTTAAAGAGTTTATGAAATCTAAACTTCCTATCTTCTAAGATAGGCTTAGATCTCAAAAGATATAAACATTACAAATATAGAGGGCTTAGAGCCACTCATGATCCAACTACATCTTCAAAATTTATGAAAGTCCTTTTTCTATTTACAAAATAAACAAAAGGAGATAGCTAATCAACTAAGTCGAGCATGCTCCATCCCATAAGATCAACATTAGATATACCCTGTCCTGAAAAACGAAATGAGAGAAAGTTAAATATTTTATTAACAAACTGATTACTAAATTTTATTTAAAAATGACTTGAATTCAAACTAATTTAAAAAAAGAAGAAGATAAGATACAGGTTTTTGTAGCTAGCTACAGGTTTCTGTAGCTAGTTAAAATAGTAAAAATCAAAATAAAAAAATAAAATCTAATCTATTTTATTTTCAAAACGGAAGCAAATCAAAAAACATAACAACTATTTGTTATTTCAGCCATTTGACAAAGGAGCATCTGAATTCATGATAGTGGAATTTGTTGGGTTGTTTCTTTTTTAATGATCATTTTATTAAACTGCTTAATCCTCTTGTTTGCCAATTTTAAATCTTAATTAATCTTCTTATGCCTATGGTTTTTCTTGAAAATTGGTTTGTGAACCATATCAGGAATTGTCTCAATAGTAGGGGCATGGAAATCCTTTCCTTTATCACATCTAAAAATCTCCTCCAATGCATGAAAATAGACCGTGGCATTTTTGTCCAAGGGGTTTCGAATTATAGCAGAGAGTAGATCTGTGATAACTTGGTATTTTGTGGATGAACACACATGTATTTGATAGCAGGGTTAGCTATACAAGGGTTGGGGTTTATATTGGAATGCAGAGGTGAATCTACTATGTTCTTGGGTGAGGTGAAATCGTTTCTACACAGGCAAACTTCCCAAGTATCCTCAATCTGGATAAGCTGAAGATGAAAATAATTTGACAGTGGGTTAAACTTCCATTTTTGATAAAGATTAATCATTTTATGTAGAATCATAATAGGTATAAAGGCATATAATCTTGAACCCTATCCAAACCCATAACAGGCTTGAATCTTTGAGCAAAACAAACCAAAAACGCTTACCTCAATCACAAAGAAATTCTAATATTTTTCCCTCCAAAGAACGAGATGTACCTCTAAAACTTTATCGTTTCTCAAAAATCTTCCCGCATTGAAGGTAAATGACCCCATATCATAAATGGGTCTTAAAGGGTTTTGGCTAATTTGTAACGGTTTGCCCAAAAACCTTCTCGCAAAAATGTGTCTTAGGCATGCAATTACAGGTTTGAACTATGCCATGTAATCACAAATGTGTAAAACCTTAGGGTTGTTTGGATATACACTATTACAAGAGCCATAGATATGGTTACAAAGAAATAACAGAGATAACGAGAGCTGGGTTGGGCTCTCCAAAACTCGAAATGTAGGGTGAGGTCTGCAAAATAAGGAGAGACCCGGTACCTAAAGATTCAGGAAGTCACCATAACAACCATGGAGCATTGAGAGGGTAATAACCAAAGGATGAGAAGAACAGGAAACCACTCTGTGAAAATAATTCCTAACCCAAAGAATCAAAACTTACAAATCAAAACAATGAATGCATGCCTGAACTATGCAGGACGAAGGGGGATGGTGTGTTAGTCCTGTATCAAGGCGACTAGACTATGATACGACTGTTGGGGAAACATTCAAATTTTGAATTTACCCAAAGTTATGCTAGTTGCACAAGCAAGCACATGTAAAAACCATATAATCAAAAATAAAATCGATTAAGTCATATCTCCCAAAGTGTTTGAATCAAGTGTGATGACAATGGATCAATAAATAAAGAAGATAGACTTATAAATTTCAAGATTTGTAAAAATAAAGATGCCCTTTAGGTGTCATCTTATTAGCAAAAGAAACCAAGAAAACACAAACTGTATGATGATCACTCAAGCCAAAATTTTGTTCTAATTTCATGCTTTCAGTCATGAAATTAAACAAAACGAATGCTAGATTAAAAACAAAAAACTCTTACACACAAGTAGGCCAATGAATCTTTTCAAAAATGAAATATGATAGAAATCTTTGCAAGAAGGAGGAGGCAACTACATGAAATTTTATCCTATGAAGACGACATTTTTCATGATAAAATTGACATGAATATTTGGTTGCCAACAACAGTGCACTAAGAAAAACACTCAAGGATATCCCTGTCATGTACCAGGGAATCAAGTAATACAACTAAGGGTGTGACCTATCCTCCTTAGTTAGAAGTGTGAAATACTGGTAAAGTATTATAGTTTTAAACCCTTGGGTATATCAAAGAGCTATATATATTGATACTCCTTTACTCTTAAAACCCTACAAAACCTAGGATATATAGCATAGACAACAAAATTTGCACATAATTGAGAATACAATGAATTTGAGAATTTCATCAATACAATAATAATGAGTAGAGAGTCTGATACAATCTTTAAAAAATATGTATGAGGCTAGTTCAAACCATTGTGGAGGACCTATCCCAAAACAATCCTTTCATGAACTAGATCATATTTGTATAACTCGATGGTAACCCTCTAGGAGGACCCAATATACCCATGCTCTTGTGAGGGAGCTATTCCAAAAGACTCCTTGTGTGAAGTCTATTTTATTGGTGTAAATTCTTAATAACACTCTAGGTGGACCATAACAGTCTCATGACTACCACAAGAATGGAAAACAAACTCAAAAACATGGAAAAAAAACTTAAAAAGATTCCTTGACATAGAAAAAAACTAAATGGCCTTCTTGGCCTAGAAGAAAAACTCCAAATCCTCACCACCCTTGTTTCTTCCTTCCAAAAAACATAGGGACCCAAATGGTAGTTTTATTTGACTAGTTGAATTCAAAGGATCCTAGGGAATCTTCAACAAATATTGGGCATCAAAATGGGACCTTATTTCATAAAAATTAAAACGATAAGATTAATATATTTCATAAAATCAATTTGGATAAATTCAATAGCTCAGATCCAGTAGGATGTGTGGACCAAATGGAACAATATTTTTTTCTTTGTTTTTATAATATGAGAATATACATTTTGAGTGGAGGTGCTAAATCTATATAGTGAGCATTAGCAATGGTGGAAATGGCATGGGAAGGCATATGTGGGATACATTACATGGCCTGAATTCATGAAGGATTTCTATTCTTGATTTGTAACTAACACCCATTTTTTAGGGATGTTAACCAAGTTATGACAAACCAAGATAGTGGAAGACTTAATTTCTTTTTTTAAGAGAATGTAAATTCAAATAGAAGGTATGATTGATGATTTAGAGAGATTATTTTATCAATGAACTTAGAGAGGATATCTATTCCTAGGTAATTGATGTTCCACCCCACTACTTGATTTGACACCTTTTAGATTACAAATAAAATGGTGGCTACAACCCATAAAAAATGAACCAATTTTATTTTGTGTCCACATACATATTTTATTCCTACAACCACTCCAGTTTCTTCTTAACCATTGACGTTCCAAACGTTAACACCAATAGAAAATACTAGATGTCAATGTCTCAAGCTTTTCTATCAGTTTGATTAGAGGTACAAAGGTTTTTTTTCATATATATGACGTCCTTGGTAAGGAAAATTTTAGGGGCTAAATTTCACCCATGTGCTAATTTTGCATGTTTTTTCCCAAAAAAGATTCACCAATTTCCATTTTTTCTAAAAGTTATTCACCCAGATTGTATATGATAAAATTATTTAACCTTAAAAGTCTCTACAAGTTTTAATAGAAACTATATAAAATACTTATAAATTTGAATATTTTTTTAAAAATATCACTAAACATTTCACTGTTTGCATGCTAAGGACTAATACATTTCTCCAAGGTTTCAACACTTCAAGATAAATTTCCATCCTTAAAATTTCCCCTGCTCCTTAGGCATGTCTAAGGAAATTTTAGAAGATGACATAGACAATCTCAACTTGAGAAAGACTCCACATGATGGCATACCCACTCTAGAGACTCCTTACAAGGAACCCCAAATTCCCTCCGTGTTTTGCTAGAAATTTAATCTTTCGAAACCCTAATGTTGGTTAGTGATATCAAGCATACAAATATAATTGTATTAATAAAAAATAATATCACCCATAGTTGTATTCATCTCAAGTCACAAAAGAAACTAATTGTTATTACCATATGACATATAATTTTCAACTCATTATAGCTAGCAGAGGTATGATTAATCGTTGTGGTAAGTGTGAGAATGTGAAAGTTCAAATGGGGGGACTAATTTCTCAAATCAAAAATGTTTTACATTGAAATCATACAATGTGATGTAATTGTTATGGATTGTATAGGGAACAAAATGAAACATAAAAAAAAATATACCATAGGGCATAATGATGCACAGTGAAAACCCATTTTTTGTCAATGAATAAAATAATAGAATATTGTAGAACACACACTAGCTAGAATGGTGGTACCTTATCTCTAAAGGGAGAGAGATGTCAGCTATGTTGATTCACAACAAGATACTATAATAGGATGAAAATATTGTATTTTAACATAAAGAAAGAACCGTAAAGGTCCAAAACCCTAAATCTAGGAGACAAAGTGCCAAAAGGTGTTTTTCTAAAAATAACACCAAAAGGTATTTTTGGGTGTTAATTATTACAACAATTTCCTAGAAGTGTAAATTTTGCATAGGATCTCTGGTTGATGCACATAGTAGCTCATTGGAAATATCTAACTAAGGACTATGATAAAAAAAAGTAGGGCTTGGCTCTTGAAAAAATCATGGAAGGATCAATTGTTTAAAAATGTTGTTAAGGGCGTCAAAATGGACACGAAAGTTTAAGACCTAGAAAATCATAACAAAACTACACAGATGGAGAACCATGTTGATTCATTGGAAGAGGTGGGTGGCCATTGATATCCACTTAGATCATTCATCCTCCCTTAGGAACCAATGGTCCCCATTGTCTTAATGTTTTGAAGTAGACGGGGAAAATGTCAATGAATATGAATCTGGGTGAGCCATTTTCCTTACTGAAGAAGTTGGCATGATTTGAAAACTTAATAGAGTTGCATTTTCTGATAGTGGGTTCCTTTCATCTTGGATTCCATGATTCAATATGTTATTACACAGTTTGTAGTTTGGGAAAATCCAAACCCAAGAAAAAAGTGTGTGACACAACTGGGGACACCTATCACTATCACCTCAATAGATATCCCCTTTGTTTTAGTGATGTACATGTCCAACACAAGGGAGGCTTCCTAGGTGACCCTAGGGGGATTGTAAGGGAAGAGGCCAAGAGTTGAAGGAAAAACCCATATAGGTCATGATTACAATATATTGAGGATTGATGGAGGATTAGTATGAGTCAATGAAAGGGATACCAATTGGTAGTTCCTTCAAAACATATGTTAGACAACCCAAAACAATAAAATATATGATGAAATAAGCCCTGAGACAAGAGGCAAATCAGAAAGAAAACTTGTAGTCCAAAAATTGCAGAATATAAAAGTGATATATCAGCAACAATATAATTATAATAGCTGCAAATTAGACAATCAAAATCAACATATCATATTGTCTAAGAAAGCGTGCAATTAGTAAACCATTTTCCAATCCTTAAACCAATATTTTGATGTAAAAAAGGGTTGTAAAATACTGTTATTAGAATGAATTGTGACAACCCTATGGCTGTAGAATTTTTTTTCTACAACAACAATTTCTAACCATTAAAATTAGCAATTAAATCGTAGAATCAATATCCCTTTATCAATAGATTAATTATCACAACTTACAAGCAATTTTTAGTGGTAGAAAAGTAAAGAAAATATATGAGAAAGACTTTTTAATGCATACCTAATGGTTGTAGATTAATGTTTATTAAAACGGACTAACTAATTGACCAATCAAGACGCCCTTGAAGAATGAGAGAGTCTAAAGCATGTAAAATTCAAATCCAACTTTAAAATTTTCAAAACCTCAATTTTCATGTTTACCAATGAAAAAATTAGCAATCTCTAATGCAAAGATTAGTCCCTTTTTATTGGGTGAATGGAGTCTCTTCCTTGGAATACAAACTAACCAAAGAGGAAGAAGTGGTATTTGTTGAGATTTAAACCCTTATAAACCCCAACATTAATCCTTCCAAATCCTCTAGCTTCGAATTCAAGACAAACTATGGTTTAATTTTTCTCTAGGGGTGTAAACCCTCTTACTCCTTGGAGAAATGTACCCTATTTAATCCTTGAAACAAAGGTGTAAACCCTCTTACTCCTTGTTGCAAGGCTTATATCCCTTCAAAATAAAATAAGAATAAAATTTGGTGGAGGGTGTAAGCCCTTTTATTCCTCCTAGGGTTTTAGATATATTTCTTGAATTGAAAAAAACAACATGACAATGAATTGGAGAAATTACTCACCAAATCCAAGAGATACCATGCAATAAACACTTTACTACCAAAAATCATCCAACAATTTTCCAAGAAACACCATCAAGAGAAGTCACTAGTATTTGTTGCTCCAATAGACAAGAGTTGCATCCATGAGGGAAAGAAAAAGAGAGACAATGAATTGTCTAAGAGGATCAAAATTTCAGTCCAAAGAGTAATATTATAAAGTGATGAGTTATATCCAAGCGACAAATGACTTTCCTCTATTTATAGAAGAAAACCCAAGTCATAGTTTGTCTACAATGGTTAATTATCAAATCGTTTTGCTCTTTTTTTCCACATAGGATACAAAATGACCAAAAATAACAAAATGATGGCACATAATCCCATAAATCTCCTCTCCAACCTGACACATGTGCAAGTAGGCCTCCAAAGGATAGGACATATTTCTTGAAATGTGCCACATCATTCCAAAATCAAGCAATATAGAGGGGATTCAAGCCCAAAACACCACCAAGTGCACTAAATTGAAAAAAAAATCCCTCAAAAGTGTGACATAATGCTCCAAAGGAGGGACATTTGGGAATAGGAGGGTGATGTCATATACCCTTCATCTTTTTGAGCCTTGTCCAAGTGCTAGAGATGTCTCCCAAGGTGCAATGACGGTCATCCTAGGCCTCCAATGAGCGGGGCGCAACATCCATCCAATGGGATTTGAATCCCATATGAAAGTCCAAGTGGCTTACTAAGTCCCTCCATGAATAGATTTCATTGGGAAGGGTCATGTAAATACAATAAAATATGCCCTCCAAGGGTCCACAAGTCATATGAAGCATTTTGAGTAAGCCACATTTAATAAAATAACCACCCAAACAAGTGCATTAAGTCCCCCCTTTTCAAATTAAACAAATGCTCAAAGACCTTATAAACCTTTCCAAATTTAGATATGGGAAAGGTTTCATGGTGCCCTATTGGGTTGGCCAATCCCCAAGTCAAGGAATGTTTCCCGAGAAGACCCTATATAGACCATGTAATGGATATGAGGTGGATTGGGGGAAGTAATCTTGGGAATGGGGTCCTTGACATATCAAGGGCTCATATTGTCTCATTTATGGGTGCCTTTATGGAGGGTGTGTTGCATCCCTTTGTTTTCAATGCAACATTTTTTCAAGCCTTTTATTTTCCTTTCATTCTTTTATGGTCCAAAAACTGAGTGTGATATGAAATGGAAAGAAAAATGACACCACAATACCACTTGAACTTAGAACACATTGAGTGCCATATGCACTGGAAATTAAAGGACATTGTGATGCATCCCCCCTTAAAGCAACACATTTTTATTTATTTTATTTTTAAAGTCCCTTCCTATTTATGGAGAATCATTTCATGGATATTAAGATCTTAGAGCAATCATAAAGAAGCATAAATTATGGCTTTTGAATTTTATATTTATAAATACAACACCTCTGGGCCTTCAACCCCTTCTTCCCATGAAATAAGGTACAATACCTTATTGGGATCAATGAACCCAAAAACCCAAAAGATGAGGAAACATAGGGGAAGAAATGTGGAAAGTGGTAAGTATGAGTGGGAATGGTGCGATGAGCTTCAAGGAGACCCCCCAGTAGAAACCATTTTCATGAGGGTGAACAACTTAATAGGACACCATGTCAAACACCAAGGAAAAATAAGGAAAAGGGAATAATTTCCAAGCAAGCTTTCCATCATCAAGAAAGGACCCTTCACAACATACTCAAATTCTTCAATTATTAAAGTGACACTTACCATGAGACTGGACTTGTTACCTCATGAAGTAATATGTAATGGTCCCAAGCCAAATTCTTTCTTGGAATCACTAATTACTACTAATTTATTGAGTTATTAAGTGCATACAAGATTCATCAACACATGGAGATCACAATATATTCAAGATGTAGAAGAACAATCAAAGATCTGACCTTTTTATTATGAGCAATGTAAGATCAATAAAATAGATGGCTGATCTGGCATAAACCTCAGATGCTCGTACAAGCAATAGATATGAGCTGCTACAAAATGCTCCCGACAATACAAAATAAGCCTCCAAAGGCTGGATATACAATGAAGACCGAATCAAGAAGATCTGAGCCGTATTAATGCTCAACCTCCAAGCTGGAAAGTGCCACGTCCTGCTAGAATGCTGAAGCCCTCAATAATTTTGCCTTTCTACCAAAAGTGTCCAATCATCCCGAGAAATATTCCAACTGATAGATCGGGAAACTGTAAGGAAAACCCAGATGTCTAAATTCCCAAATCCACTCTCAAACACCATAGATCTGAATTTCCCACTGAATGGAGCACCCCACTGGATGATTGAAACCCTAGCTGGTTCAGCCCCAATGAAGGAGGCCTCCAAATGCTTTGAAACTCTCCAAGAATATAGATCGGGCTATGAGAATCTCGTGGGAGAAGTTTCGGACTCAGATCTCAAGTAGATCTCCCTAGATCTGAATTTTACTGAATAACAGGATGTCCCCTATGGCTCCAAGACATCCCAATCTGCAGACAAATGTAGAATGATGATAACCCTCCAGAAAATCTCTCAAAATGATGGTCCTACCCCTGCAAACAAAACCCAACTGTCGAAATGGCCCCAGACCCTCAGGATAAGCTAGATCAAACCTCCCTCTAAATGATGGTGCACCCTTGCTGGAAACACAAGAAAAGTATGGCTTGCTACCTTCTGAAGCGCTAGATGGAGATGGGTTGAGACTAGAATGGTGTGGAGGAGTCTTTCATCCCCAAGACCAAGCTGCGGAACAAGGTGAGTGGATATTTCACCACTGAATTTCTCACAAGGGTTTTTACAGCAAAACCCCCAAACTGAATGCTCAAGAGAAATAGCAAATGCTAATCCAAAACCAGAATGAGTAATAGGTGTGCCCCAGCCTCTTACTTATACTTTTCCTTCTAATTCTCTATTGAGTTAGGTTAACTCCCAGGGTTAATATTCTATTCTTCTGTTGAGTTATCTTTTACTCATTTATCCTTTTCCTTTCTTAAGTCAACTTAAAAATATAACTTTTAACTTCTTGACTTTCCCCCCTTCAGTTTGAGACTATGACCTAGTCGGGGTGCCCAGGCCACTGATTCTCCTCATCACCTCTCTAAGAGGTGGGGGACATTACAGTCTCCCCTGCTTGAAATTGCTTGTCCTCAAGCAATTCCAAACTTGCTTCTTTAACCACATGCTCCTGCTCCCAAGTGGCATCCTCAATGGGTAAATCCTTTCACCTGATCAGATACTCCTTGATGCTTCGGTTTCGGAGCCTCTTCTCTTGGACTTCTAACACCTCCTCTAGAATCAAAAACAAGTTGTCCCTCCTCATCCATGGGAGGTAATGCCTTAATAGGCCTAACATGTTGACCGAGGGATTTCTTAAGGCATGAGACATGGTACGATCAACTCTGTGCTTGTCTGCTTGGACCTTTTGCTGGTTTTGTGCCCTCTATAAATGATCCTTCAATTCCTTGAGAATGTCTTGGCTCTGCTGTATCCAATCCTGTACCATTGGAGCCCTGCTGTCACCAAATGCAATCTCCACAAATGATTAAGGATCATAGCTATATAAAGCTCTGAAGGGTGACATGCCAATGGACATATGTTGGGTGGTGTTGTAGCAATATTCTCCCAAATGTAACCATCTGACCCATGC
>ML777666.1:917836-937197 GCA_009831015.1 Picea engelmannii
GTACATCATCCTTCTTCTCTTGTCCATTCAATACTTTAGAACTAGGGAAAGAGTAGTATTCTGTCTCAGTTTGTTCCAGATCCAGGTGGATCTGTGGAGATTGGTCTGTGTCCGCACTCACGAATTTATCCTAGAACAGTCACCTCAATAGATATCCCCCTTGTTTTAGTTATGGACAAGTCCAACACAAGGGAGGCTTCTCAGGTGATCCTAGGGGGATAGTAAAGGAAGAGGCCAAGAGCTGAAGGAAACATCTGTATAGATCACAATTAAAATATATTGAGGCTTGATGGAGGATGAGTATGAGTCAATGAAAGGGATGACAATTGATAGTACCTACAAAATAGATGTTAGACAACCAAAACAAGAAAATATATGATGAAATAAGCCTCAAGACAAGAGATAAATCAACAAGAAACCTTGTTGTCCTAAAATTTAAGCATATAACAGTGATATATCGGAAACAATATAATTATCATCGCTGCAAATTAGACCATCAAAATCGTCATATGATATTGGATAAGAAATCTTGCAATTAGTAAACAATTTTTCAATGCTTAAACTAGGATTTTGATATCAAAAGAGGGATGTAAAAGAGTGTTATCAACAAAGAATTGTGACAACCCTATGTCCATAGAAACATTTTTCTGCAACAACAATTTCTAACCATTAAAATAAGCAAGTAAATCATCTAAACAACAACCCTTTATCAGTAGATTAATTATCATATCTTAATACAAGCAATTTTTAGGGGTAGAAAAGTAAAGAAATTGTATGAGAAAGAGTGTTTACTACAACCCTAATGGTTGTAGATAGTTTTTTATTACATAATAATAACCACTTGACTAATCAAGACACCCTTGAAGCGTAATAGACTTTAAAGCATGTAAAATTCAAATCCAACTTGACCAATTTCAAAACATCAATTTTCTCGTTTACCAATGCAACAATTAACAATATCCAATGCAAATATTAGTGCCTTGTTATTGCATGAATGGAGTCTCTACCTTGGAAGACAAACTAACCAAAGAGGAAGAATAGGTCCTTGTTAAGATTTAAACCCTTATAACACCCAACAATGATCCTTCAAAATCATCTAGCTTGGAATCCAAGACAAACTAAGATTTAATGTTTCTCTAGGGGTGTAAACCCTCTTATTCCATAGAGAAATAAATCCTACCTAAGCCTTGAAAAAAGGGTGTAAACCATCTTACTCCTTGTTGTAAGACTTATATCCCTTAAAAAAAAATGAAGAATAAACTTTGGTGGAGGCTGTAAGACCTTTTACTCCCCCTAGGGTTTTAGATATATTTCTTCAATTTAAATAAGCAAGATGAAAATGAATTGCATAAATTACTCACCAAATCCAAGATATAGCATGCAAGAAACCCTTTACTACAAAAAACCATCCAACAATTTTCCAAGAAACACCATCAAGATAATCTGCTAGTCTTTATTGCTGCAACATACAAGAGTTTCATCCATCATGAAAAGAAAATGAGAGATAGTGAATTGTCCAAGAGGGCCAAAATTCCAGTCCAAAGAGTAATACTATCAAGTGATGAGTTATCTCCAAATGAAAAATTAAATGCCACTATTTATAGAGGAAAACCCAGGTCAAATTTTGTCCACATTACAATTAAATCCATATATTTTGGATATAACCAAATTTACAATTCTTAATTAGCAAGTCAATTTGATATTTTTTCCCACATGGGCTAGAAAATGACCAAAAATAACAAAATGATGGCACATAATCCAATAAATCTCCTCTCCCGGCTGGAATGTGTGGAAGTAAGACTCCAAAGGCTAGGACCTCATGCTACAAATGTGTCATTTCATCCCCAAATCAAGCAAGAGAAAGGGGCTTCAAGCCCACAACACCACCAAGTGAACTAAAATGAAAAAACGACCCCTCAAAGGTGTGACGTCAAGCTCCAAAGGAGGGACATTTAGGCATAGGAGGGTGATGTCATCTCCCCTTCATCCTTTTGATCCTTTTCCAAGTGACAGAGACATCTCCCAAGGTGCAATGACCATCATCCTATGCCTCCAATGAGTGGGGCACAACATCCTTCCAATGAGATTTTAAGGCCCTATGAATTTCCAAGTGGCTTAGTCCCTACATAAATAGCTTTCATCGAAAAAGGTCCTGCAAACACAAGCAAATATGCCCTCCAAGGGTCCATAGGTCATAAGAATCATGCTAAGTAATCCATATTTAATAAAATAAACACCCAAGCAAGTGCATTAAGTCCCCCCTTTTAAAATTAAACAAATGCTAAATGACCTTGTAAACTTTGCAAAATTTAGATATGGGAGGGGTGTCTTGGTGCCCTATTGGGTAGGCCAATCCCCAAGTCAAGTAATGTTTCTCGAGAAGACCTTATATAGACCATGTAATGAGTATGAGGTGGATTGGGGGAAGTAATCTTGGACCTGGGGTTCTTGACATATCAAGGTCTCATATTGTCTCATTTATGGGTGCCTTTGTAGAGGGTGTGTTGCATCCCTTCGTTTGCAATGCAACATTTTTTCAAGCCCTTTATTTTCCTTTCATTTTTGTATGGTATGAAAACTAAGTGTTATATGAAATGGAAAGAAAAATACCACCACAACACCACTTGAAGTTAGAACACTTTGAGTTCCATATGCACTAGAAATTAAAGGGCACTACAATGCATTCCCTCATCAAGCATGGAACTTTTATTTATTTTATTTTTAAAGTCAATTCGTTTTTATGGAGAATCCTTTCAAGGCTGTTAGGATCTTAGGGAGAGCATAAAGAAGGATAAAATTTGGATTTTTATTTTTACAGTTCAAGCTACAACACTTATGGGCCTTCAACCCCTTCTTCCCATGAAATAAGGTACAAGCCCTTCTTGGGGTCAATGAACCCAAAAACCGAAAATATGAGGAAACAAAGCGGAAGCAATGTGGAAAGTGGTAAGTATGATTGGAAAAGGTGTGATGACCCTTCAAGGAAACCCTCCAGTAGAAACCCTTTTCCCTAGGGTGACCAACTTACTAGGATACCATGCCAACCACCAAGGTGAAATAAGGAAAAAGGTATAATTTCCAAGAAAAAAATCCATAATCAGGAAATGACCCTTTGAAACATGCTCAAATGATTCAATTATTAAAGTGGCACTTACCATGAGACTGGACTTGTTACCCGATGAAGAAAAACCTGCTGGGATTTCAAGGCCATGTTGGCATGGCAAGCATTTTTATGTTGTTGATGATTAATGGTGATGTGTGATGGATGGATAGGCTCTATCTACCCAATGTGAGCTCAATCGGTCACCTGGCTCTCTTCACTCCATGTATGCTACCTGCAGGCCTTGAGACATCATATCCTTAGTTACCCTTGAGATGGGGTAACATATGGCTCCTACATGGGGACATGTGCTCACTGTAGAGCACATGAGAACCTCAATATATATTAGTATGACATGTCCCTACAGATACTTGTTGACGGGTGAAATTGATCGCTCATCAACTGGAAGAGTGAATCCGGTCCGGGGTTGTCTAATTAACCCAAGTTGTTTGGATTAATTCACTCTAACGGGTTTAATGGCTCCATTGGCCAATCTAAATTCCTAAAGGAAGAGAAAAATAACTAAAATAAATACAATAACTTACTAAATAATAATTACTGAAATATATATGTACATCTAAATATATATACATACAATTTATCTAAATAATATTTATATAATAGTTCTATTTATCATATATACAATATGTATAAATCACGAGTTTTAATCTAAACTCATAAAAATCGAATGTAAAATGGTTCTTTTAATGACAGTAATAAATAAAGCAAAAGTACTATTTGTTTTTGGTTTGTTTTCTTGTTTATATGCATTCATAAGATCAAATATTAAATTACTTAATTAAACAAGAAGATATAGATAGTGAAAATTATAATATATATAAAAACTTCTATATTAAGAAAGCAAATGAAATAAAAGAACAGACTAACCTGTTAATCACTTTGAGGAGTATGCGTCCAACTATTCGCGTAAATCATGCATTAGTCCATCCACGAGATAAATCTGTTGTGCATCTTCACACTGTTTGGTACAAATGCTAAACTGTGCATTGACTGGTGTATTTAATTGGTAGAACAACAGGACGCAAAATAGTTATAGTGATATAATAGACTACAAGCCATAACACATGAGATGAATCCTACAGATACATGTTGCATTTAATCAATCAACATATTTAAGGTAAACCTCATAATATGAATTGAAATATCATTCAATTGTTTTGATAAAACTGAAACATAAAATCATGAACCATGAAGGAAAACTATCTTGACAACAAAACAATCTGCAAAGATGAAATCTATCTGTAGTTATTCAATTACCAAGTTAAACAAATTACAGATCACAACAACATTAACAAATGACGAAAGCATAAAGTAAATATTTGTTATGTCTAAATTTGAGTATAAGTTGTTCACAATAAGCCCCAGGCCAAGATG
Source organism: Picea engelmannii (assembly GCA_009831015.1). Lineage (NCBI taxonomy): Eukaryota > Viridiplantae > Streptophyta > Pinopsida > Pinales > Pinaceae > Picea > Picea engelmannii. The sequence goes on from ML777666.1 coordinate 922,332, forward strand.
TCTCTGATTACAAAATGATGGGTTTATAAAGGCCTCAGAAAAGATAACTATTTATGTTCTTGAGATAAAATATTTATTTCAAAAATAAAGGGGGATGCAACCTCCTGATCCTACTAAATCCTCAAAAACTAACAACAATTCATTTCTGTTCATACAAAATGCATCAAAGATATGACTGGAAGATCTTAAGGATGCCTTAGATCAAATTTGTAATCATGGATTCCTGAATATCCTGAAAAAAAACAAGAAAATAGAAAGATTTAGATGCATTTCTACCCATTAATTCACACAATTTGAATTAACATAACTGGCTACAGAATCTTGCAATTCTGTAGCTAGTTATTAGTAAATGAAATCCAATTTATTGTAAAATAAAGAAATCTAATTTTAACAAATAATCCTAATTTAAAATGAAGAATCATACCTCCAACCATGAAATCAAATCGTATCAGGCAACTTTGGAATTCACAATGGCTGTTGCAGCCTCCACATTTTTAAATACTACATTGGCTGTTGTATTTATACATTTTTCTTTGCCTTGAATAACATATTCGAGTCTATGGTTTTCGCTCGTTAAGACATCTATCTGATCCTTTAAAGCCTTAACCCATGACTATAGGATAGGGATTTCAGTATAATATCTATCAATCCATGATAGACAGACTTCACAATTTGATCGTGCAAGTGTTGCATGGGAACAAACTTGGTTATGAACCGGAGCACCATCCATACTGACAGTGGATTCATTAAGCAATTTTACACCAGGAAACTCTGGATTATTTTTCAAACAGGGAGATAAATTGTCAACAAAGATATAGGGCCAATCAAGGTGTGGCTTGAATGACTGAAGGTCTTCTGCAGCGAGGAACCTAACGATTTCAGAGTCCAAACTTTCTTGGACTTCGATCATTGTAGTGTCACTTTTCACTACTGAGGCTTTTTGGCCTCTCTCTAACCAATCTGTACATGGAATTTTACATAAAACATACAGAATTGTATAATCACATGCGTAACAGCAAAGAGATACATTTTAATTCTCAGAATAAACATATAGTTACTGTTATAATTAGACAATCCATATCATTCAACAGTAATTCATTTACACAGTGGAAAACATGATAACAGATCTAGTACAGCCATGATAAATTGTGGTAAAAATATAATTAAACACTTAGCTTGTGACAGTGGAGAAATCCACCAACCAAATGCAGGCCTTCCACGAACCTCCCAGTTGTAGACCGCACTGCTCCTCAACTCAACAGTGGGTCACCCCCGAGCTGGGACTGAGCTCCACCCCAGGGAAAGGAATCTAGACTCAGGCTGAGGTTACAGGGAATTCAGTCACACACAACCACCAGGAAGAATGCTCTCCCAGGAATCTCCCACGCTCACTGCCCACAGACCCTCATTCCCCACATGCCTATTCCACCCCAGGAGAGTGCACCTTCTCTGTCACCTGGATAGTCCTTCGGCTGCCAGTCTCCCTTACCTTGGGTTACAGGAACAGACCGAACCGGAAGTCTCCGGGTTCTGTGGCAGTTATAGGGTTCCTTCCAAGAGCTCTCTCCTTCCTCTGCGCACTCTCTCACCTGGAGGGAGTCGCTCACAGGCCAACAAGCCTCACGCAGTCCAGAACTGCGTGCCACAACAAACATAGGGAAAATGGACACAGGCTTCCAAAGAACCAGTTCAACAGTCACAGGATGTTCTCCCGGTCAAGATTTCAGAATAGGGCTCCACGCACAAGCTCACTCGGCTTTTCCTGGGCAAACAAAGACTCTTCCCCGAAATTGACATGGACATTTCGTTCAGGGAATGCACACACCGGTTTTCTCTCACAGACAGACTCCACGGCTCTGAACAAGGGTAAACACACATTCTTCAGCACCCAACACAGGCTTCCTCTCTGTAACAGACATACACGAGGTCTCCTGTAGACTGGCTCCTACCACTCCTGCTCAGGGTAGTCAGGTCGAATGGAATGCGAGGGATCCCCCCCATGACTGTCCCTTTCTGTTTTATTTGCATCTGTCAGGGTGGGCATTTGTCACCCTGGGAAATGCATGCGTTCCATCCGCATGCCTCCTTGTACACGCCTTTCCTTTTTCTAGGAACTTAGGATAAAATAATATGCACATGGCTTTTTAGGAAATAATATTAAAATATTATTCCAGGCCTAAGCCCCTAGGCTTATCCCCTAGGCTCAACACTCAGCCCCTTTCCCACCTTCAAGCCCCTAGTTTCTTTCCCACTCTATGGATTCTCAGTTCCCCTTCACTCATTCATTGTGGTCGGTCTGCACCTGGCGGTGTTTATATTTTATTAATCATTCTGCATACATACAAGTACATCAGCAGGATCCTGGCCTTCAACACTTAGGCTCCCTGGACTAACAAACACATAAGCCTACCAGTTATACAAAACATGGCTCACCAGCCTATAAAACATAATTACAATTCCTTTCAAAACATGGTTTACAATGGGGCTTGGCCTTGGGGACACTACAATCCCCCTCCCCTTATTTTTGCACTGTCCTCAGTGCAGCTTTACACAACATCTGTAAGCCTTTCAAAATTTTAAAAAGGGTGCGGGTACTCTGCCCACATAACATCTGCATGCTCCCATGTCATGTCCTCAGGACCGTACTAGGTCCACTGGACCTTTACAAGCTCTATAGCTCGATTCCAGAGCTATTTTCTTTTCCTGTCCAATATGCGTATAGGATGTACTTGCAGGACACCTTCTAGTTCCACCTGAATCATAGTCTAATCGATAACATGATTAGCATCAGGTACATATTTCTTAAGCAACGAAACATGAAATACATTATGTACGGTCATAGATGCAGGTAATGCAAGCATGTATGCAACTGGACCAATCCTTTCCAGGATCTCGAATGGCCCACAAAACCTTGCTGCCAACTTGGTGCAACTTCCCAATTTCAGGGAACTCCTGTTAGTTTTCACTTTCAAAAAAACATGGTCACCCACTTTAAATTCTCTATGGGTTCTGTTACTATCAGCGTAACTTTTCTGCCTATCCTCAGAAGCTTTCAGATTCTGTTTGATTTTTATCATTTGATCTTCCATCTCTTTGAGTAGTTCAGGTCCAACTACTACCATGTCAGTTGGATTATCCCAGCTCACTGGAGTGTTGCACTTTCTTCCATAAAGTGCTTCGAATGGGCTCATATTTAGAGATGTATGATACCCATTATTGTAGGCGAATTCTACCAAATGCAGGTAGTCTTCCCACCTTGATGGTTTATCCATCACATACATTCTCATCATGTCTTCTATTACTCTATTTACTCTCTCTGTCTGTCCATCAGACTCAGGATGATACGCTGTACTAAAGTTCAGATTCGTTCCGAATCCTTTGAACAGTGCTTTCCATAAATTTGAAGTGAATTTCGGGTCCCTATCAGACACAATTGTCTTAGGAATTCCATGCAAGCGTGCAACTTCTTTTAAAAAGATATCAACAACATCTGCTACTCTGTGGGTGGTTTTCAATGGAATAAAATGGGCAGCTTTAGTAAGCTTGTCCACCACCACCATGATTGAATCATGTTGCTTGCTTGTTCTGGGCAATCCTATGATAAAATCCATTGTTACCACGTCCCATTTCCACTCAGGAATAGGTAAAGGATGCAACAACCCTGCTGGGTGTCTATGCTCAGCCTTAACCTTTTGGCACTCCATACATCTGGCGATGTATTCAGCAATTTATTTCTTCAAACCCGACCAAAAATAATGGCTTTTGACTGCTACCACAGTCTTTTGATATCCAGGATGTCCAGCATAAGCCACGTTATGCATCTCCTTTAGAATTTCCAGCCTCAACTCTCGGACATTGGGTACATATACTCTGTTTTTGTACAGAAGTAGACCATTAGTTCCCAAGGTGTAACTTTCCTTGGTCTATGGTCTCTCACGCTGCTGTAGCTTTGCTACAAGATTTTTGTACTGCAAATCAGCATTTGCAGCTTCCAAAATTCTATCTTTCATCTCAGTCTGGTACATGCTAATGGCTGTAGCATGTAATTCATGCACTTTTCTGCTGAGTGCATCAACCACCTTATTTTCTTTCCCTTTGATATACGTGATATCAAAGTCATATTCACACATAAATTCCAGCCATCTAATTTGCCTGCCATTTAAGGTTGGCTGATCAAATAAATATTTCAGACCGTTGTGGTCTGTTCTTAATTCGAATCTCTTGCCCATGAGGTAATGTCTCCATTTCCTCAAGGCATGGACGATTGCTGCCAGCTCCAAATCATGAGTGGCATAATTCTTCTCATGTTCCTTCAACTTCTGGGATTCATAGGAAACTACAAATCCTTTGTTGGGTGTGTGTTATATTCTTTGCATGTGTGTGTGTGTGGGTGCGTCAGATACGACAACTGCGTCTGACAATCCCTTCACTTAGGGATCTGCCATGTGCATCGGGCACTTTCCTAGGGGTATCCCAGGGGGGGGGCATGTATGCCCCCCCTAGTTACGCGCAGCGTTCGGCACCGGGCGGTAGCCCAGGGCAACGCCTCAAATTTTTTTTTTTGGGCGGTTTTTGCTATTTTTAGCGGATTTTGCTATTTTTAGCTGATTTGTAAATTAATCCCAGATTAAGGGATTAGGGTTTTGGTATCTACGGAATACCTAAAAACATTTTATATATTGTATGGCGAATGGTGAAATTCGATATAATGAAAATAAGAAAGGTTTTCCCGGTTGAGGGTTTCTGGTAAAAATCTCTGTGTACTATGTGTATGAGCCATTGAATAATTTCTGTATTTCTTAGGAATCGATATGCATTGCTTTACTTCGCAGGTTTAAAACTTACATCCTTCTTGGCTGAGAACTCCTCCCAGCCCCTCCTTACACGCATTTGTGCACACTACGTAATCCTTGTTTGGATCTGCAATCCTCAGGATTGGAGCACTAGTGAGCAGTTTCTTCAGTCGCTGGAAGCTGCTCTCACATTCATCAGTCCACTGGAACTTCTTTCTCTTCCTTTGCAAGGAAGTGATAGAATGGGTTATCCTTGAGAATCCGACTATAAACCTCCTATAATAGCCTGCTAGACCCATAAAAGATCTAACTTCTGTCACATTCCTTGGCGCTGGCCATTCTCGAATGGCTTGTACCTTTTCAGGATCCACAACAATCCCTTCTTCAGATATTATATGCCCCAAGTAATGGATCTGCCTTTGGTGAAAGGAGCACTTGATCAGTTTTGCGTACAACTAGTGTTCTCTCAACAACTGTAGCACCATTCTCAGGTGTTGTTCATATTCTTCCTTTGTCTTGGAATACACCAAGATATCGTCCAAGAATACTATGACAAACTCGTCTAGATAATTTCTGAACACTCCATTCATTAAGCACATAAAGACAGCAGGCACGTTGGACAATCCAAATGGCACCACTGTAAACTCATAATGACCATACCTTGTTCTGAAGGCAGTCTTGCTGATGTCTTCATCTTTTATCCTCACTTGATGATATCACGATCAAAGATCTATTTTCGAAAATACTTTCGCATCCTTCAACTAATCAAAAATATCATCAATCCTTGGCAGAGGATACTTGTTCTTGACAGTGACCTTATTCAACTGCCTAAAGTCAATGCACAGCCTCAATGTCCCATCTTTCTTCTTCATGAATAGGACTAAGGCTCCACATAGTGACACACTGGGACAAATGTAACCTTTCTTTAGTAGCTCTTTGAGCTGCAGTTGCAACTCTTTCAGCTCTGGTGTGCTCATTCTATAAGGAGCCTTTGAAATTGGAGCTGCTCCAGGCATCAGATTTATAGAAAAATTGATGTCCCTCTTCAGAGGTAGTCTAGGCACCTCCTGAAACATGTCCTCAAACTCTTTGAGCACCTTTTGGTCTTCCAAATTCGAGACCACATTTTGGAATACTTCTTCCACCCGAGCTGCAAATAATTGACAGCCCTTCCGGTAACATTTCTTCAACTGCATGGCTGAGATTTCTCTAACAGCCACAACTCTGGGAATTCCTTGGATTGTTACCTGATTTCCCTCTTCGTCCAGACATGTGAATCTCTTGTTACAACAATCCAGAAGGGCATGGTGTTGGTCCAACTAGTCCATCCCAATTAAGCAATCATATGAGCCTAAAGGTAGAATGTTCAATTCAGCCTTAGTGCTCATTCCTTTCATGTCCACTGAACAGGATTTAACCAATTCAGTGACCTTCCTCTTGGTCCCTGTGGCCAACTGCACTAACCAAGACTTCTCATGTTTGCTCCTCGTTAGATGAAAATTTTCCACCACTCAAGGATCTACATAGCTATGGCTAGCCCCTAAATCAATCAAAATAACAAGTGGTCGGTTGTTGATCATACCTTCCACTTCAACCATGTGCGGTTGAAATTCCACTTGCTTATTGTCCAGGGCTGCGTAGATCCTCGACATTCTGCTACCCATATCCTCCACTGTTTCAGCTTGCTGAACAGTATGGACAGTTCTTGCTTTATCTTTTCTGTGGGGGCAGTCTCTGTACCTATGATTCCCTTTACATCCCCAACACTCCATGGGTGGAGGCCTTGGCATATGTTCACTCCCTTCAACTTTCCTGGGCTCTTTAAAAGATGACTGTCCCTAAGGACTGTTTCTGAAAAAGGAAGGCTTGCTTCCCTTCTGCCTCTGTTCTTTCTTAAACCTCTTCTGGTCATCCCAAGCCTTCCGAAAGGTAGGCTTTTTTCTTTGTTGTTTGTATAGGCATTTCACCCTTCTTATGGTTTCTTCCATGGTCTTAGGATCATCATATTGAATTTTGTCACCAATGGAAGGTGGCAGTCCACTCAGATACCTCTGAATTTTGACAGCCTCGTCTTTGATGAATGGAACATACCTCAGTAGTTTCAGAAAACTTCGTTCATACTCATCAATGGTCATGCTACCTAGCTTGAGTTCGAAGAACTCCTTCATCTTTTTGTCATAGTATCTTTTAGTCAGGTATTTCTTCTCAAAATACCTCTTAAACTCCTTCCACGCGACCTCTTTCTCTCTGATGTGTTTCACTTGCACAAACTGATCCCACCACATGGACGCTTTTCCTTTCAACTGGTACATTGCAATTATACCTTCTGCATGGGCAGAATAATTCTGCAATTGGAAGCATTTCTTCATACCCAACAACCATGTCTCGACATCTTCCTCCTTCTTATGTTCTCCATCAAATGTTGGAGGCTTAATCTTTTTCATCTCTCCTTTTAATTCCTCCCTTCAGATTTCCAATGTTTTCTGGTAGGGGATGGGCTTGAATTACTGTGTGTCTCCTTGCTAGAATGCTTCGGGGAGAGATGATAATGTCTGTTACCAATCCTCGATCTCCTTCTCCCCTCATGGGTTTTGACACTTCTTGATATGCTTGTGTCACTCCCCTTTTCAAATTTCTTTTCTATTCTTTCCAGGCTCTTCAATATTTTTAAATTGAATTCACCCTACCGATCCTGGATTTTCATGAGATTTCGGCTATTAGCTAGGTGAGCCTGGGCATCTTTCTGCAATCTTTCGATGAGTTGCATCATATGTTCTTCCTTAACCATCTCTTTTCTGTGCCCATTGGAGTTCGATCCTTCCACTCCCATATTGACATCCTTCCTTCCCGTTCGTCTCCTGTTTCAGAGGCAATCATCACCTTTTCCCATTCCATACTCGACGTTGGTTAACGAGAATCCTGAGCTCTGTTGAACTATCCACACGCACTGTCCAATTAAATTAGAAGTTTGTCAGGCCATTACTCCTTAGAAACAATCTGTAACATTTATAAGCTAATACGAACAAGAACGATAGACATTTTGATTCAATTAAGTTCTTTGAGCTCTCGTTTGGTTCTGCAATTTTTTCGTGTTTTCGAAACCTTCATTTTTGGCACTTTGGGATTTCGAGACTTCGGGTTTCAGTCCACGAAAATCCCACAATTAGATATTCATAACCAGAGTCACCCTTTTGCAACTCGCAATCTCGTGAGTTCGTGAGTCGAAGACCCTCGACTCATTTCCTCTAACCACCGATACCCGAGATGCGACATGGGTATGGCTCCCTCCTCGCTAACGTCTACTACACAAGACCGTAGCCTAGGGCTGAGTGCTAGAACCCTTCGCTATTCGCACCTTCTTGAGTTGTGGCATCCAACCTTGGTACCCCCTTTTCACGAAACCCCTAGGAGCGATGTTGACTTTTCTCCTCTCGTTCTCGCTACTTCGCGACTTTGCGAGTCTCAATGTCGAGCTCCCATGCCATTATCTTGCAAGTTCCTAAAATCGCGAGTTACTTTATTCTCCAGGCCCACAACACAGCTGTCGTCCTTCACCACCATGGCATGTGGTATGTTCAGGAGGGTCCATGTCACTTTTAATGATGTCATCGGGTCCCACCACTCTCGCCTGTCTCCTCGACTCACTGGCACGTGGTACGCATTCATGTGTCCATGTCCAATACAAGCATGGAATCCAACAATCAGATCCCCTTCTCAGATCAACGATGCAGATCCTTTCGGCGTTTCAGGGTTTCCACCATGGAAAGTCCCGATCCCTTGTTCCAGGACTCCCGATATCGCGATTCCTAATTTCCCGAAATGGGAAATCTCACGACACATGTCCTCCGTCTTTCGGACGGTCTAGATCTATTTTGGAGCATTCACCCCTAGTCTCTGATGTTTAACCTTCGGACATCTCTCGACAGATCCTATGGCTGACGATTTTTTCCGATCGAGATTTGATGGCTCAGATGATTCCTAACCCATTCGAAATTTCACATATCGTGATTTCCACACTCCTGTGCCATTTCCAAAGGAATTTTTTAATCCTTACGCACATTTTTCCAAATCCGATGGTCACGAGGGCTCACCTTCCCTTCCGAACAAATCCTAAGGTTCTAACACCATTGGTGTAGAGACCTTTCTCCCCGTGGCCATATACCACACCAGCCTGCGGTTTCATAGCACCGCTATACTTCTTGAGTTCTTAATAAAACTCGTCAAGTGTCTCCTTGACGTTTCAGAGCAAACTAGGGTCTGAAATTGGTCCTCTCGACTCAATTTCCCCTCGCATTCTCAGTCCAAATACCACTCCACTGGCCCATCTAGGCTCAGTGTCGAAACCTTGGCTCTGATACCAAATTGTAGTGTACCCTTTTCACTACCGAAGCTTTTTGGCCTCTCGCTAACCAATCTGTACATGGACTTTTACATAAAACATACTGAATTGTATAATCACATGCGTAACAACAAAGAGATACATTTTAATTCTTAGAATAAACATATAGTTACTGTTATAATTAGACAATTCATAGCTTTCAATAGTAATTCATTTACACAGTGGAAAACATGATAACAGATCCAGTACAACCATGATAAATTGTGGTAAAAATATAATTAAACACTTATCTTGTGACAGTGGAGAAATCCACCAACCAAATGCAAGCCTTCCACGAACCTCTCAGCCGTAGACCACACTTCTCCTCAACTCAACAGTGGGTCACCCCCGAGCTGGGGCTTAGCTCCACCCTAGGGCAAGGAATCCAGACTCAGGCTGAGATTACAGGGAATTCAGTCACACACAACCACGAGGAAGAATGGTCTCCCAGGAATTTCCCACGCTCACTGCCCATAGACCCTCATTCCCCACATGCCTATTCCACCCCAGGAGAGTGCACCTTCTCTGTCACCTGGATAGTCCTTCGGCTGCCAGTCTCCCTTACCTTAGGTTACAGGAACAGACTGGACCGGAAGTCTTCAGGTTCTGTGGCAGCTACAGGGTTCCTTCCAAGAGATCTCTCCTTCCTCTGCACACTCTCTCACTAGGAGGGAGTCTCTCATAGGACAACAAGACTCATGCAGTCTAGAACTGTGTGCCACAACAAACACAGGGAAAATGGACACAGGCTTCCCAAGAACTAGTTCAGCAGTCACAGGATGTTCTCTCAGTCAAGATTTCAGAATAAGGCTCCATGAACAAGCTTGCTCAGCTTTTTCTGGGAAAACAGAGACTCTTCCCCGAAATTGACATGGACATTTCATTCAGGGAATGCACACACTAGTTTTCTCTCAAAGACAGACTCCATGGCTCTGAACAAGGGTAAACACGCATTCTTCAGCACCCAACACAGGCTTCCTCTCTGTAACAGACATACACGAGGTCTCCTGCAGACTGGCTCCTACCGCTCCTGCTCAGGGTAGTCGGGTCGAATGGAATGAGAGAGATCCCCCCCATGGCTGTCCCTTTATATTTTATTTGCATGCGTCAGGGTGGACATTTGTCACCCTAGGAACTGCATGCATTCCATCCACATGCCTCCCTGTACACGCCTTTCCTTTTGCTAGGAACTTAGGATAAAATAATATGCACATGGCTTTTTAGGAAATAATATTAAAATATTATTCCAGGCCTAAGCCCCTAGCCTGATCCCCTAGGCTCAACACTCAGCCCCTTTCCCACCTTCCAGCCCCTAGTTTCTTGCCCACTCTGTGGACGCTGAGTCCCCCTTCACTCATTCATCGTGGTCGGTCTACACCTGGTGGTGTTTATATTTTATTAATCATTCTGCATACATACAAGTACATCAGCAGGCTCCTGACCTTCAACACTTAGGCTCCCTGGCCTAACAAACACATAAGCCTACCAGTTATACAAAACTTGGCTCACCAGCCTATAAAACATAATTACAATTCCTTTCAAAACATGGTTTACAATGGGGCTCGGCCTTGGGGACACTACAATCATATTGATTGAACTTGGATGATAATTCGACTTGTTACGAAGTCTCCTATAAATTAGTCTCCCGACTCTCTTGTTCTTAAAATTTATATCCATATTGCTCTTAGATCTCTTTCCTATAGGTTTCTTTAAATTTTTAACATAGTCATTTGGATGTATAATCTACTGACAGTCCTGTTCAATAACCTTTAGATCGATCAAGGGTTTGGTGTAAGGGGGTGAGACACAGGTCTGGGGAGGCGAGAGAGATGTCGTAGGGTAGACAAGGGTCTCCTCAACCATGAGTTTATCTACCTCCTCCATATCAGGGTTACCATAGTCGTTTCGGGTTATGAATGAATCCCAGCTATCATTCTGTAACTCTAATTGATGCATGAGCAGGATTTTAATTAGGTCGTGGTGGAAAAGGCTAGAGTCTAAGCGTTGTTTTTTGTATCTTTTACCCATTTTATAAAGACTCCTCAGTAAGTAATACGACATGTTCAAAGGGAAACCCATAAAAATCATAAGCAAACGCAAATGGTACAAAAACACAAGCCTAAAACATCCCTCACAAGTAAAAAATTTCTTTACCACAGCGAACAAATCGTTCCACCGAGATTTTAGGAAGGAAATGGGCATAACTTTATCACACTCTTTTATTTTCTAAGACGTAAACAATAGGCTCCAAGGAACTTCCTCCACTTTTGGAATTTTAAACCACCTTTGACCGCTTGTTGTTAGCCCTATAGCTTGAGTCAGGAAATCCTCTGTAACCTCCAATTGTACATCACCCACCTTCGCTCTACACCCATCTAAGGAGAAAGAGAATTCCTGGGAAACTTGTAAATTGAAACCCTGAAACTTCCTAATGAAAAAAAGCTAGCCACTTCTCTCCAAATCTTCCCTGGCATTGTCATATAAGAGCAAAGTTTGAATCCCATTTTGTTCAACTCTCACAATAGGAGCCATGATGGATGAAAGGGTAACGAATCAGACACAACACACATAGAGGGTTTTGCAAGACAATCCAAAGCCATAACCTGAGCCCGTGAAATTTCAACAGTGAACAATGTATGAACATAAACTCATAATGATTAGATGAGTGTTTGATTGAAATGCATGCGGAGAGGGTTTGCAAGGCCCAAGGCCAGTCTTGGAAATGATGTCTTCCTGCAAATCATAATGCCACATTTGCATCTAGTACGAGTCTAGGACCAAAGCATTAAAATGAAAAATAAGTGCGCGCATCGTGGGTTCTATCACAAGGTTTGGGTAAATAAAAAATCGAAAGTTTAGCAAAGGAAACGTATACCCAAGACTCAAACAAAATCATACCAAAATCAAGTTGTGGGGGTCCTTTGTTTATATAACCATCAATTTCTAAGCATGCTTGGTGTTGAAAGGATCGAAACAAAGAGGGTAACTCTTCATGGAAAGGAACCAAACTTCATAAATAAAATATGAACAATTTTCCTTCGACGAAATTTTAAAACATAAAGATAACACAATCACAAATTTTCATGCTTCGTATTCATGCTTCCAGTCATCACTGAAGCATGAAAAAAAAGAAAAAGTGACAACTTACAACTGTTGTTTCAAAAATTGCGTCATGAAGAGTAATAAAAATAAATGACTCCAGTTAGGCAGCTATGTAGATCAATTAATTGGTATAAAAAGTTAACAAACATGTTGAGCTGCCAACAATACTCAAGAAAAACATTAGAGCATTGGAGGGTGGCTAACTCACCCCTTATTCATATAAGAAAAAATTCAAAAGCTCAAAATTGACAACTATGAGATTTCTTAGAAGAATTTTTTTTTTCAAAAACTTCTAACTAACATGTAATAATTCAAGAAAATGCATCACAACAACTATGAATAAATGCAAGAAAATCAACATGTAAATACAAGCACATAAATGAATGGAACTAACCTACAATGAGCATGCAAATGTAATGCAAAAAATCAAATGACCTACATACTTATCTGCGGCCCAAGGTCCATGGAGATCAGGTCCCATCTACATAAGGTTAGAGGATAGACCCATCAACGGATAATGGAATATTCCTCCCATCCATGGTAGATAAATAGTAAGTACCCTTTTCAGAATTTTTCTTGACGATTTAAGGGCCAAGCCATAGAACTTCACCAAATTCAAAATATGGTACATCTTCAATGCAAGGTTGTGTGGGAGGATCTTCTTCGACCATACGTTTTATATCATATTATTTATCTTGATCCTTATTTCCCTCATCCTCCTTGAGCATCTTGATGGATCTTGGGTCCTTTCTTTGGTATTTTTGTAATTTTCTCCTTATACTTATATTTCCTCAATAGTAGTGTATCAATACAATATTCTCTAGAAAATGGTAACTCACTAGGATCATAATCCATTTTTGAGGTGTCACATCAAAATCGCAATCACTTCAGTAGTCAAGGCCATTTAGATCAGTCACATGATTCTTGGCAACTGGTTTATTGTACATAATCTCAAATGTCCCATCTCCCATAGGGATATGTTCATAAGTTAGGTCCATAATGAGAAAACCACCAAGAGTTGTAGACCATTTCCTAGACAAGATTATGCCCAGAGAGTCATGTACATTAATGACTGCTACATCCATATTCATACTAATGTTTGGAAATGCACACAAATATACATCTAGGACTTTGATAATACTGCAGACCTTCACCCTCCTTGAATCAATGCCACACATATTTATGTAAGTTCATGTAACTTGCAAACATGACTTCTTCATAACCTTGAATGACATCACATTTATCGAGGCACCGAAATAAAAAATGAAATTATTCAAACAAAGACCATTGATCCCTAGGGAAATATAGAAAGGAGGGTTCTAATATTATCTATATGCATGGAACAGGGTGTTTAACACTATTGGAGGATATTAAAACTCATCGTGTAGCTTCATAGCTTTCAATACTTATTTACTTATAGAAGGAATCTTGCACATATCGGTCAAGGGAACTACAACGTTCATCTTTCCCATCATCTTGGTCACATAAATATTGAGTTGAATATACTCAATGGTTGGTGTGGGTTGCAGAGGTAAATCATGAACACGTGGTGGAGGAGGTAGAGGCACTACCTTCGGTGTTGGATGAGGTACCACAATAATTTTAGATTTCCTGGAGTATGCCAAATTATCTTCTCTCCTCAACCTCTCCTTTTAAGGCTCATCCATTTGGTTAAAAATTTCCAACATAGCCTGCTTGGCTGCCCGCTTCCTAACTTCTTCAAGTTTTTCTTTTTGTATCAGGTGCCTTTACTTCTTGTTGTGGCTTTGTATTTCAACCCACATTTTCCTTTTTTTCTCTAAAAAACTTAAGCCTTGGAGAAAAATGTTGCCTCTCCAAATTTGTCAACCTTTTCATGATCGGATTCTAGCTCTGGACAAATTGGGCATTCATTTGATCAAAATTTTGAGCCAAAAGTGTGATTTGATTCTATACACTATTGGTGAATGTATTTTTCTTAGGTTATGCTATGGCACGAGGGAACTAAAAAGGCTCAATCTTGGAGTTGATGAAATGTTCTTCAATTTTTGTAGTGTATACTCTTTGGTCCTTGCTAAGTTGTCAAGCATATTTTCCTTTAGGATAAAATGAAACTTCCCCTCAAAAGAATTCAAATACAGAAGGAGAACAACTACTTGAGGTGGGAACACATCCTTTGGGATATGGTTGAGTAGTTTTTCAAACCTATCATTGAATTCCTTTACTGTTTCATTCTCTTTCTTCTTAATTTGGTTGAATTGCATCAATAACATTCCATTATCTCTGTTCGCTGTCCATCTCTTTTTGAGAAAATTTCTGAAGGATTGATACAACTAAAAATCATTGTTAGGTATGCTTCTGAACCAATTCTTGGCATCGTAATCAATAGAGGAAGCTAATAATTTCATTGCAACATCCTCATGTTCCACACTATTATCTTCCAAGGCCACATCGATAGCATCAAGATGTTCTCCTGTTGGATCATGTTGTCATTGATGCCAATGGTTTGATTGATTGATGTCATTTATTGATGTCAAGTGATTGATTGATGTCAAAGGATTGATTTATTGATGATTGATGTAATATAATATGTATTGTCCTTGATGAGAATGCA
>ML777666.1:938848-969347 GCA_009831015.1 Picea engelmannii
ATGATGAAATTGATGAGGGCTTTTGGTTGAGGTACATGTTGAGTACATGGTTGAGACAAGTAGTTGATGAGTTGGCACATACATGAGGTGTATAGTTGATGATGTTGGTAGATATTGATGAGTCATTGTTGATGAGTGGTTGATACATGATTGGTATATACTTGATACATGGTTGGATGCACTTGTTTATGGTATAGGTTGATTACAGGTTGTTTGGCATAGGTTGGTGCATGGTTGATGCTCTTGTTTATGGTATAGATTGATATCTGTTGAGGATTGTTGCCTCATCTCAGTTGGTGCTGAGAATGTAAGATGAGTCTTGCATATAGAGCTGGTGCTCTTGTAGAGTTGTACTCTATTCAGTTGTTGCTGATAAACGCCAAGGATTGTAGTCCGTAATAAAAAGAAAATTGTACATACATCTTGTGTTCTTTGTGTTCATTGTTGTGATGACTTGTTGATGATATATTGCTGATATATGTTGCTGATATGTGATCACATATAATAAATGACAACAATGGGTAATGAATAAATGTTGAATGCTAATTGATGAGTTTTTGTGCAAGAGGGAAGTTTTGGGAAAAAGAACCCCACACTCATTCACCCCCCCTCTAAGTGTGGTAGGTGTGTCCAACATCTCCAGCTGTAATAACATTGTTTTCAATGAATTTTGGCAACCATTTGTGAGATTCCTTTGACATGTTATTAATATATCCAGGGATTTTGGCCATATTCAATGGATTTTAAAGGTTTCTAGAACAGGGATAAGGCATTGGAGAGAGAGGAAGGCTTCATTTGAATAAATTTTTGACCACAGGTGAATTATGAGGAGGTATTCGTCGATAAACTTGGGAAGGTCTGAACCTTCCCTTGGGAAGTGTATTTTGGAAATATGGGCTCTTAGGTTGTGGAGGACTTGGATATTTCTTTCTCTGGGCACATACCATATGTATTTTCCATATAAAATTTATGAAAATATTATAAAAAATAAGAAGGAGAATTTTCCTCAAATGGAGTCGCCTAGAAAGTTAAAGGTAAATGCTTTGGGACAAACTTGCCAAGTTTCATTATGGGATTGGAAAGGATTCAAAATCCTCCCCAGAAATGGTGCCAAAAATTGTAGTTTAGGAAAATCCCAACCCAAGCAACAAGTGTGTGACACAACTGAGTACACCTATCACTATCACATCAATATATATCCCCCTTGTTTTAGTGATGGACAAGTCCAACATAAGGGAGGCTTCCTGGGTGATCCTAGGAGGATTTTAAAGGAAGTCACCAAGAGATGAAGGAAACACTTGTAGAGGTCATGATTAAAAAATCTTGAGGCTTGATGGAGGATGAGTGTGATTCAATGAAAGGTTTTCCAATTGATAGTACCTACAAAATAGATGTTATACAACCCAAAACAAGACAATATATGATGAAATAATCCCCGAGACAAGAGATAAATCAGAAAGAAACCTTGTTGTCAAAAAATTCCAGCATATAATAGCGATATATCTGCAACAATATAATTATTAGAGCTACAAAATATACCATCAAAATCAACATATGATATTGGATAAGAAAGCTTGCAATTAGTAAGCATTTTTCCAATGCTTAAACCAATATTTTGATATCAAAAGAAGGATGGAAATGTGTTATCAACAAAGAATTGTGATGACCCTATGTCTGTACAAAATGTTTTCTACAACAACAATTTCTAACCACTAAAATCAGCAAGTAAACCATGTTGTAATACTAAGAGGTGGGGTGAATCAGTATGAGCACAATTAGTACTTTTAATCACAATATAAAACCTCCAATAATGTTCAATATTTTATCATTAGCATTCAATATATCATCAACACCACAATTCAATGCACAAACATCACATAAACACAGTACACCATAATTTTATGTGGAAACCCAATGCGAGAGAAAACCACAAAATATTTTTCTTATTTATCAAAGAGTACATTCATTGGAAGCACCAACTTCCTATTTCTCTAGCTACAACTCGAAGGAGGCTCCAACCCCCTATTTATAGGCTACAACTTAAAGGAAGCTCCTAACTCCCTAATTTACCGTCTCCAACTAGAAGGAGGCTACATACCCTTTCCTTGTCCCGTCCAACCACCCTAAAATATAAATGTAGACCAATATGTCATTACCTTTGTCATTGATAACTTGTTGTTGTTTTTTTTGTTGTTTATGATACTTCTATTGCTACTATTGATTTTATCATCTCATCAATACAACAACCACATATACTTCATACCAAGATCCACAAGAGAATTCTCCAAATCAAGTGCTTATGAATCACTAAGACATATGTGTTCTTGATTTCTTTATAATACTCACCCTAAAATACACAGGAAAACATACATTCAAATAATAGTTGATCTGAGTTTTATATCTCTAATCTTCAACATTTCTTCCTTCTCATGGATGTTCTCACTTCTCCTCATTGTAGCCCGTAGATGTACACTCTTTTCCTCTTGAAAACTGTGGATTTACACAAAGGACATGAATCTTTAACTCTTTGCACTCGTCTCCTGCAAACTTCTTCCTTCATTGGACTTCTATGACTTCCTCTCACTGCCTCAAATCTTCCAATCTATATTCACCAAATTTTTTTTCCAATTAACTCTTCTCTATGTTTTAATGAGGATCTCATGATGACATGCAACTCACATAGGATCTCATGATGACATGAAACTCACATGCAACTTGTTAACTTATGTTTACAATATCATGATGACATGCAACTCACATGCAACTTTCCAACTTCTATTTATAGTTAATTTAACATGTAGTTGACATTCAACTTGTTAGCTTTTGTTTACATCTACTTTACTTCGACATGCAACTTGTAAACTTATGTTTACAGTTACTTTAACATGCAACTAACATGCATCTTGTTAACTTTTGTTTAGAACCTCTTTATCTTGACATGCAACTTGTTAACTTTTTGTTCAAGGGTTGACATCAATGACAACTATAATTTCAACAAATCAATGACAACCAATATTTCAATAGCTAATATTTTAACAATTAATCTTTCGACAATCCGTCCAAACAATATCCCTTTATCAATAGATTAATGATCATATATTACAACCAATTTTCAAAGGTAGAAAAGTAAAGAAAATGTATAAGAAAGAGTGTTTATTTCATCCCTAATGGTTGTAGCTTAATCTTTATTACATAATACTAACCACTTGACCAATATAGACACCCTGGAAGCACAAGAGAGTCTAAATCAAGTAAAACTCAAATAGAACTTGAACAATTTCAAAACATTAATTTTCACCTTTACCAATGCAACAATTAACAATCTCCAATGCAAAGATTAGTACCTTGTTATTGGGTGAATGGAGTCTCTTCCTTGGAATACAAACTAACCAAAGAGTAAGAAGAGGTCTCTCTTGAGATTTAAACCCTTATAACACCCAACAATAATCCTTCAAAATCATCTAGCTTGGAATCCAAGACGAACTAAGGTTTAATGTTTCTCTAGGGATGTAAACCCTCTTATTCCATAGAGAAATAAACCCTAGATAAGCCTTGAAAAAAGGGTGTAAAACCTCTTACTCCTTTTATAAATCCTTATAGCCCTTCAAAAGAAAAGAAGAATAAACTTTGGTGGAGGGTGTAAGCCCTTTTAATCCTCCTAGGGTTTTAGATATACTTCTTGAATTTAAAAAAGAAAGATGATAATGAATTGCATAAATTACTCACCAAAACTAAGAGATAGCATGCAAGAAACCCAGACTGCCATTGAAGAAACTAGGGACTTGACCAAAATGACAATGGATGAATTACATGGGTCTCTTATAGCATATGAAATGATAACATGTATAGAAAGTGACTAGCCAAACAATGAAGCAACCTTTAAATCCATAAAGAAGACAAAAGACAAGGATAATGACCTTGGTGAAGAAATAACAAATTCCGTAAGAAGGTTCCAGAAGGGAAGTGGAAGATACAAAGGTAAGTCTCTTCTCAAATGCTTTAACGGTGGTAGAATAAGACATATTCTTTAAAACTACTACTATAAAAAGATAATTCTAAACAATAAAAAGAGTTTCTACTCCGAGGATGATGACATCTCCTCAGATGAGAGTGATGAAGAAGATAATGATGGAGGATAAGTCCTCTTCATAACCTAAGAAACCTAGGATGATAATAAGAAGAATTATAAAGAAGAAGAAATCATTTCTGAAAAAGATTCAGATGAAGAAACCAACCTTGATTCCTTTTGGGGATACAAAGACAATGCAGAGAGTGAAGAAGAAGATGAGAATCTTAAAAAGTTGAAGCATGCTGAAACTGAAAATATGAATCTTAAAAACACAAACATAATACTAAAAGGTGAATTGAGTAGTTTTGAATAAGAGAATTACAATATTGAAAAGACCATTTATATCTTGAAGGAACAATTAGAAGATTATGAGAAATTGAAAGAAGAATTGGATCGCAAAAAAGAGGAGCTACTATTGACAATAGAAAAGTTAAAGAAGTTCGAAAAAATCACTAAACAATTAGATGAGATCCTTAGTAGTCAAAGATATCCAAATGACAAGATTGGACTAGGATACAATGACAGTTTGAAGACAACAAAACAAGAGAAGGAAGATGAAAATGATGAATCCAACACTCCAGAACAAGTTGAACAACAAGATAGAAGACTAGAATTTAGAAGGAATGAGACATCAAGAAGATCCTCTCCCATCAGGTATGAAAGAAATAATTATGAAGGAAACCACAGAAGAATAGATCATGAACCTAGATGGACCACAACAAAAAGAATATCACTTACTCCTAGGTATCAAAATTTATTTCTTGGACATTGTTATACTTGTGGAAATTTTGGACACAAGGCAATCAATTGTAGAATCAATGGAAGGAATAACTATGCAAGCTACATGAATGGTGAAAATAGTAGATATGAAAATGTTCATAGACATGTCAACAAACATTATAATCCATTTGACCCATTAATGGATCAAAATATTGTATGTTATAAGTGCAATAATCTTGGTCACAAAGCCCGAGATTGTAGAGAGATGAAGGAAGATAATCGTATGCCAAATGTTTGTATACCAACTACAACATGGAAAAGGAAAGAAATTCCACAAGATGGAAACTGTCAAATAACATTGGTCGCTAAAGAATGAAAAGAATAAGATGAATGGTCCATAGATGGTGGGTTCTCATCTCATATGACCAAAGATCAAATCAAATTTGTCAGCTTGAAGAAAAAGGGTGGAAATGTTGCATTTGGAGATGACTCATCTACCAAAATACTTGGAAAAGGAGTTGTAAAGCTTGGAAGTGAAAATGTAAAAGAAGGAAAAGTCTTATTGGTTGAATATCTGAAGAATAATTTCCTCAGTTTCAACAAAATATGTGATCAATGATATTGTCTTACATTTGACTCCCGAAAATGTAAGATCGAAGAAAATAACTCAGGAATATTGGTTGCAACTGCAAGAAGAAGACCGAACAACATATACATCCTAGACATGAAGAAGAGAGAGAAGATAGAAGACACACAAAAGGATTCCAAGGAAGAAAAAGTCCCAAAGACCAAAAATAAGGATGAAGTATTATTGAGTGCCACATGTTCAGGGGGAGCAGCCCCAAAGAAGAGAGTTACCTTTTTCCATTAAACTCAGGGGGAGAAGCCCTACCCTTTGCCATTGATTTCAAAGGGGGGGATAAATTGGGATCATGATGATAGGGTGATCATGAGTGTTGAAATCAATGACAATGGGGGAGATTGTTGGAAGATTGGTTGTTACCATTGATGTCAACCATAGTAATTGGTTTTGGACTGCAATATTGATGAAGGTATTTGGACATGAAGGACAATGCACATGAAGATAAAACACCCATGGATGGATAGTATACATAATTTTGTTTCCGGTGATATGTGGAACGCCATGTGGATCCTCATGGTTGGGGAGAAATGAATTTTTGAAGATGACAAAGTGACTTGAAGAAGGAAATACAGGTTGGCCCTGAAGACAATTGAAGAAAATAATTACAAACTAAGAAAGTGAGAGGTCAGCCCTAATGTTAAAACAAAGTGATATAAATGGTATAAATACATATCATTATACATTACTTTTATATATAAGTCGAATTTGAGAGGAAATCAAAAGTAAAGAAGGCCAAATTTGAAGGGAGGATGAAGTCTTTTGGTGATGTGTTCTAAGGTATGTTATTTACAGGTCATCTTACCATTTTCTCTATAAATTGTTTTCTAGAATGATTCATATGGTGAAATTGATATGGTATTGAGAAGACATATCAAGGTACCTGTGGTAAAGAATTCATCTCTCTATTCACTATAATTTTGGAGATACACTCTGTGGAAGATAGGGTTTTTTACTAGTCCTGAAGCTAGTCAATAAACATGTGTTCCGAGTAGAAAAGTCATAAATTCTTCATAGAGAATCCAAATGAAGTGAGACAAAATTCATTGGAAAGAGTACAGACTTTAGTTTCTTTTTTTATATTTTCATAGTCTGATGTTAATATTGAACGCGGGGCATTCTGTACAATTTCTCTCTCCTGAATAAACCAGACTTGAACAAGGTCTACCATTCTCTCTATAAATTCTTTTTGGGGAGGATTCAAGAAGTGAAACATGGATATGTTTTAGAGATTACATTGCGTAATATTATCTATAGGATTAGAGTATTCCAAGAATTGAATAATTGCAGAAGTTGAAGAATTCTCAAGAAGCATTATCAGGTTTTATGTGATGGTTGGTTGATGGTGATGATTAAATGTAAAGTTTTATTATCTCTCATATATTATTAGGTGGAAGGAAGGGAAAAGGATGGAGAGTTCAACCCTCTCTTGATATTGGAGGATTGTATCTTCCTCTTGGATGTTTATCCCTCCCTTTACATTTGGAAGTTGTAGCTACCTTTGGAAGTCACTACTTCCCTTGAATAATAACTATTGATTATTTCTCATATATTGTGCATGGTGTATTGTAGTGTATTGGTGTAACTCTTATACTATTGTTCATTTATCAATGGATATAATTGAATGGTTTAAGTATAAGTTGAAAAAGGTTTTAAATTTTACTTGATACTGATTCACCCCCCTCTTAGTATCAACAATTTTGTGATAAGAGCACTTCGCAGAATATTTTGTTAATGCTTAGGAAGTGAACATGCATTAGTTTATTAACCTCATGAACACCACAGAGCATAATCAAAGACATATAAGCACAATAAAAACAACTGATTATGTACCCTGGGAACTTATCACTTAGCACTATGAGTTAAGTCTAGAATTCATTTACCCTTTAACATAAGTAAAGTACTTAAGAAACAAAATATATATTCATTACACATCATAATCAAAGAAATAATCAAATGCATAACATAAATGACATTGCACAAAGAAAACCATGAGACACCAGATATACGTGGTTCACCCCAGGGTGGGGCTACATCCACGAACTGCTTTGCCTCTTTATTATTCGCCAAAATATTACATCTAGTCACTCTTGTGCACTAAGCCACATAGTCAAACTTTGCACAAGACAGAATATTTGCGCACTAAGAAATATATCCTCCTTCTTCACCTTCCAAAAATAGGTTAATTGCATAGAGCCAAATATCTTATCATGACATTTAGAACCTACTCCACACTAAGAACCATAAGAACTTAAGCACAATATACAAAATCACAGTCAAGCAAAAAGCCTTGATGCACATAGAAATATTGCTTCTACACTACATTCCCCTTTACTTATACTTTACAAAATCTTACAATAAGGCCTAAACATGGGGAAAACCCATGGACCGACATCCCACAAAACTATTAAAAAACCAAAAGGATCCCTTGTTGGGTCCACATAACCCTCAAAATAGGTGATATCCATGAGCGAAACTCCTCTTAGGCACTCCTACTTCGACCAACATGTCAAAGTCCAAAAGTGGGCCAAAACCTCCAAAACTAACCAAATTTTCCAAAAAAATTGGTTGAGGGCCAATAGGCCCCCAACACTCACCTATCACTCATCCCGAGTCACTCAGGTATGGACAATGCTACTTCAAAAGCCTCAATATTAACTCAAGCTGCCTCGACTGAGCCTCTCGCTAAGCAAGCTCTTGGACTGTCTTCTCTGTAATAGGCCCTTCCAGGCATTATTCTACTACTGCAACTTCTTGATCTAACTATGATTTGTGGTTATCGATCTACTTGTACACCTTGCAAGCTTCATCCTACACAGGTTGTAACTTATGTGTTAATTCCATCACCTTACTCTGGAGGGTAGTGATTTGATGTTGTACTGTGTGTTTCTCCTCAGATCTCTTCATCCTTTCCACTGCTGTGAGCAGCTGCATCTGTGCCTGCAATAAAAATTATTTCAGTTGCGCATCCTGTAAATAAGCCTCTAGCTTCTTTAACTCTAGATCCTCAGTGAGGCGTTCATACGTCTGGGTGCTCCTGTAGCTCATTTATTTACTTTCTTCCAATATGACCAAAACCTAGGTTCAGAATGGGTCCCTTTTATTAATGATCAAATACATGCAAAATTTCAGTGTGCAAAGGTTATACTCACCATTATTTCCCACAGTCTCGTGCCTCCTTTCCCTCGACAATCTCAAGCCTCCTTTCTCAGTCTGATCTTTCCCTCCTTTCCCCCGGTCTCAAATTCCCCTCTTGTGCCTCATTTCCCTTGATATTCTCACCTTAAATAAATACCACCTTACCAAATCTTGACTCCTCAAAGCATATGGGTGGTCCTCAACACTCTCATGCCTCCTTTCCTTCAGTAGTGTGCTTCCTCCTCCTTTCTCGGTATGATCAGTCTCAGATGACCCTCGATTAGAGTAAGAAGGAGAAGCAAAGGCATAGGTTGGTTTAGTTGACTAAGATAAATCTATAGTATAAGAAAAGGTAGCATAGGTCACAAAGAGATAAGTAACAGAGTCTCCTTACTCGGTCTGCTCTGTCTCAGATGGGCTTGCTTGCTTGAAGAAGGGTAACTGATTTGAATTATATTTTCTCCTTAAATAAAACTTGCCTTAATTAAGAAATCCCACCTTACCAAATCCTGTCCTGGACTCAAAGTGTAAGGGTGAAATCGAATTATGTTTCCTCCTTAAAGAAGACCCGCCTTAATTAATAAATTTTCCTTACCAAACCCTGTCTCGACCTCAAAGCGTATGGGTGAAATCGAAGGTTATTTATACATTTACATATTGAGTAGAGTAGATATAAAAAAATAAGTAATAATTATTTGAATTAAAGGATTTTAGTATTTTTGTTTCTAAATAGTATTAAGAATAGATATTTACTCTTTGATTTTTTTATGAAGGGGTAATTTATTTTAGTAATTATCACTATAAAATTATGAAAATTAGGTGGAAAGATGGTAAAATAAGCCATACATGAACCAATAATTAGTATTAAGGTCTAACCAATGTCAAGGGATATGAGGACCCTAAATGAAAGTTCTTAGGTTCATTCATCATGAAGAACACCTAGAAACCACAACACAATTCCTCTCTAGGGGGTCCTTAACATCAGAGTTGGATAAGGAAACCATTAGGGTTGTTTTTGGAGTAAGGATGGGTAGAGAGTCCTTAAAAAACACATCACTCATTTTAAGGCTTCCTTGAAGGCCTCCAAGCTACAGGATATAGGTGCCATGAGTAGGTTTGGTTCCCTAGAAATGGGTCTTAACACCTAAAAATGGTTAAGGGGGGAGTAAGGGACTTAAGCTATAATTGAACCTTCTCAAGCTCATGTTCCATGAAAAAAACCTATACCATCACCTATTATATTTTTTTCATAATATATACATATGGGTCTTGTGTCCATGACCATGGTTGTGATAGGGAAATAATCCTCAATCCCTTAACCTACATGGTCAAGGGAGGGAAACAACAAATCAAGCCCCAAACATATCATATCTAGCTCAATCACCATGAAAAAGTCCTCAGGTCACCACATAAGACCATGGATGGGTGAAAACGTTGTCATCAAGAACCCTGAACAAGTCCTCAAACCAACATAACATAACTTAATTGGCCTTTAAGAGGGATATAGGAATCATTATTATGTTTTTTACATTGAAAATGGGTGTAGAGGCATAAACATGGAAAGTTGGAAACAATGGCCTAAATCCCTAACTAAACCTTCTCAAGCTCAACCACCATCGAAAACACCTAAAAACCATGTCACGCATCCTCTCTAGGGATTATTTGGCATCCAAGTTGAATATGGGTGGAATTATGAGGTATTATTGATCATCATGGATGGGTCTTAGGTTAATGACTATAGTTGATGAAAGGAAACAAGATTCTTTAAACCTAAACCTTTCTTCTCAAGCTCAAGAACCATAGAAAACTATCCAAACCACCACATATGACCTATGTAACATATCATTCACTTCAAAGTGGAATTTGGGCACCATGAATAAGTTAGTTTTGAACCAAGAATGGGTCTCAAGGTCTAACCAAGGTCAAGGGAGAGAAACAAGGGAGTAGTTGTTACCTAAGTGAACATTCTTAGGATTAACTTCTATGAACAACAACTACAACCCACACAACTTCTCATGATATAGTGTTGGACGAGTCCTTGAGCCATCACATAGGACCCTTTTAGGTTATTTTTGGACTATTTGAGGGATAAAAGTACCATTATTAAACCAAAACATATTATCTAAATAAAAATGCGTCATAACCCCATTAGGAATGGTTCTTGGGGTTGTAGTTGGTGTTCTTTAGAATCCAAAGCATGATATAATGGTGCCATGAGTAGGTTTTGTACAATATAAATGGGTCTTGAGGGTTTAAAATGTAGGTTAAGGGGGAAATAAGGGTCTTAAGCCCTAAATCAACCTTCTTGATCTCAAATTCCATGGTTAGGCTAGGAGGAAAAAACTTGGACCTTATTCCCTAAACATCACTTCTTAGGATCAATCACCATGAATAACACCTGCAAATTACCATAACACAAGCCCTATCAGCTAAGGGGTTTTTAGCATCAAAGTTGGAATATATGGACTCCATTAGGAGGTTTTTTGCACTCGATATATATCATAGGATCTTAACCATGGTCAAGGAAGGAAAACAAGTTTTTCCTCAAGATATTGTTGAATATTTTTGAGCTCAAGAGCTTTGAATGACTAGTTCTCCAGCCAACACATGAGTTGATTGTATGGGTTGTTTGCAAGCCTATGATTGTGTTACATGAGTTAAGAATTAACACTGATTCATGTTGGAGGTAAGGGGTTATAGGGGTTAAGTTATATAGGATATAAGTGGTTATGAATTATAAGTGTATAAAGGTTATACAAGTTATGGGTTATATGAGGGTTTATAGAGGTTAGGTGTGATTGAGTTATAATAGTTAGGTGTTAGGTGTCTTAAGGTAATCCCTTAATTCATCTACCAAAACTAGATTATAGCCTAATATATCATCAAGCATAGACATCAATACTAAGCCTGTCACGACCTACTATGGAAAAAGGAGAAGTCTTTTATAAAAAATTCTTTCAATGTTTTCCATTTCCATGTCTTGCCTTTTTCCTTATATACCTTGTACCATTTATATGTTATATCTTATAATATTGTATTTTAGAATATATGTGGCCATAACATCTCATCACAATGTCTAATTAGATGAGTGTATTCTCTAATATTATTCTAAAAAACAAGTGTTATTTCAAACTTAAAAACTTGTGTCAACCTGAAAGAAAAATTAGGAAAGGATGATGCAAACTTAAAACTTGTGTCAACATTCAGGGTACACATGATCACTTAATAACTATTTGATAAAATTGAAAGTGAGCATATGTTATAGGCCATATTGCAGGATATATAAGTTATATATGGATTATGGGTTAGGTGTTATGGAGGGTAAGGGATATATAGGTTAGGGGTTATACAAGTTCAGGTTCTTAAGTATTATGAAATTTTTTGGCTTATGGGTTATGGTTTAGAGGTTAGTTGTTAACATGGATATAGTTTAGGGGTTACCACAGCTAGGAGTTATATGGGTCAGGGGTGATAGGAGTTAGAAGGGTAATAAATTGTAAAGGTTAGGGTGATAGGTTATAGGGGTCAATATTATATTCATTATGGGGATTAGGGATTATAGGGTTATGGATCAAAGGGTATAGGAATCCAATGTTGTTTTAGTTAGATGCAATAGAAGGTGTAATGATTAGAGATTAGATGTCTTTATAGATACCAAGGGTTCTGTTAGTTGTTAATGTGATAGGGGTTATTGAGATTATATATGGTAGGGGATAGGGAGGTTATATTAGGGTTTATAATCTTAAGAGGGTTATAAATGTTAGGGGTAATTATATGTTAGCAATTACATAAGGGTTTGGTTTATAAGAGTGTTAGCGGAAACCTATTTGAACATGTACAATTTCTAGTTTTAAGGTTTTTTTTACATTAACGTTATGTAACTATTAAGGTGGATTATAAGGTATGTGTATGTTATATGTGTGAAGGTAAGGCATATTAGTTCTCAGTTTTCTTGTGTAGAGTGTTAAAAAAGGGAGGTCTTGTGTTAGACAACTTCAAAAGCCAACTTTAAAATCCATGTTAACAATTACATATTTGTCTTATGAACAATATATGGTACTATCCATTTTGAGGTTTAATGGTGATAAGTTGTTGGGGTGAATGTTACACTCATTATGGGGTTGTGGGGTTATATTTGTTAGGTTTTACAAGTGTTGGGGTAAGGGGTTATATGAGTTAGGAATCTTATCTGTTAGGTGTAGAGTTTATAAAGTTTGAGGGTTATAGAGTTTAGTGGTTATTAATAATAAAGGTTCATATATGGGTTAAGAGTCATAGGGTTTAAGGATTAGGATATAAGAGTTCAAGGTTATATTAGGAATGATAAGTGTTTGGGGGTGTAGGTTGAGGGTTATAATGTTTATGGATTAACTTTTATAGGTGTTATAACTTTTAAGGATTAGGAGTTGTAGTGGCTATGTCTTATATTATGGGTTATAATGTATTTTGGAAGTGGTTATTTGTGTTGGGAGTCATATGTGTCAGGAATGAGATGGGTTATAGGGTTATGGATCAAAGGGTATAGGAATCCAATGTTATTTTAGTTAGATGCAATAGAAGGTGTAAGGATTAGAGATTAGATGTCTTTATAGATACCAAGGGTTCTATTAGTTGTTAATGGGATATGGGTTATTGATATTATAGATGGTAGGGGATAGGGAGGTTATATTAGGTTTTATAAGCTTAAGAGGGTTATAAATGTTAGGGGTTATATGTTAACAATTACATAAGGTTTTGGTTTATAAGAGTGTTAGTGGAAACCTATTTGAACATGTAAAATTTCTAGTTTTAAGGTTGTTTTACATTAATGTTACGTAACTATTAAGGTGGATTATAGGGTACATGTATGTTCTATGTATGAAGGTAATTCATACTAGTTATGAGTTTGCTTATATTCTACCTTTTAAAAATTGTAATTTTCTTGTTTTTTTTTAAATTGTCCCCGATGGTCATCATACGCTAAGATATAAGAGATAATAATATTGAAATATACCAATATCATACAAAAGAAACATTCCTTGCAGAGATACGAGTCTTGAAAGCTATCAATATCCTACCAATCAAATGATGCTTGGGCCATAAGGGCTTGTCAAAGTTCATTTGCAAGCTAATTCAGTTTAGAATTTGCACGTGACATAACACCATCATTCAATAGTCAAATTGTTACATTTCATTTTCATGCATCATGTGTGAGGGCTTGAGCCACCAAAAAGGAAACATACAAATAATATCTGTCTTATGAACAAGATATGGTACTATCCATTTTGAGGTTTTTCATAGAGATTGTTCTTATAGACTACACTACATTGCGCCATATAATCCCTACACTCCTTGCAAACCCTGTAACACCATTCAAAGACACATTCACGATTTCTAAGCCCCATTCACAGGTCACTATTTCCCATGTCTAGTCCAATGTAACAATGATGACATTTACGATGATGATGAAATTTATTGATCATTCAAGGAATATTGGTCATTCATGAGGCAAAAAAAATATCATATCATGCATATTTAGAACTTATTGCAACACCGATTGCATTAAGGTAGCTTATTTTAACTATGTATTTCTCTATGCGAAAGAGAGAGAGTTAACCTATGGCAATCAATTTTCTTTTAAAAGATATTAATAATAGTTTATAATTGCATTTTTAATGACCCAATTCTTCGGTGACGGTGGTTCATAAGCATAAATCACTTTAAATTGGGTAATTTTGGAGGTATAGTAATACATAATATCATACCAATATTTTATTAGATGGAACCACCGCATACATTTCCTTTGTTTATCCCATGCGTACATTTGAAGATGCTTGTGGTGAATTAGCTATACTTGGAACCACCTCATCCATTTACTCTTTTTTTCCCATGTAAATATTCTTGTGATGAATTAGCTATACTATAGGCCAACTTTTTTTGTCGATAGTATAGCTAATTCATCGCAAGATTATTTATATTTTTCGCTCTTGTGACGATATCCTTTCCTTGTCTGTTGCCGATGAATTCCCTTCTTTTTCTCTCTTGCCAACGAAAATGTTTGCATAAGTGATGGGTACTAAATTATCCTTGATTTTCTCCTCTACCTATTCTACTTCTTTTCACACCACCATATATATCAATATTTCTTGAAGGTTAAAAAGATCAACATCAGCTTAGAAGAGAATCCAATATCATATTATTGTACTTCTATATAGACTACTCTCTCTATGTTTTAAAAGATAGCTACATGAAACTACACTTAAATGACAAATTCCAACACTTGATTGTTTTAATTAGGATACATTTCATATTTGGTTTATCAAATTGAAATTAAAATTTGATACTTTGCAAGCTAGTACCTTGAGTCAAATACAAATATGAAATTAGGAATCATTAACATATCTACTAGAACATTTATTCTAACCTATAACAAATATACTAAATTCTCATAATTTCTTCTCATAACTAGAAGTTGGTTTACATTTAGAGTTCCCTTCCACATGGCAATTTGTCTTCATTATTGTTTCCTGCATAAAACTGTCCTTCAGGGACATCACCCTGGAATTCTTTTTGATAAAAATTTATTACATTTATGGAAAGTGTCACATTATTCCACTTTATTACATTGCATTAGCAAGTGCTTCAATATGAGATAATGGATTTTAATATTTGAAAAAGTGGGTGTGCCAGTCAAATTTGAGTCCAGAAACCCTCCTATATCATTAAGGAATATGAATAGTCTATCCATGTGAAATTTCAGTGCATACAAAAATAGTTTGAAAAACTTTCAATGTTGGCCCCATTCACAGGTCATTGTTTCCCATGTCTAGTCCTAGTATAATTTTTCTTTATTGTTCCTTTTAAAAATCGTTAGCCAGTACACACATCCTTGCATCTATTACTGCAAGGGAATATTTTAATCATGTTAAATAAGCAATCAACAAAAAAGAGGTATTTTTCATCACAACTATGACACACATACATTTTATATACATTAATGTATAACCTAAAATAAAAATGAAGAAAGGTTGATGCAAACATAAAACTTGTGTCAATGAATTTGTGTACTTTGAAAGAAAAATAGGGTGTTTGGTTTACATGATGAATTCATGATGGAAAAAAGTGGGTGTGTGAATTAACTTTGAGTCAATAAAACTCCCATATCATTAAGGCATGCAAATAGTCTATCCATGTGAAGTTTCAATGCATATAAAAACAATTTGAGAAAATTTCAATGTTGGCCCCATTCACATGTCATTGTTTCTCATGTATAGTCCTAGTAAAATGTATGTTCGTATTTCCTTTTAAAATTTGTTCGACAGTACACAGGTCCCTGCATCTAGTACTACAATGGAATATTTTTATGGTGTTGAATAAACAACAAACGAAAAATAGGGATTTTTCATCAAAACTATGACAAACATACGTTGCATATACATTAATGTAGAACCTCAAAGAAAAATGAAGAAAGGCTGATGAAAACTTAAAACATGCATCAACCAATTTGTGTATTTTGAAAGAAAAATAGGGTTGATGTTTTACATGATGAATTGATTATGGAAACAAGTGGGTGTGTGAGTCAAATTTGAGTCCAGAAACACTCCCATGTCGGTAAGGCACGTGAATAGTCTATCCATGTCAAATTTTAGTGCATACATAAATAGTTTGAAAAATTTCAATGTTGGCCCCATTCACAGGTCACTGTTGTCCATGTCTAGTCCTAGTACAATTTTTGTTCCTTGTTACTTTTAAAATTAGTTCAACAATACACATGTCCCCACATATATTACTGCAAGGGAGTATTTTTATGGTGTTGATTAAGCAATCAACGAGAAAGAGGGATTTTTCATCACAACTATATTGACAAACATACATTTTATATACATTAATGTATAGCCCGAAATAAAATTGAAGAAAGGATGATGAAAACTTAAACTTGCGTCAACCAATTTGTGTACTTTGAAAGAAAAATAGGGTTTATGGTTCACATTATGAATTAATGATGGAAAAAAGTGGGTGTGTGAGTCAAATTTGATTCCATAAACCCTCCCATATCATTAAGTCATGTGAATAGTCTATCCCTATCAAATTTCAGTGCATACATAAACAGTTTGAAAAACATTCAACGATGGCCCCATTCATAGGTCATTGTTTCCCATGTCTTTTCCTAGTACAATTTATGTTTGGTTCGATAGTACACACATCCTCGCATCTAGTAATGCAAGGGAATATTTTTATGGTGTTGATTAAGAAATCAACGAAAAAGAGGGATTTTTCATCAAAACTATGACATACATACATTGTATATACAGTAATGTAGAACCTGAAAGAAAATGAAGAAAGGTTGATGCAAACTTAAAACTTGTGTCAACTAGTTTATGTATTTTGAAAGAAAAATAGGGTTTATGGTTTACATGATGAATTGATGATGGAAAAAAATGGTTGTGTGAGTCAAATTTGAGTCTAGAAACCCTCCCATATCATTAAGGCATGTGAATAGTCTATCCATGTCAAATTTCAGTGCATACATTAAGAGTTTGAAAAAATTTCAACATTGGCCCCATTCACATGTCATTGTTGCCCATGTCTAGTCCTAGTAAATTTTTTGTTCGGTTCGAAAGTACATACGTCCCTGCATATATTACTGTAATGGAATATTTTTATGGTGTTGATTAAGAAATCAACAAAAAAGAGGCATTTTTCATCACAACTATGACACACATACATTGTATATACATTAATGTAGAACCTGAAAGAAAAATGAAGAAAGGATGATGAAAACTTAAAGCTTGTTTCAACCAATTTGTGTAGTTTGAAAGAAAAATAGGGATTATGGTTTATATGATGAATTGATGATGGAAACAATTGGGGGTGTGAATCAAATTTGAGTCCACAAACCCTCTCATATCATTGAGGCATGCAGATAGTCTATCCATGTCAAATTTTAGTGCATACATAAACAATTTAAAAAAAATTCAACGTTGGCCCCATTCACAGGTCACTCTTGTCCATGTCTAGTCCTAGTACAATTTTTGTTCAGTTCGACAGTACACATGTCCCCAAATCTAGTACTCTAAGGGAATAATTTTATGGTGTTGACTAAGAAATCAACGAAAAAGAGGGATTTTTCATCACAAATATGAGACACATACACTGTATATACACTAATGTAGAAACTGAAAGAAAAATGAAGAAAGGTTGATGCAAAATTAAAACTTGCATCAACCAATTTGTGTACTTTGAAAAAAAAACATGGTTTATGGTTTACATGATGAATTGATGATGGAAAATAGTTGGTTTCTGAGCCAAATTTGAGTCCAAAAACCCTCCCATATCGTTAAGGCACGTGAATAGTATAGCGTTGTCAAATTTTAGTCCATACAGAAACTGTTTTAAAACATTTCAACGTTAGCCCCATTCATAGGTCACTGTTACCCATGTCTAGTCCTAGTACAATTTCTATTGGGTTCGACAGTACACACATCCCTGCATCTAGTACTGCAAGGGAATATTTTTATGGTGTTGATTAAGAAATAATTGAAAAAGAGGGATTTTTCATCACAACTATGACACACATACTTTGTATATACATTAATGTACAACCTGAAAGAAAAATGAAGAAAGTTTGATGCAAACTTAAAAATTGCGTCAACCAATTTGTGTACTTTTAAAGAAAAATAGGGTTTATGGTTTACATGATGAATTAATGATGGAATAAAGTGGATGTGTGAGTTAAATTTGAGTCTAGAAACCCTCCCATTTCGTTATGGAATGCAGATAGTCTATCCATGTCAAATTTCAATGCATATAGAAACAATTTGAAAACATTTCAACATTGGCCCCATTCACAAGTCAGTGTTGCCCATGTCTAGTCCCAGTACAATTTTTGTTTCTTGTTCCTTTTAAAATTCATTCAATAGTACACACGTCCCACATTTAGTACTGCAAGGGACTATTTTTATTGTGTTGATTAATTAATCAATGAAAAAGAGGGATTTTCATCCCAACTATATTGACACACATACATTGTATATACATTAATAAAGAACCTGAAAGCAAAATGAAAAAAGGTTGATACAAACTTAAAACTTGTGTCAACCAATCTGTGTACTTTGAAATAAAAATAGGGTTTATGGTTTACATGATGAATTGATGATGGGAAAAAGTGGGTGTGTGAGTGAAATTTGAGTCCAAAAACCCTCTCATATCATTAAGGCATGCAAATAGTCTGTACATGTCAAATTGCAGTGCACAAAGAAACATTTTGAAAAAATTTCAACGTTGGCCCCATTCACAAGTCAGTGTTTCCCATGTTTAGTCCTAGTACAATTTATGTTCCTTGTTCCTTTTAAAATTCATTTGAAAGTACACACGTCCCTGAAAAGGAGTACAATTTATGTTCCTTGTTCTAGTAATGCAAGGGAGTATTTTTAACTATGTATGTCTCCACAAGAAAGAGAGAGAGTTAACCTATGGTAGTCAATTTTATTTTAAAAGAGATTAATAATAGTTTATACTTATATTTTTAATGACCCAATTCTTTAGTGATAGGGGTTCATAACCATATAACACTTTAAATTGGGTAATTTTGGAGGTAGAGTAATACATAATATCATACCAATATTTTGTTAGATGGGACCACCACATCCATTTTCTTTGTTTATCCCATGTGTACATTTGAATATACTTACAATGAATTAGTTATACTTGGAACCACCTCATCCATTTCCTTTTTTTATCCCATGTAAATATTCTTGTGACGAATTATCTATACTATCGACGAAAAATTTTCATCGATAGTATAGCTAATTCATCACAAGATTATTTACATTCGTCGCTCTTGCGACAATATCCTTTCCTTGTCTCTTGCGGATGAATTACCTTCTTTATATTTCTTACCAACAAAAATGTTTGCCCCTCCCCCCACCCTCACATCACTCTCAATTGATCCCCAATACCCAATCTATAAAATAGGAAATAATCGAAAGCAATGATCTAGTAAGATTCATGCATAGAAACTACAAAAACAAAAATTAGTTAAGGTAAATGGAATTATGTGTTTATAAATGATATTTTTAGTTTACCACATACTTTAGTATATTGGCAACTATTTTCATGTTTCACATAATAATTAAACTACATGTAACATAGGATATAAAAACGTTGCATAAAACTTAAAAACATGTAATTAACCCATGGCATTATATGTAAATTATTTTAAGAGAATAATTCATACAAATTAAAATATATAGTCATGTACCTAATCCAAATCAACATCTGTGTAATCATACTTATTTTGTATCTTGATCTTCTTCATTGAACTTGACATCTGTATCATCATTTGATTCAGAAACGGTGTTGAAAGGATTGACGATATAATCATTGTCATCAATGTCATTTTGGAGAATATTTTCATCGACATCATCATCAAGAAATGCAATATTGTCTACTACACCTGGATCATGATATTCTTCTTCTTCTTCATATGTCGACCCTGCATGATATTTCAGCTCTGTCTAATTTGGCGAATCATCTTATTGATCTTCAATATCATCTTCTTCTTGTAAATAAGCATACTTAACTAGCCTTCCTTTTGGATCATATCTAACAACAAATGACTAATCCCTCTCACCTGGAACATTTGAGTAAAAGACCTATTCACATTGGCTTGGAAAAAAATAGCGATCATGTCCTCTTTCAAACACTTTTTTTTTAGTCATTGGAAATTCGTTGGCATGTTGAATAATAGTTCTTTCCTCATCACATTGATGCATTCATAACCTATACCATTTGACATCGAACATAACTAATTTGAAGGAATTAAAATCACACTCAAGTATATCATTTAATTACCCATAGTATCTATTTTCATATTCTCAGGGATGTCTGTCACTCCTAGAGGAAACATTAGTGACCTGGAATACTGCAGCTATCCCACTATCAGAATTTTTCCTGGTTTCATCCAACTTTTTGATGAGAAATTTATGACCATTACACCACATAGCCTTGTGGTGTTTCAACTGCAATATGCCAGATATGTAAAAGGTGCATTGTCAATTAATAAATTAACATATATATTTATATAACTTGGAAAGTATCTGAAAAATATAGTACACCTATAGTCACATTAATATAATATCAAATAAATGAATAAAATGGGTGAATTTTATTTCCTGTCCATCTTTCAAACCATATGATAAATCAATTTCCCTTTGTGTAACATTGACATATCTGTTACGACGAGATTCTCTAACCAATTCAGATAGTCATTTCCATGATAAACTACCTCCATTAAGTTGTTTAAATATTTCAATCCATACATTATCCTGTCAATATTGTTTGCAATATATAAATGCAGTGCATCCCACTCTTGACCAACTGAATCAAAAAATCAAAATTCACCAATATTAAATATTAGTTATAACGTCCATGCACGTTATAAACATTAATAATTTATGAAATAACATATATTAATATATTAATAAGTATGATCATATACACAAAAACTGAAACTTTATATGTATTATTAGTACAAATCTCCACAATTATTAATATACCACCTCTCATTTTTTTCATTCTACCTTTCCCCAACACATGCTCCTGATGTTCAAATTTTTTGATTGAGTTCACATCCCAAATGCGATCCACTGCATGCATAGTTGGTGCTACTAATTTAGGAATATACTGACTAATATACACCATGGATTGATATACCATATATCCCTCCACCATAGAACCCTCAGGATGTGCTCTTTGTCTAACCAATGCCTTCAATGATTTCAAGTGCCTCTCCACCATCCACATTGACCTTGTGTGAACAGGTCCACAAATTTCAATCTCCTAAACTTGGTGTATGACGTAGTTTTCTTGTGCATTGAAAAATGTTGGAGGTATATACTTTTTCATTTCACACATTAGACGAGGAATTTCTCTCTTCCAATACTTAATATCATCTTCATGGATTTATTTCAATGACAACCATCTACATGAGATCATGACACAAGAAAACAACACGTTTCAACATAACATAATATAATATATTACATTACAAGTAAAACACATGTCATTAATTACAACAACAATTTGAAAGAACATTTTGCATATAAATCACAGCTACTTACCTCATGTATTTTCCAAGATCATATATAACTTGTTTAACATTGTTGTCAAAGTCATTTGGGAGAGATAGCAGTAGAACATATTGTAACAAAAAAATGAATCGTTATTTGTTTCGACCAAAGTAGAAAAAATAAAAAATTAAAAATTAAAAGATGTATAAGGCCAATATTTATAAATATGTATACCAAAATTATTACCTTAATGAATGTATGCCCATCATATGTTTTTACCCCACCAAATTCACCTTTCTTCATTAGGATATTATTTATGTTTGAAGCAAAACCCGCGGGAAATTCAATTCTTTGAATGACCTCTTTTACATCATTTCTTTGTTTCTCTGTTAATAACCATGGAAGGTTATTTCGGTCTAGTCCATCTCTATTTGATTGGATCAAACTTAGAATTGCATGTTTGGCTTCATGAATGTCAGTACAAATTTTGACAATTTTTTCTTTATCCCTCCTACCATCTATGATTCACCAAAACGTTTATGTCACATTCTTCCCGATATGCATTGTATCAAACAAATGAGTTATTTTTAGCTCCTCATAGTAGGGAAACGTCATGAATTGAGTGGGATAACATTTCATTCCTCATGGAAGCCCATTATTAATACCTTCATGATGGTGACCTTCATGAGGCATAAAAGAAATCACAAAAATAATGATCAAATATGGTAAAATAAATTCAATGATTAAAATAAACATTCAAAACATTACATGTTATATGATACATAAATAAATTGCGTACCTTGATGATTTCTATTATATTCCAACCTCCATAGGTGAGGTGTCATTCTTTTTGGTTTTAAACTAGTCTCTTCTTTCCCATTGAAAATATGTTTTTCAATAGTACGATACCTATGGTTCTTTGGGAGAAGGTGCCTATGTTGGATTACTGAGAGGGGGGGTGAATCAGTAATAGCGCAATTAAATCCTTTTTATCCAAATAATCCATTTGTTATATCAATGTAGAATTATTATCCAATAATGAGCAATAAGAAATGAACAATTACACACATACACAATACACCGGTGTTTTATGTGGAAACCAAATCGGGAGAAAACCACATAATTCTTTTTCTCATATGTCTTGAAGAATTACATTCATTGGAAGCACCAACTTCCTTTGTTTTCCAGCTACAACTGGAAGGAGGCTCCAACCCCCTAGTTTCTTAGGATACAACATGAGGGAATATCTAACTCCCCAATTCTTTGGCTACAACCAGAAGGAGGCTACAACCCTCTATGTTCTTCATCTACAACTGGAAGGTGGCTACAACCACCTGTACTTGCCCCATCCAATTGCCTTGATGTATAAGTAGAATGATGGAAACACTATCAACCTATCACTATGATATATACTACTGTACAACTGTATCAACCTGTACCACTTACCTATATCCAATTTCTACAACTTCCCTGTAATCAATCTGTACCTGAACTAAACATGTATCTATAAAAATGCAAAAGTTACACAACCTGTGGTGATGCAACCCGCATATGTATGTGCCCTATCTATTTTGCAGCTCGTGTATGTACGCGCCCTAAATTTTATGCAGTATGTGTATGCCTTCTATAACTAGGGTTTCCTTTTACTTGAAAACATCTGACCCTATGTAACTTATTTCACATAGATCTATAACCTGTCACTGTATCCAAATTGTAACTTTACCATGTGCATTCATTATCATTCATTACATTCACTCAAGAAAAATATTTCTCTCTCTAGTCATGTGCCATATAGGTGTGTGAAATCATGAACAAGTATACTTTCCTTCACATGATCTTAGTCATCAAACCCTTTTTGATATCCAGCCTCACAAAAAATCAACAAATACAAGATCTCAACCATGTACCATAAAAATCCTTAGCCATATTCCAAGAAATACAAGATATGCCTCAACAAGAAGTAACAATGATAAATATACCAGCACTATATTTCTATAGATCTGACTTATGAAGAAGATCCCATGTAGACACTAGTCTCTCTAGGGAGAATCATCAAATATCCATTGTCATTCCTCATGCATACATCAAAATGCAACTATTATAGAATTAAGACATACCTTTTGAACCAATCGATGGATATGATGTGTCTGAGAACTTTAGACCTTCATGGAATCTTGATCTCAGAATCTAGAACCTCTGCATATTCATCTTCTCAATTTTCCATGGTTTCACCAACATGTACTCACCCTATACACAGACAACCCACATACACGTATGCACCCTATAAACATCCAACCCGTGTATGTACACACCCTATTCACAGACAACCCACATACATGTACTCACCCTATACACAGACAGCCCATGTACGCCTTAGAAAATAGGGTTTTTTGTATTCACTGCAATTCTGAAAATTTCATCATCCACCCTTCGTGCTACCTCAAAGATTCACCACTTCAGATGTATCCACAAGTATTTATAATAATATTTACACAAGAAAATAGATATACCATATGTACAAGTGTGTCCTTAATGAGTGATCTTTTCCTCTTATTTATATCTTCATGTAGCCTTACACTTTCCGTATTTTAGGGCTTCTCCATTTAAAATAATTTCTTTTGCAAGACACTTTGACTCTTGGGGGATTCGATAAGACTCATAAGGGTTCTCCAATTTCATATGGTCATAACTCTGTAACCATGATGAGTTATGTGACATTCCACATACCACCAGAAATGGCATGACAAACACTATCCATCTAGGATAGTTTCACTGACAAATTCATTGTCCTTCATATGATTATTCCACAATTAAGCATGGATTCTATCACTCTTCAAAGTGTCTTGTCATGAGGGCTTTCACGAAAGGGGACCACTTTGTAGTTCATCCATATTTACTTCTTATCAACCATGACAAGACAATAATGAGCCATCCTTACATCAAACAATCTTGGGTCCATTACCCAAAACTTTGTGCTACGGGGCTTTATTCAAGGGTTGACATCAATGACAACCAACCTTAATCAACAATATCCCCCTTCGGCATTGATGGAAATAATCTGATGAAATACTAAAATCATATCACTCATGCTCCCCCTAGAACCATGTCTTTGTCCTCTACATCTGATAAATATACTCCCTCTGGAACCATGCCTCTGTCCTCTGCATATGATAAATTTTCTCCCCCTGGAACCATGCCTCTATCCTCTACATATGATAAATCTCTCCCCCTTTGTCATCAATGGAAAATGTATCTTTCCATCCAGGGTTGCTCCCCCTGACTAAACTGTCCTCTTATGGTACTTCCTCATGTAAATATAAAACATATAAGATAATCATTTAAAAAAAATTGATTTTGGAGTAGAAATAAATCCAAGTCTCTGGTGAAGATATTCAAAGGCTTATCGTGGAAGTGGTTTTGTAAATATGTCTGCCACTTTTTCTTGGGTGCCCACATACTCAACTCTGATGTTCTTTTCTGCAACCTGTTCATGTAGAAAATGATACTTGATTGGAATGTGCTTCGGTTTGGAGTGCATCACCGGGTTCTTCGAGATATTGATGGAGCTTGTATTATCACAATAGATTAGAATGGGCTCATCATATTCAACATGTATATTTGTCAGAGTTTGTTTCATCCAAAGAACCTGTGTACAACATGATGTTGTTGCAATATACTCTACCTCGGTTGTAGATAAAGATATCGATGATTGTTTCTTTCTTAGCCATGATACTAAACACTCACCTAAGTAAAACAATACTCCACTGGTTCTTCTTATGTCATCAATACAACCTGCACAATTTACATCTATGTAGGCAATAAGTGATAGATCCTTTCCTTTTGGATACCATAATCCAAACTCTTTTGTTCCTTTGAGAAATTTGAAAATCCTCTTCACTGCTAGTACATGTGATTCCTTTGGTGCTTCTTGAAATCATGCCACTTGTCCAACTGCTTGCATTAAATCTAGTCTAGATGCTTTCACATATAGTAGGATGCCAATCATTGGCCTGTATTGCCTTTTATCTATAGACTTCAAATCATCATCTTTGCTCAACTTGCAACTAGTTTGCATGGGAGTGATAACTAGTTTGCAATCTTCCATTCTGAACCTCTTTAGCATTTCTCTGATGTACTTGGTTTGTTAAATAAAAAATCCCCAGTTTATTTGACATATCTAAAGTCCCATAAAGAAGGATAATTCTCCAATTAACAACATTTCAAATTCATTCTTCATATCTTTTGCAAATTTCTGGCTTAACCTGTCATCATCACTACCAAAAATAATATCATCAACATAAAATTCAACTAATAAAATATTACCTTGACTTACCTTGATGTAGAGGTTGTTGTCTGCACTTCCTTTTCTGAACCCATCCAACTATAGATACTTATCCAGTCTAGAGTACCATGCTCTAAGAGCCTGTTTTAGACCATACAAGGTCGCCTTTAATTTACACACATAATCTGCATTCTATGACAAATGAAATCTTTCTGGTTGTTCAATGTAGACTTCTTCTTCAAGTTCCCCATTTAGAAAAGCTAATTTTACATCCATCTGATACATTTTAATATTTTTGGAGCATGCATAAGCTAAAAGCAAATGGATTGCTTCCATTCTGGAAACTGGGGAAAATGTCTCTTCAAAGTTGATCCCTTCAACCTCTTCATATCCTTTACATACCAATCTAGCTTTGTTCCTTGTAACTTTTCCATCTTCATTCAATTTATTCCTGAAGACCCACTTTGTGTCGATCACATTCTTATTCTTTGGTCTTGGAACTAGTTCCCAACTGTCATTTTTCTCTATTTGATCCAATTATTCATCCATGGCCTTATTCCAAAATTCATCCTTGTTGGCTTCTTTAAAACAATTTGGTTCAATTGTAGATATGAGTGCTATGTGTGTTTGTTATGGTGAACATATTCTTCTTCTAGTCTCAACTCCTGCATCTTTGTTTCTGATAATCTGATCTGAAGGATGATTCTTCTGTACTCGTTTACTGGGTGTCTTTGGAGACACTTGCTAAACTTTCTCTTCTTCTTCTATCAGATGCTCTTCATCTTCCTCTTCTACTTATTTTTAATCTTATGCTTCTTCTTCTAAGGGTTGTTTCATTAATTCATTTTCTTCCTTTGATTCTGGTCTTTCTGTTTCATCAATTGTTACGTTGATGCTTTCCAAAACTTTGTTCAATATTAGATTGTAACACTTTTATGATTTCCTTGTACGTGAGTAACCAACAAGTACTCCTTTGTCCACACGAGAGTCAAACTTTCCCATTCCTCCATCTTCTCTTTTGATATAGCATTTGCTTCCAAAAACTCGTAAGTGATTTACATTTGCTGGTCTTCCTTTCCATAGTTCGTAAGGAGTTTTGTTAGTGTTGTTTATGAGCATTACTCTATTTTGAATGTGAACTGTTGTATGCACTGCCTATGTCCAAAAAATATCTGTCAATTTCGAATCCATTAAGATTGTTCAAGGCATTTCTTGTATTTCCATGTTCTTTCTTTCAACAACTCTATTATGTTGAGGTGTCCTAGCAACGGGTAATTTCTTTTTTATTTCATGATTGTTGCAGTAGTACATAAATTCATTTGAGGTGAACTTGCCTCCATTATCATATCTCAAGCATTTGATTTTTTAATCCATTTCATTTTCAACCATTTCCTTGTAGATCTTGAAGTTTTCAAAAAACATCTGACTTATTCTTGAGAAAGAAAACTGGAGTCATTCTTGTATAATCATCAACTAATAACATGAATTATTTCTCACCTTTTAATCCCTTTGTTTTAGTTGGTCCAACTAGATCAATATGCACAATTTCCAGTCGTCTTGTCATTGAATATTCCTTTCATTTAAACCTATTCTTTGTTTTCTTTCCTTGTTGACAATGCTTTCATAAAGTGTTGGTTGGTTTCGTGATTTGGGGCATTTCTTTGACTTCTTATCTTTTGCTAACTTTGACAAGGTTATCGAAATGTATGTGACCCATTATTTTATGCCATAACCAAATTTCATCTTCCTTTCCTAGACAACACTTTTCGTTTTCAACTTCACGTAACACATATATGTTGCTTGAAGTTCTTGCAGCTGTAGCAATCAATTTTTCTAAACCTTCTTTTATTATCTCACACTTTTGTGAATCGAAAGTAACTTTATGACCTTGGTCAGACATTTGACTCACACTTAGAAGATTATGTTTCATATCTTCTACTAGTAGAAGATTTTCTTCCTTTTCATTCTTGTTCCCAATTCAGACTGTTCCTTTTCCAATGATTTTGGATGAATCATCATTTCCGAAGGAGACTGATCCATCTCTTTCCTTTCGTAATGTAAGAAACTTGTATCTATCACCTGTCATGTGTTTTGAACACCCATTGTCAACATACCAACTGTGTTTCTTCTTCTTAGTTGTTAGAGCAATTGTTCATTCTTCATTTCTATACTGATCTTTCTTTCTTATCCATGTCCTTTTCTGAGGTTCCTGTCTGTGACTATTGTTATTTTGTTGAGATTCTTTAGGAGGTACTGTCATTATACACTCTTTGGTCCCGTGTCCAAAATTGTTACATTTGTAACATTCCACTTCAGTGCTCAAAGATTCAAACGTGTTGTAACTTCTTCTCTGTGTTTCACTAGGCCTTATTGAATAACCTCTTTGTGTATGACTCTCAAAGTTGTTATTGTTACTTTTCTTATCTCTACAATTCACAGATTTATGTCCAAAATTGTTACATGCATAAAATAAACCAAAAAATATAGTTTGACACTTGGGAGTTGAAGATCTTCTGAAAGGAGTTTCTCTTATGAATCCTTCTTCTTATTGAGGCCTATCTATCTATTGTTGATTCTGAAATATAAATCTTCTCGGTGGAGGAGTATCCCTGTAATCTTCCTATTCACTTTGATTGTTTTTGCATAACCTTTTGGATATGTTTCTTTCTCTATTGTTTTGGAGCTTGATTCCTTTTCTATCTAATTGTATCCAAGTCCGGATTTGCCAAGATGAGATCTTTGACTGCTGATAAAGTCATCCAGAACTTTTGAGATATTATGCATATTTTTCTTTTTAATGTCCTTTCTTAGTGTTGGTCCCCGGTTTTGACCATGTTCCTTGCCTATACTATATACCATTGACCTCCAACTATATGCCAGTACCACCCTTTTTTACCTCGTTTTGATATAATCAACATCTCTTTACCATTCCAAGGGGTCACCTAAGGTATCTTTGAAATTCAAGTTATTATTATGCATTTTAATACTTTAAATTGATAATTGGACTAATAACACTCGGGTTAGGTACCATTGCTATTCTTGGAACAGGACGCCGGTACCAGGTACCAACTCGCACCGTGGAGGTACCAGTGGAGCAGTTCGAAATTGATGCATCATGGCATGCGTTATGGTTCGAATGAAGAGCAGGAAGGTTCATAGGCCAGCTGGAGCCATTGCAACAGAGTGCTCGAGAGTATAACGATCAACCTGGATCGATTGTTCTTCATCCTACACACTTCGTGACACTACGTGTCACGAAGTCGTGATATACGTTTTTAGTGATTCCACGATTATTCTCGGATCAGGGATCCATTCATTTCCATGCATCTTTCTTTTAGACTGTTACAAAACAATCAGACTGTTATATAAACCTGCGTTCACTGCTGAGAATGGG
The DNA here is from genome assembly GCA_009831015.1 of Picea engelmannii. Taxonomy (NCBI): domain Eukaryota; kingdom Viridiplantae; phylum Streptophyta; class Pinopsida; order Pinales; family Pinaceae; genus Picea; species Picea engelmannii. The sequence continues at coordinate 968,141 of ML777666.1, forward strand.
TTACGACTACCATTACTGTTATTACTGTTGCTATCACTATTGTTATTGCGGGATTATGCCGTGAACCTATGTTTAATCTAAACTGTTGTTGTGTATATGTTGACTGTAATGTGATCTGAATACTGTGTTTTTAATGAGTTGATGGAGCGTAGACTTACACTATATCTGCATCGTGTGATTTAGTCGGCTCTGGTCGTTTCCCACAGTGCCTGCGCCATTTGGTTGGGCCCGCCAAGCTAGTGCAAGCCGCTGTTTCATTAGCAATAGCTTTAGTTAGTGTGTGCTATTGTAGTTTAGTTTGCTTCCATATCGCATAGCTTGCATCTGAAGTAACTTAGCATTTGTAGATTTGCTTTTGGTTTATCATAGTTTCAGTTTATCATAGTGTGTGAATGCTTGCGTACACTATAGTTTAAACGTTTCAGAATCGTGCTATTCATTCCTCAACAGACTCAATCTCTAGACTGTATCTTTTCATGTTGGTGAATGTTGAACACAGTACTGATGCCTGTAGAGTTAGCATATGCATATGATTGTTTGGATTTTCACTTTCTTTTCGAACTTAACTCACAGTAGTATGCATTTTGCTTTGTTAGACAGTATTTGCTTTGCGTGCTTAGGATAGGTAGGTTACAGTTAGAATAGAAGGAGCTCCTGGTACCAGTTAGCAACTTAATACTTTATTTTCCTGTAGATAGCAGTAGATTTGTTTTCCTGTAGATAGCAGTAGATCTGTTTTCCTGTAGATAGCAGTAGATTTGTTTTCCTGTAGATAGCATTAGATTTGTTTTGAATGCTCAGAATGAATGCAGTTTCGACCATACCCTGTGTGTTATGACTTAAACGAAAATGTTGATGGTAGATGGTTGAACATAGAGGTAGAATGACTTCGTAGAATTATGCTTTGAATAGAGATAACAGTATCAGCCTTTGAGTACTAGACTGTTTTGCTTCTGTTTATGATTTAGTAGGAAATGCTTAGCTTCGAGTTAATCATTAGAATTCAAGTTCTTAGAATAGGTGTGTGTTTAATTCTTAGGATAACATTCCAATAAAGACTAGAGGCTTGCCTGCACATACTGTGTATCAGCTCGAAGTTTACCAACCCTGGTTTGACAATTTAGTGATTCAGGACACTTAAAAGCTTCAATTTAGCAGCCTGACATTTTTGGCGCCGTTGTCGAGGAGCTGTTTAAAGGGTAAGAAG
>ML777666.1:979300-1004665 GCA_009831015.1 Picea engelmannii
TTAGCAATAGCTTTAGTTAGTGTGTGCTGTTGTAGTTTAGTTTGCTTCCATATCGCATAGCTTGCATCTGAAGTAACTTAGCGTTTGCAGATTTGCTTTTGGTTTATCATAGTTTCAGTTTATCATAGTGTGTGAATGCTTGCATACACTACAGTTTAAACGTTTCAGAATCGTGCTATTCATTCCTCAACAGACTCAATCTCCAGACTGTATCTTTTCATGTTGGTGAATGTTGAACACAGTACTGATGCCTGTAGAGTTAGCATATGCATATGATTGTTTGTATTTTCACTTTCTTTTCGAACTTAACTCAGAGTAGTATGCATTTTGCTTTGTTAGACAGTAGTTGCTTTGCGTTCTTAGGATAGGTAGGTTACAGTTAGAATAGAAGGAGCTCCTGGTACCAGTTAGCAGCTTAATACTTTATTTTCCTGTAGATAGCAGTAGATTTGTTTTCCTATAGATAGCAGTAGATCTGTTTTCCTGTAGATAGAAGTAGATTTGTTTTCCTGTAGATAGCATTAGATTTGTTTTGAATTCTCAGAATGAATGCAGTTTCGACCATACCCTTTGTGTTATGACTTAAACGAAAATGATGATGGTAGATGGTTGAACATAGAGGTAGAATGACTTCGTAGAATTACGCTTTGAATAGAGATAACAGTATCAGCCTTTGAGTACTAGACTGTTTTGCTTCTGTTTATGATTTAGTAGGAAATGCTTAGTTTCGAGTTAATCATTAGAATTCAAGTTCTTAGAATAGGTGTGTGTTTAATTCTTAGGATAGCATTCCAATAAAGACTAGACGCTTGCCTGCACATACTGTGTATCAGCTCGAAGTTTACCAACCCTGGTTTGATAATTTAGTGATTCAGGACACTTAAAAGCTTCAATTTAGCAGCCTGACACTTAGTGTGACAATATCTTCTTCCAAGTTTCCAATGATCATGTCCTTTTCTTCTAGCTTTTCTTTGAGTGCTTAATCAATTCTTTTATCTTTTTCTATTTGAGCCTTCAATTTTCTGATCATTTGTTCTAGTTCTCAAGTGTCTTTTTTCTTGTCTAGTTTTGCTTGTAGTTTCTTGTTTTTCTTCTTTTCTCTTCTGATAACTTATATGGAACACATTAATTCTTCTCAATAGTCAACTTCTACTTCTTAAATTTCTTCTTCGACTTCTTCATATTCTTCTTCGGCTTCTTCATATTCTTCTTCAGATTCTTGTTTTTCAGAGTCTTTTACTACCATGAATAGAACTCTTCCCATCTCACTATCATTGACTTCATCTTCATCTGATGATGAGATGTCTTCTTTGGTGCATAGTATTTTATTGAAAAAATTCTTTGTAGTTATTTTGCCTTTATATGTGTGTTTTCCTTTTGATTAACCTTCATCATTTCTCTTTTTCTTACGAGGACATTTGTTATAAAAATGACCAATACCATCACAATTAAAACAAATTAAAGGAAGCTTACCTCTATACCTACCATTGGTTCCCTTGTTTAGTATTTTGACTAAGTTGGCCACTTCTTCATCATCTTCCGAGATGTCATTGTTGTTGTTATATTATTCTTGTTCCTTTTTCTTTTTCTTTGATCTTTTGGATGCTTTGAAGGCTGCTCCTTTTACATTTGGATTTTCCTGTTCAGTTCTAATTTCATATTCTATGAAGATTCCATGCAGTTCGTCCATGTTTATTCATTTTAGATCCGATCTTTCTTCTAGTGATGATATCTTAGGGCTAAATCCCATAGGAAGAGATATTAGAACCTTTTGAACAATTACAAATTCTTCTATTTATTCTCCCAATCTTATGATTGCATTCATTGTTCCATCGAATCATAAGAAATAGGCTGCAATATTATCATCTTCTTGTTGATACTGAGAGGGCAGTGAATCAGTATCAAGTACAATTTAAAACCTTTTTCAACTTATACTTAAACCCTTCAACTATATCCAATGAGAAATGAACAATAGTATAAGAGTTACACCAATACACCACAATACACCATGCACAATATATGAGAAATAATCAATAGTTATTGTTCAAGGGAAGTAATGGCTTCCAAAGGTAGCTACAGATTCCAAATGTAAAGGGAGGGATAGAACTCCAAGAGGAAGATACAATCCTCCAATATCAAGAGATTATTTAACTCTCCATACTTTCCCCTTCCTTCCACCCAAAAATATATGAGAGATAATAAAAATTTACATTAAATCATCACCATCAACCAACCATCACATAGAACCTGATAATGCTTCCTGAGACTTCTTAAATTTATGCAATTCTTCAATTCTTGGAATACTATGATCCTTTAGATAATATTACTCAATGTATTCTATAAAAATTCTCCAAGTTTCAATCCTTGAATCCTCCCTCAAAAGAAGTTATATAGATAATGGTAGACTTTGTTCAATTTTGGTTTATTCAGGAGACCGAACATGCCCTGTGCTCAATATTTAACATCAGATTATAAAACTTATACACAAGAAACCAAATTTTGTATGCTTTCCAATTCAATTTTTCCTACTTCATTTGGATTCTCTATGAACAAGTTATAATTGTTTTACCCAGAACACCTGTTTATTGACTAGCTTCAGGACTGGTCACAAACCCTATCTTCCACAGATTGTATCTACATAATTATAGTGAATAAAGATATGAAACTTTTACCACAGGTACCTTGATATGTCTTTCCAATACCATGGAAATTTCACCATCTAAATCTTTCTAGAAAAAAAGTTATAGCAAAAATGGTAAGATGACCTGAAAATAACATACCTTAGAACACATCACCAAAACACTTCATCCTCCTTTGAAATCCGGCCTTCTTTACTTCTGATTTCCTCTAAAATTCGACTTGTGTATCAAATGAATGTATAATGATATTTATTTATACCATTTATGTCACTTCCTTTTAACATTAGGGCCAACCTGACACTTTCTTATTTTGTAATTTTGTTCTTTAATTATCTTCAGGGCCTACATGTACTTCCTTTTTCAATTCACTTTTTCATCTTCAAAAATTCATTTCTCCTCAACCATGAGGATCCACGTGATGTGCCACATACCACCAAAAACAACATGATGTATATTATCTATCCATGGGTGTTGTATCTACATGCGCATTGTCCTTCATGTCCAAATACCTTCATCAATCTTCCGGTCCAAAACCCATGACTAGGGTTGACATTAATGACAACAACCAATATTCCAAAAATATCCCCCTTTGTCATTGATGGAAACACTCATGCTCCCCCTATCATCATGATCCCAATTTATCTCCCCCTTTGACATCAATGGAAAATCTTAGGGCTTCTCCCCTTGAACATGTGGCACTCAATAATACTTAATCATTATTTTTGGTATTTGGTATTTTTTCTTCCTTGGAATCTTTTTCTAAGGCTTCTATATTCTCTCTCTTCTTCATGTCTAGGATGTATATGTTGTTTGGTCTTCTTGTTGCAATTGCAACTAATATTCCTGAGTTATTTTCTTTGATTTTACATTTTTGGGAGTCAAGCGTAAGAGTGTATCTGTGATCACATATTTTGCAGACACTGAGGAGATTATGCTTCAGATATTCAACCAATAGGACTTTTCCTGCTTTTACATTTTCACCTCCAAGCTTTAGAATTCCTTTTCCAATTATTTTAGTAGATGAGTCATCTCCAAATGTAACATTTCCACCCTTTTTTCTTCCAGTTGACAAATTTGCTTTGATCTCCGGTCATATGAGATGAGCACCCACTATATATGAACCATTCATCTTCTTCTTTTCATTATTTAGTGACCAATGTTATTTGACAATTTTCATTTTGTGGAATTTCTTTCATTTTCCATGTTGTAGTTGGTATACAGACATTTGGCATATTATTATCTTCCTTCATCTCTCTGCAATCTCGTGCTTTATGACCAAGATTATTGCACTTGTAACATACACTATTTTGATCCATTAATGGGTCAAATGGATTATAATTTCCGTTGACAGGTCTACGAACATTTCCACATCTAATATTTTCACCATTTGTGTAGCTTTCATAGTTATTCCTTTCATTGATTCTACAATTGATTGCCTTGTGTCCAAAATTTCCACAAGTATAACAATGTCCAAGAAAAAAAATTTGATACCTGGAAGTAAATGATCTTCTTTGTGGTGTGGTCCATCTGGGTTCATGATCTATTCTTTTGTAGTTTCCTTCATAATGATTTCTTTCATACCTGATGGGAGAGGATCTTCTTGATGTCTCATTCCTTTTGAATTCTAGTCTTTTCTCTTGTTGTTCAACTTGCTCTCGAGTTTTGGTTTCATCATTTTCATCTTTCTTCTCTTGTTTTGTTGTCTTCAAACTATCATTGTATCCTAGTCCTGTCTTTTCATTTGGAGATCTTTGATTGCTAAGGATATGACCTAATTTTTCATTTATTTTTTCGAACTTCTTCAACTTTTTTGTTGTCAATAGTAGCTCCCCTTTTGTGTGATCCAATTCTTCTTTCAATTTATCATAATCTTCTAATTGTTCCTTCAATATATTAATGATCTTTTCAAGATTGTAATTCTCTTCTTCACAACTACTCAATTCACCTTTTAGTATTATGTTTGTGTTTCTAACCTTTCTATTTTCAGTTTCAACATGCTTCAAATTTTCAAGATTCTCATCTTCTTGTTCACTCTCTGCATTGTCTTTGTATCCCCAAAAGGAATCAAGGTTAGTTTCTTCGTCTGAATTTTCTTCACAAATGATTTCTTCTTCTTTATAATTCTTGTGATCATCATTCTAGGTTTCTTGGGTTATGAAGAGGACTTCTCCTCCATCATTATCTTCTTCATCACTCTCATCTGAGGAGATGTCATTATCCTTGGAGTAGAATCTCTTTTTATTGTTGAGACTTCTCCTTTTGTAGTAGAAATTTTCAACAATATGTCCTATTCTACCACAATTAAAGCATTTGAGAGGAGACTTACCTTTGTATCTTCCACTTCCCTTATGAAACCTTCTTACAAAATTTTCTATTTCTTCATCAAGGTTGTTATCCTTTTCTTTTGTCTTCTTTATGGATTTAAAGGTTGCTTCATTATTTGGCTGGTCACTTTCTATACCTTTTCTCATTCCATATGCTATAAGAGACCCATGTCATTCATCCATTTTCATTTTGGTCAAGTCCCTAGTTTCTTCAATGGTGGAGACCTTAGCATCATACTTCAAGAGAAGTTATCTCAACACTTTTTGTACAACCAACGATTCATCGAGCTCTTCACCTAATCCTCTGATAGAATTAACAACTTCATCAACTCTAAGAAGATAGGTTGCAATATCTTCCTTTTCATTCATCTTCAAATTTTCAAATTCTGCTCTATGTTGATGAAGCTTGACCTACTTAACTTTTGGATCACCTTCATATATACTCTTGAGTTTGCCCCATACCTCTTTAGTAGTGTTTCATCCCATCACTTTGCTAGAAATGGTTGGTGCCAATATTGCTAGAATAACATGTATGGATTTTGAATTACAACTCATAAGATTCTTCTCATTTGGATCGGTTGGAGCATTATTTGGGATTACATAGCCATTTACAACTGAGTACCAAATGTCTACTCCCAAAGACGTTAGGTAAGTTTTCACTCTATCACTCCAGTATGCATAATTTCTTCCATCAAATTTTTGAATCTCGTTTGAAATGTGCTCATGGTCATCCATCTTTGCTCAGGATTTTCCTTCCAATGGTTAAATTGTTCTGAAGGCAACCTCACTCTGATACCAATTGTTGATACTAAGAGGGGGGTGAATCAGTATCAAGTACAATTTAAAACCTTTTTCAACTTATAATTAAACCCTTCAACTATATCCAATGAGAAATGAGCAATAGTATAAGAGTTACACCAATACACCACAATACACCATGCACAATATATGAGAAATAATCAATAGTTATTGTTCAAGGGAAGTAACGACTTCCAAAGGTAGCTACAACTTCCAAATGTAAAGGAAGTGATAAACCTCCAAGAGGAAGATACAATCCTCCAATATTAAGAGAGGATTTAACTCTCCATCCTTTCCCCTTCCTTCCACCCAATAATATATGAGAGATAATAAAACTTTACATTAAATCATCACCATCAACCAACCATCACATAGAACCTAATAATGCTTCTTGAGACTTCTTAAATTTATGAAATTATTCAATTATTGGAATACTCTGATCCTATAGATAATATTACTCAATGTATTCTCTAAAAATTATCCAAGTTTCACTCTTTGAATCCTATCCAAAAGGAAGTTATAGAGAGAATGGTAGACTTTGTTCAATTCTGGTTTATTGAAGATACTGAACTTGTACAGAATGCCCCACGCTCAATATTTAACATCAGATTCTGAAACTCGCACACAAGAAAAAAAATTATATAATATTTCCAATGCAATTTGTCCCACTTCATTTGGATTATCTATGAATAACTTATGACTGTTTTACCCGGAACACTGGTTTATTGACGAGCTTCAGGACTGGTCACAAACCCTATCTTCCACAGATTGTATCTCCATAATTATAATGCATCAAGAGATGAAAATTTTTCCATGGGTTCCTTGATATGTCTTCTCAATACCATAGAAATTTCACCATCTGAATCGTTCTAGAAAAAAATGTTATAGCTAAAATGGTAAGATGACCTGAAAATAACATACCTTAGAACACATCACCAAAATACTTCATCCTCCCTTGAAATCCGGCCTTCTTTACTTCTGATTTCCTATGAAATTTGACTTTTGTATAAAATGAATGTATAATGATATTTATTTATACCATTTATGTCACTTCATTTTAACATTAGGGCCTACTTGACACTTTCTTATTTTGTAATTCTATTCATTAATTATCTTCAGGGCCTACATGTACTTCCTTCTTCAATTCACTTTGTCATCTTCAAAAATTCATTTCTCCTCAACCATGAGGATCCACATGATGTGCCACATACCACCAGAAACAACATGATGTATACTATCCATCCATGACTGATGTATCTACATTTTCATTGTCCTTCATGTCCAAATACCTTCATCAAGCTTACAGTCCAAAACCCATGACTAGGGTTGACATCAATGACAACAACCAATCTTCCAACACTTCCTTCATTTTTAATTGTTCGAACTGACCTCTATAAGTTTGAAGCTTTGCTTCTTTGACTTTAGTATCTCCTTCATAAATATTTAGAATCTTTTCCCAAATCTCTTTAGCAGAATTACAATGTGCAACTTTGGTGAATACTGTATCACTGATACCATTCAAAAGTGCAGTTTTGGATTTGGAATTATTCTCATTGAGTTTCACTGCTTTGTCATTTGTTGGTGGAACTGTTGGTGCTATGTATCCATCTACAATTGATTTCCACACTTGAAATACTTGTGCCTATATATATGTCTTCATCCTTATGCTCCAAAAAGAATACTTTTTTCCATCAAACTGTGGTATTCCACTTTTATACAAGTTGGTACTCTCCATGATCTACCTTTTAGTGGTTAAACTAATTTTTGAAGGAACCTTCTCTGATACCAATTGTTGGATTACTGAGAGGGGGGGTGAATCATTAATAGCGCAATTAAATCCTTTTTATCCTAATAATCCAAGTGTTATATCAATGTATAATTATTATCCAATAATGAACAATAAGAAATGAACAATTACACACATACACCATACACTAGTATTTTACGTGGAAACCCAAATCGGGAGAAAACCACAAAATTATTTTTATTATATGTCTTGAAGAATTACATTCATTGGAAGCACCAACTTCCTTTGTTTTCCAGCTGCAACTGGAAGGAGGATCCAACCCCTAGTTTCTCAGGCTACAACCTGAGGGAAGCTCCAACTCCCCAATTCTCTGGCTACAACCAGAAGGAGGCTACAACCCCCTATGTTTTTCAGCTACAATCGGAAGGTGGCTACAAACACTTGTCCTTGCCCCGTCCAACCACCCTGACGTATAAGTATAATGATGGAACCATTTTCAGCCTGTCACTCTGAGATATACTGTTGTATAACTGTATCAACTTGTACCACTGAACTGAATCCAATCTGTACAATTTCCCTGTAATCAATTTGTACCTGAACTAAACATTTATCTACAAAAATGCAACAAGTTCGCAACCTGTAGTGATGCAGCCCGTGTATGTACGCGCCCTATCTATTATGCAGGCCTGGTATGTACGCGCCTTAACTGTTATGCAGCCTGTGTATGCTTTCTAGAACTCCGGTTGCCTTTTACTTGAAAACTTTTGTCCCTCTCTAACTTCTTTCACATAGATTTGTAACCTGTCATTGCATCCAAACTATAACTTTACCCTGTGCATGCATTCTCATTCATAACATTCACTCAAGAAAAATATGTCTCTCTCTATTCATGTGCCATATAGGTGTGTGAAATCATGAACAAGTATACTTTCCTTCACATGATCTTATCCATCAAACCCTTTCTGATATTCAACCTCTCAAAACATAAAAAAATACAAGATCTCAACCATGTACCATAAAACCCCTTAGCCATATGCCAAGAAATACAAGATGTGCCTCAACAAGAAGTATCAATGATAAATATACCAACACTGTATTTTGGTAGATCTGACTTATGTAGAAGATCCCATGTAGCCACTAGTCTCTCTAGGGAGAATCCTCAAATCTCCATTGCCATTCCTCACGCATACATCAAAATACAACTATTATAGAAGTAAGACATACCTTTTGAACCAAAGGATGGATTTGATGTATCTAAGCACTTTATACCTTCCTAGAAGCTTGATTTCAGAATCTAGAACCTCTGCATCTTCATCTTCTCAAGTTTCCATGGCTTCACCAACATGTACTCACCTTGTACACAGCCATCCCGTGTACGTACCCAACCTATACACTGAAATCCCGCATACATGTATGCACCCTATACACAACCATCCCATGTATGTGCGTACACTATTCGAAGACAACCCACATACATGCACTCACCCTATACACAGACAACCCACGTACACCTTATAAAATAGGCTTTTCTTATTCATTGTAATTCCGAGAATTTCGTCGTCAACCCTTCATTCTACTTCAAGCGTTCACGACTTTAGATGTAACCACAAGTATTTACAATAAGATTTACATAAGAAAATAGACATACAATATGTACAAGTGTGTCCTTAATGAGTGATCTTTTCCTCTTATTTATATCTTCATGTAGCCTTACACTTTCCTTATTTTAGGGCTTCTCCATTTACAATAATTTCTTTTGCAAGACACTTTGACTCTTGGGGGCTTCTATAAGGCTCATGAGGGTTATCCAACTTCATATGGTCATAACTCTCTAACCGTGAGGAGTTATGTGACGTTCCACATACCACCAAAAATGGCATGACAATCACTATCCATCTAGGATAGTTTCACTAACAAATTCATTGTTCTTCATCTCATTATTCAAAAATTAAGCATGGGTTCTCTCACTCCGCAAAGCATATTCCCATGAGGGATTTCACCATAAGGGGACCACTTTGGAGTTCATCCATATTTACTTCTTATCAACCATGACAAGACAATAATGAGTCATCTTTACATCTAACAATCTTGGGTCCATTACCCAAAACCTTGTGCTACGGGGATTTCTTCAAGGGTTGATATCAATGAAAACCAACCTTAATCAACATCCTATACTCATCAAACACCACATTTCCTAAACTTTTTGAATGATGATACTTCATCTTAGGACCAAAAACTAGACATGCAAATTTAGCCTTTGTTTGAAGACCTGCAACAAATGGATTAATGTCAATTATATGATGAGATTATTTAAAAATTAAGCATGCAACATGATATCATTAAAAAATTATATATTATTAAAGAGAAATAAAATGCTACATACCAAAACAATGTGTTAGTCCTAGGGCATCATAAATTGTCCATAAAAGTATTCCATGGAATTTAAATTTTTTCTTACCGATTGGTTTACAGGTGTCATACATAGTGATGCCAACCCATAAATTTAGTAGCTCGTCAATAAGAGGCCTGATATATACATCCATATATTTAACCTGGTACTTACCTAATTGTTTGAAATGACACATAATTACTATAACCATGATATGTATATATAATTAAATATATAAACAAAAGATATTGTGCAAAAAATGAAACAAATGAAAATGCTAGATTCAAAAAATTAATGTAAACAAATACTTGGAACAATTGTTGGCAACATTATGTGCTCCATCCTTATTAACATCCAAGGAGTAATGTTATTGTTGATAAAAAAAATAGGTGACACTAAGTAAATAGACCTAAGCTCTCTGAATGGATTAACACCACAAGTTTCCAATGAAATCCTAACATTATGAGGTTCATCTTTGAAATCTGCCCATTTTTCCTCTTTTTCCATAAATGCATAACCATCAAAATGCATTTGAAGAACAACATCTCCACTTATGTTACGTGCATGGTAATCCATAAATTGTGCTATACTTTCACACCTGAACAATCGCCCCAAACATGGAATTATGGGAATATGGTGAAGAACCTTTCGAGGCACCCTTTTTGTTACTTGATCGGTTCAATATCTATTGATAAGACATTGCGTGCATTTTGTTGTCGAAGCATGTTGTCCATATATAATATGATCATTAGGAAATGCAACTATAGTTTGATAATCCATTCCAGTGTCTTTCATAGTGGCATGAAAATATCGATATGTGCAAGATAAAATATTTGATGATGGTAACAAAATTCACCTAACAATCTACAACATAACAAATAACTAGTTAATGTAAAGAATATTAATTGTAAAAATTGCATTCTTATTTTACACATTAATTAACACTAAAAAAAATTAGAAAAAACTCAACATTTATGTATAATATGAGATGAAACATATTACATACCTTAGGATATGTTTCGTACAAGTGTTTGACAAATTATTCCTAACCTTTAAGTTCACTAGCAACAATGTAGCAGAGAGAATATTTTCTCTTGATCCTTCATAAAGTCGTTTATTTGCATTTTCTAATAGAGGTTCACCATATATACCATCAGTGTCCACATCCTCATCTGTCTGAGAAAAAAAATATTGGATCATTTGATTTGTCCCATCATCTTCTTCCATGGGATCATTAACTTGATTTTTCCCATCATCTTCTTCCATGAGATCCTCATTTTCTTGATCATGTTCCTCAGCTTGTACAACATCATTTCTGCTACTACTTGGTGCAATATTCTGTGGAAAGTTAAAGGGAAACTCTAACTTTATAATTACAAATAATCATGCAAAATTAGTGTGTACTATAGCAAACATTCAAACAATATATATACATATATATAATGTTATATAAAATTGACAATATAAAAACAGATAATGAATATATAACTAATTACCATGGGACAATATTCATTCGATCTGCCATCAATGTGACCATATTTCCTACAACATTTTGTAGCTGTTGTTATTAAAATTATTATAGAACATATGAGGAAACAATTTTTTCAAGGAAAATAACATCTACCATCACCCTTTTCACCTATTTTTCTTTTTTTCCCACCTCTAATATTCTGCGACAATCTTCCACACAAAAATTCCCTTTCTAAACTATTGTTGTTATACAAACATTTTCTTGGCATCTCTAATTCATAAAATATTTATAGATATTTTTTCATCACAATAGCGATGAACATTGAAAAAATCAATCTTGACTTTGTCAAAGAGTATAATGGTCAATGTTGACTTTATCAAATAGTGTAACAAACAATGGTTATTGTCTCTCTTGTGATGAAAGTTGACCAAATCAATGTTGACTTTGTAAAAGAGTATAACGGTCAATATTGACTTTATCAAAGAGTGTAACAGTTAATCGTTATCATCGCTCTTGCGACAAATGCATAAGTTCATCGCAAGAGTGACGATAGTCCACTATATTCATGTTTGTCGCTCTTGCAACTAACATTTTCATTTGTCGATAGAGCGACGAATACGAGATGGATTTATAATAAAATTGAAAAATTGAACTCTTTCTCTTGAATTTTACGATGAAATGGTACTTTCATCGCAAGTAGTCGTTGAAAAATTTTCATGTACATGTTCCAAAGGAAAATAGGAGTAAGCTAGATAATAAAGATGAAAAATGTATATTTATTAGTTATAAAGATGGTATAAAATTCTATAAACTTTGGAACATAGTAACTAAAATATTGTTTATAATTTGGTTGTCTTTAGAGAGGTTAAACATGTTCCCAAATAGGAAGTAATACCAAAGGAAAAATAACTAGATATAATAGAGTTCGAATTGGAGGGGGAAGTATGGAGATTTTAACCTTGTACACTATTTTACTGCAAATGTTTTTTCAATAAAAGAACAAAAAAGATACAATGGAAAATACACACATTACACAAATATTTTTCTCCTCGAAACTCAAACTAAGAAAACCAACATATTCTATATTCATTCATAGTGATACATTGTTTACAATAAAATATACATATAGGAGCCAACGACATCTAAAACCCTAACCCAATGACCTGGATTAGTCAACAACCCTAATTCCTTAACCAGAAATAGAAAATCATTGGCAAAAACCATGTGTTAAAAAAATCCCAACAATGGACATGAAAGTCAAGTTGACATGAAAAAAGAGGAAAAATGTGACATGTTTCTCGATGCAAAAAAAAATCTCGAGGGTGCTGCCCCTGAACCCCCACCCCCCCTACGTGTCTGATGCAACGTAGTGTTGAGGGTTATAAGATACCTTTAACTCAACAATAGGAACCAAACCCACTTAAGAGGCCCAATTTGACTCATAAGCATTTGATGAGTGGTAAGGTTCTCCAAATTTATGATCTGACTGTAATGATCGATGAGCTTTAATATTGATTAATAGCTATGTCTTTTCTATGAAACCTTTCCTTGGGATACACAATTCTCTTTTTGGTTATTTTCTAACATTTGTAACAAAAGAAAGTGGAGCTTAAACTAAATGGCAGAGGGAAGTTAAATTATGTGTTGGGGAAGGATTGGTTTTATGATAACCTTTATACTTTAGCATACAAACAAAGAAGGTATAAACTACTTTAAACTAGAAATAATAGCATTTTTGCTAGTAGACATTCAACATCATTTGAGATAACAGTTACAGAAAGAAAATATATTAGTGACAAGAAGTTAGTGCAAGAAAATTAATTTTCAATTCCCTATTATCAATCACAGGTTAACAAAATCAATTTGTATTTATCAACTAGAATAAAATAATTGTTGCAGCATTACAAGATAAATTTAAATAATAGATACAACAAATATTACCCAATACAACAACAAATATTGAATTCAAAGATAGAGATAATCCCCCTCGGTCCAATCACATTCACGCCTCAGATGAAAGAAGTTTCTTAGGTTCTAAACATAAATTCTTAATAAAAATAACTTGCACATAAATAGTTCTCTTACAATATTCCAGAAAAAGTCTTTCTCTCCAAAACCATCAACCCTGTGTCTGAGGTTGATTCCCTTATTTATAAAAATAAATAGACTAAAAATAGCTACTAAAGTTGTGTTAAGTTAAGAAAATTCCACATGGAATTCTTTATCTATATGTTCTCATTTTCTTCTATTTTGATCATCTGGTGTTTTTACTGAAGTGGATTGTTCCTCTCGTATTATGACCATCTACAAAAGATATATTTGCATGTATTTCCATATGGTAACCTATGTTGATCCATCGGAGGGGAGAGGATCTCTTTCATCTCAATTTCATGTTTATTGTACTTATTAATTTGAAACTAAAGCATTGTAAGACTGTGAGAGATTTAATCAGATTCTCGATGAACTTCTTCACTTGACCTGAGATCATCCTTGAAACCTATGAAATATTCACTTCATACACCTAGTATTGCTATGCATGCCGCTTAAATATGTATCATAGATCGGTGAAATCCTTCGGTGGGCCAAACTCTGGCAAGTCGGTATTCCTCATTTCCTGATTGATTTTCTCCCAAATTTCTCACATTCTTCCCATCTCTTCTTCATTTTCTGTTGGGGTTCATAGACCATGCTTACCCAATGTTCAACTGCCTTCCTTATTCAAGCGATGTTGTTGTCCATCAACACTCGGATGCCATGCTATTATGTATCTCAGCCCTTATAAACTTCGTTGATGTAATATATCCATTCTAAGGCTTTATGTTCCTTCTCATACCATCATTGCATGTATTTATAGGTTTCCCACCCCATGAGGGTATCTTCTTGGAAACCTATTATGCGAGTGGTGAACAGGTCTCTCTCCCTTGTGAATTGTGCATACATATCTCAGAACTCACACTTCAAGAGTACCACTTCCTTTGTTGAATTTTGGTAATACTATGCTTGATGTCGCAGATGGTCCAGTTCTTTCTTCATGGTGGTCACCTCCCTTTCATCCCCTTTTTCCATGTCGAAAGTGGCATTGTTTATGGCTATCCTTGATCTGATTAAATCATTCATCTTATTATTTTCTATGTCAAACAATGTTTCCTCTATGGTTATGAGAAGTGTGTTATAAAGTGTGAGCGTCATTTTCTTGATTTTTATTCTCATCACAACTTTTATTTTCCTGTCATAAGCAATTTCATGTATATCAACGACTTCATATACTGGTTCATGAATCTGTTGATATCCCTAGGACAAAGTATTTTCTAGGCTTCCCATCATGTAGAGGTGTTCCATGTAGGTTCTCTTACTTCCATAGAAGAGGAAATTATTATATGTTCTAGTGACTTGGCCTCCTATTGGTCCTTGTCGGCTGATGGAGTCTTGGTATTATATGGGGAAGTAGGTGAAGGATCGACATTAGATGGGATTTCAGCCATTGAGATATCAATTTTGGCTGCCCCATTTCTTCTTCTTGTTCACCAGTATCCAAGTCATTATTGGATTTGTCATTCTGAGGTTGTGTTTCCAATAGATCGAGAAATATAGTGTCAAGAGTGATCCTAGATACCAGGTCAACTTCTTGAGGATTTGGAGTCACATCATCGAAAACTGGAGCAGATGTTTCCTCTGGTTCCTTCTCATCTATGATTGGCCCCGAGGTTATGCACGAGGCCTCTAACTCTTCCTCGTCGTCATATATTGTGATTAAATCTATGAGGATAGTAGGCATAACCATACCACTTGATGTTCTCAATGACCTTAGATGGGATTTAGTAGTCACCGGTGATCCTGCTTATGGTGACGTAGGGCTGGGGTTTTCTTGATCAATGGTCTCCCCTGGTGAAATTGTCTCTGACCCATTTATCCCTTCCTCATGATTACCTCTACCGGTCGGGGTAATCCTCAAGGGTTCTATCAAAGGGTTAAGTGGAGGATCTTCCTATAACATTTGCATAGCTCTTTCGACTTCTTCTTATAACAATATCCCTCTGTTTCGTGCCTTTGCTACTTCTACTACTTTTTTTCTTTTCTTACCCCGAGGGCTTCCTGAGTTGTCTGATCTATTGTCTCAACTTGCTCATCCATAGTCATTTCTTTGAATTTGGTCATATTATGGTTAGCCCTTATGTGGATCATCTCTTCCCAGTCCTGGGTGCCCTCAGTAAAGATCTCATATTCAAAGCTATCATGAGCATATGGCCAATATGAGGATACTTGTGATGTGTGCTGGAGTATCAAGCCTTTTGGATCATTTTTATGAAAACGACCTGTGGGGAACCAATACTCAAGCTGAATCAATCTCTCTTGTTTATCCTGTGCAACATATTTTACCATGTAAAAATCGATATGAAAACCATAGGGTATGAAATCCATCTTCTTATATTTTTCCAAAGAGGCATTACAGCTTTGTAGAATGGTATGATATCTAATTTCTCCCAAAAAGAGACACTCTGGGACATGAATGAGGAGTAGGTGTGGCACGCCAGTAGTCCCGAACACTCTAATATAAGTTCTTGTTTCTTCAAAATACCAATGGCCCACTTTGGAAATCATCTTTTAGGTTTTTGTTGAAAGCCTTGGGAATTCTTTTCTAAATATAATGAAGTGCACTCAGGCTATGAAATCATCAAATATTAGGGTGTAAAATATCTTGTACATATTTTCCCACAAAATGATGAAATAAAAATGCATGGGTAACTTAGCAACATGTCATCTTAAATTAACACCCATGAAAATGTTTCTTGTGCATATTACATCCAACAGGTACAATGCTATGTGAAAAAATAGTGTTTCTCCATCCATTGGTGTCTGGGCCTATAGGATGTTGGTACTCAGCTGCTTGGAAATGATGGCTCCCCAATTGAAACTTCTCCCAAAGACTTCCACGGTATATTCCAAGGGCATCCATGTTTCTGAAAAATTAGAGCAATCCTTTTCCCCATACAATCAGAAAATTAAAGCCATTAAACACATATAAGGCTCCCTGAGGTTTATCATTTTGTACTATCCATTTCTCTTACTTGTGAAATTCTTATATTCTTTCCACCATGAGGCCAGTAACCTGTCGGTGTCATGGAACACATAAAATCTATCCACAAATTTTTTATTTAGCCTTTCCTCCGGGTCTCTGAGATTGTAGTATTTTTGGACCTATACTGGAAGATAAACACCAACACATTCACCTTGTTCATTATTGACTATGCATTTTGACGCATTTATGTGGTCCATAATCCATCCTAGGGTTTCAATGAAGGGAACATTTGGGGTCAATAGGCTGCCATATGTAGATATGATCACCTAATGTTTGGGAAAACCTGGTCATCCAATACCCTGATGTTCGAGTCACTGTGAGGTGTAAAATTTAGGTAATATTCCTCGTTGATTTTGTTTAAAATCTCTCCACAGTGTGGGAGCATTAATTTATATATGGTGTGTTGATTAAGGTTGGTTTTCATTGATGTCAACCCTTGAAGAAAGCCCAGTAGCACAAAGGTTTGGGTAATGGACCAAAGTTTGTTTAATGTAAATATGAATCATCATTGTCTTTTCATGGTTGATAATAAGTAAAAATGGATGAAGCCCAAAGTGGTCCCCTTATGGTGAAATCCCTCATGGGAAGACGCTTTGGGAATTGAGTTATCCTAAGAAGTATGGTTAGAGAACCCATTCTTAATTGTGGAATAATGAGATGAAGGTTAGTGAAATTTTTAGTGAAACTATCCTATATGGATAGTTCTTGTCATTCCATTTCCAGTGGTATGTGGAACATCACATAACTCCTCACAGTTAGAGAGTTATGGCCATGGGAAGTTGGAGACCCGGGGTTTGGGTAATGGACCCAGGTTTGTTTGATGGATAATGGTATGTGTTATGATATATTTTCAAATAATACTATTCTATATGGATAGTAAATTTCATCCCATTTCTGGTGGTATGTGGAACGTTACATAACTCCTCACGGTTTGAGAGTTATGGCCTTACGAAGTTGGAGGACCCTCATATGTCATATAGAAGCCCCAAAAGGTCAAAGTAGTCAAAGCGGTTTAAGAGATTTTAAAAGGTAAATAATAAAGTGAATTAATGAGTGTATTATAATTCAAGGTGAATACAAAATAAATTATTTCAATAATAAATTTAATGGATAAATTAGAAGTGGTTTAACCCTAAAATAAGGAAAGTGGGGCCAAGTGACCTAGAGGATGTTTTTAAGGAAGCTACTTGGAGAGTATAAATAAGAGGCAAGGCTCTCTCATTTTAATCACACTTGAGAATATTGAATATATATAGGTTTCTAAGGTAACCAAGGATATGTAAGTCGAGATTCTGAGAAGGTGAAGAAAACAAGGCCGAAATGCAAGGAAGGATAAATTCTTTTGATGGTGCTTTCTAAGGTATGTTATTTACAGGTCATCTCACCATTGTCGCTATAACATTTTTTATATAATGACTCAAACCATGAAATTTATATTCCATTGAGAAAACATATCCAAGTATCCGTGGTAAAAAATTCAGCTTGTGGGTCGTTGTATTTTGGGAGTTACACTTTGTGGAAAATAGGGTTTGTGGCTAGTCCTGAAAGTAGTCAAAAACAAGTGTTTCAGGTAAAAACGTCATAATTTATTCATAACAGATCCAAATTCAGTGAAAAAAAATGAGTTGGTTAGGGTACAGTCTATAGTATGTTGTGTAACAATTTCATATCAATTCAACAAATATTCAGTGTGGGGCAAGATCTACAAGGTCTCTCTCTATAATACACCAGAATTCAGTAAGGTATGACATTTTTTCTATAAATTCTTTTATGAGAGGTTCCAAGTAGTGACACCTAGAGTAATTTTATAAAAAACACTAAATAACATTGTGTATCATTTTCATATCTTTATACATTACAGGTACAAAGTTATGATTACTTCAAGTTAGGGTTGTTGACTAATCCAAAACTAGACATGTGAGACTATAGAAAAGTTTGATGAAAATGCTAGTCTCTTGTTGTTAAAGTTAAGGAAGGTTTGTAGGAATGTGATAATATACACCAGTTCTATTACAGAGCTACAAATCATATTTGGATGATGAAATTGATGAGGGATTTTGGTTGAGGTACATGTTGAGTACATGGTTGAGACAAGTAGTTGATGAGTTGGCACATACATGCGGTGTATAGTTGATGATGTTGGTACATATTGATGATTCATAGTTGATGAGTAGCTGAAATATGATTGGTACATACTTGGTACATGTTTGGATGCACTTGTTTATGGTACATGTTGATTACAGGTTATTTGGTATAGGTTGGTGCATGGTTGATGCACTTGTTTATGGTATAGGTTGATTATAGGTTGAGGTAAAAATCGATGCATGGTTCATATTTATTCGTACAGGTTTATAGCGCTATATCTCACATATACAAATTGACAGTGGTTCCATCATTCTACTTCTACTTCAGGGTGGCAGAATGGGGCAAGGATAGGTGGTTGTAGTCAAAGAACATAGGGGGTTGTAGCCTCCTTTTGGTTGTATCTAGAGAATTGGGGAGTTGGAGCTTCCCTCTGGTTGTATCCTGAGAATCTAGGGGGTTGGAGCCTCCTTCCAATTGTAGCTGGAAAACAAAGGAAGTTGTTGCTTCCAATGAATGTAATTCTTCAAGGCATATAAGAAAAGCATTTTTTGGTTTTCTCTCAATTTGGGTTTCCATGTAAAACACCGGTGTACTGTGTATGTGTGTGATTTTTATTTTCTTATTGCTCATTATTGGATAATAATTCTACTTTGATATAACACTTGGATCTATTTGGATAAAAATGATTATAATAGCACTATTACTGATTCACCCCCCCTCTCATTAATCCAACAATTGGTATCCGAGTAGGTTCCTTCATAAATCATTTTAACCACTGAAAGGTAGATCATGGAGACTACCAAATCATATAAAAATTGAATACCACAGTTTGATGGACAAAAGTATGTTTTTTGGAGAATAAGGATGAGGACATATATATAGGCAGAGGTATTTCAATTTTGGCAATCAATTGTAGATGGATACACAACACCAATAGTTCCGCCAACAAATGACAAAGCAGTAAAAATCGGTGAGAATAATTCCAAAGCCACAAATTCACTTTTGAATGGTCTCAGTGATACGGTATTCACCAAAGTTGCACACTATAAATCTACTAAAGAGATTTGGGACAAGCTTCAAAATATTTATGAAGGAGATACAAAAGTTAAGGAAGCAAAGCTTCAAACTTACAGAGGTCAGTTCGAACAACTAAAAATGAAGGAAGATGAAGATATCACAGCCTACTTCTTACGAGTTGATGAAGCAATGAATGAAATCATAGGATTGGGAGAAGAAATTGAAGAATCTGTAATTGTTCAAAAGATACTAAGATATCTTCCTATGAGATTCAACCCTAAGATATCAACACTAGAAGAAAGATCGGATCTAGACTCAATAAGCATGGATGAATTGCATGGAATCTTCACAGCATATGAATGAGAACTAAGTAGTAAAATCCAGATGTAAAAGAAGAAGCCTTCAAGGCATCCAAAAGATCAAAGAAAAAGAAAAAGGAACGAGAAGAATATAGCAGCAGTAGTGACGCCCCGGAAGATGATGAAGAAGTGGCCAACTTCATCAAAAGACTGAACAAGGGAACCAATGGTAGGTATAGAGGTAATCTCCCTTTAATTTGTTTTAATTGTGATGGTATTGGTCATTTTGATAACAAATGTCCTCATAAGAAAAAGAGAAATGATGAAGGTTACTCAAAAGGCAAACACACATATAAAGGCAAAAAAACTACAAAGAAAGTTTTCAAGAAAAGATTATACACCAAAGAAGACATCTCATCATCAAATGAAGATGAAGTCGGTGACAACGAGACAGGAAGAGTTTTATTCATGGCAGTAAAAGACTCTGACAAAGAAGACTCTGAAGAAGAATATGAGGAAGCCGAAGAAGAATATGAATAAGCCGAAGAAGAATATGAAGAAGATGAAGAAGAATGTGAAGAAGTCAAAGAAGAAATTGAAGAGGTAGAAGTTGACTATCGAGAAGAATTAATGTGTGCCATAGAAGTTATCATAAGATAAAAGAAGAAAAACAAGAAACTACAAGAAGAACTAGACAAGAAAAAGTGCACTCGAGAACTAGAACAAATGATCACAAAATTGAAGGTTCAAATAGAAGAATATAAAAGAATTAAAGAAACTCTCAAAGAACAACTAGAAGAAAAGGACAAGATCATTGGAAACTTGGAAGTAGAGGTTGTCACACTAAGAAAGGATATTCAAAAAAAAAATATGCAGAATAGCTCAAAATTTTTGGATGACATTATCAAAAGTAAAAAATCTCATCTTGACAAGTCCGGACTTGGATACAATCAGATAGAAAAATGATCAAGCTTGAAAAAAATAGAGCAAGAAACAAATCCAAAGAGCTATGAAGAAACAATCAAAGAGGATAGGAAGATATACAAAGAATATTACAGGGACACTCCTCCACCAAGAAGATTCAGATTCATAATCAACAATAGACTGATAGGTCTCAAGAAGAAGAAGGATTCATAAGAGCACCTCCTTTCAAAAGATCTTCAACTCCCAGGTAGCAAACTATATTTTTTGGTTTATGTTATGCATGTAATAATTTCGGACATAAAGATGTGAATTGCAGAGCTAACAACAAGAACAGTAACAACTTTGAGAGTTATACACAAAGGGATTATTCAAGAAGACCTAGTGAAACACAAAGAAGAAGTTACAACATATTTGAATCTTTGAGCATTGAAGTGGAATGTTACAAATGTAAAAAATTTGGATACATGGCCAAGGATTGCATAATGAAAGTCCCTCCTAAATAACCTCAACAAAATAACAACAGTCATAGACAAGAACCTCATAAAATGACATGGATAAGAAATCAAGATCAGTATAACAATGAAGAATGCATAGTCGCTCTACAAGCTAAGAAGAAGAAACACAGTTGGTATGTTGACAGTGGATGTTCAAAACACATGACAGGTGATAAATACAAATTTCTTACATTACGAAAATAAAAAAATGGATCATTCTCCTTTGGAAATGATAATTCAACCAAAATCATTGGAGAAGGAACAGTCTGAATTGGGAACAAGAATGAAAAGGAACAAAAATGAAAAGGAACAAGAATGTTCTACTGGTAGAAGATATGAAACATAATATTCTAAGTGTGATTCAAATGTGTGACCAAGGTCATAAACTTACTTTCGATTCAGAAAAGTGTGAGATAAGAAAAGAAGGTTCAGGGAAATTGGTCGGTACAGATGCAAAAACTTCAAACAACATATATGTGTTAAGTGAAATTGAAAATGAAAAGTGTTGTCTAGGAAAGGAAGATGAAATTTGGTTATGGCACAGAATAATGGGTTACATGCATTTTGATAACCTTTTCAAAGTCAGCAAAAGAGAAGAAGTCAGAGAATTTCCCCAGATCACAAAACCAACCAACACTTTATGCAAGCATTGTCAACAAGGAAAGCAAGAAAAGAACAGGTTCAAATCAAAGGAATATTCAACAACAAGACCACTAGAAATTGTGCACACTGATCTAGTTGGACCAACTACAACAAATGGATTAAAAGGTAAAAAATATTTTATGTTAATAGTTGATGATTATACAAGAATGACTGGAGTTTGCTTTCTCAAGAACAAGTCAGAATCTTTTGAAAAATTCAATATCTACAAGGAAATGGTTAAAAATGAGATGGATTCAAGAATCAAATGTTCAATATCTAATAATGGAGGAGAGTTCACTTCAAAGTAATTTATGGACTATTGTAGCAGTCATGGAATAAAAAGGAAATTCTCCATTGCTAGGACACCTCAACATAATGGAGTTGTTGAAAGAAAGAAAATGACAGTACAAGAAATGGCTCGAACAATGCTAATGGATTCCAAATTGAGAGATATATTTTGGACACAGGCAGTGCATACAATAGTTCACATTCAAAACAAAGTAATGCTCAGAAACAACACTGAGAAAACTCCCTACAAGCTATGCAAAGGAAGACCAACAAATGTGAATCACTTCAGAGTTTTTGGAAGAAAATGATACATCAAAAGAGAATATGGAATAATGAGAAAGTTTGCCTCTCGTGTGGACAAAGGAATACTTTTTGGTTAATCAAGTACAAGGAAAGCATACAAGTGTTACAATCTAAGATTGAACAAAGTTGTGGAAAGAATAAATGTAACAATTGATGAAACATGCAGACCAGAATCAAAGGAAGAAGAAAACAAATCAATGGAACAACTTTTTGAAGAAGAATATGAAAAATAAGTAGAAGAGGAATATGAATATGATGAGAATCTAATATAAGAATAAGATCAAGTTCAACAGGTATATTCAAAGACACCTAGCAAACAAGTATAGAAGAATCATCCTTCATATCAGTTTATTGGAAACAAAGATTTAGGAGTTGAGACTAGAAGAAAAATCCGTTCACCGGAACAAACACACTTAGCACTCTTATCTACAATTGAACCAAACTGTTTTGAAGAATCCAACAAGGATGAATTTTGGAATAAGGCCATGGATGAAGAATTGAATCAAATAGAGAAAAATGACACTTGGAAATTAGTTCCAAGACCAAAAGATAAGAATGTGATCGACACAAAATGGGTTTTCATGAATAAATTGAATGAATATGGACAGGTTACAAGGAACAAAGATATATTTTTATGTAAAGGATATGCTTAGATTGAAGGAATCAAATTTGAAGAGAAATTTTCCCCAGTTGCTAGAATGGAAGCAATATGTTTGCTTTTAGCTTATGCATGCTCCAAAAATGTTAAAGTATATTAGATGGATGTAAAATCAACTTTTTCGAATGGGGAACTTGAAGAAGAATTCTACTTTGAACAACTAGAAGGAATTTAGTTTCCAGAGAACACAAATTATGTGTATAAATTAAAAAATGCCTTGTATGGTCTAAAACATGCTCCTAGAGCATGGTACTCTAGACTGGATAAGTATCTATTGTAGGAAGGGTTCAGAAAAGGAAGTGCAGACAACAACCTCTACATCAAGGTAATTCAAGGTAATATTTTATTAATTGAAGTCTATGTTGATGATATTATTTTTGGTAGTGATGATGGTAGGTTAAGCTAGAAATTTGCAAAAGATATGCAGAAAGAATTTGAAATGTCACTACTTGGAGAACTATCCTTATTTCTAGGACTTTAGATACATTAAAGAAACCAAGGAATTTTTATTTCTCAAACCAATTATATCAGAGAAATGATAAAGAGGTTTAGAATGGAAGATGGAAACCAGTTATCACTCCCATGCATACTAGTTGCAAGCTGAGAAAAGATGATGATTCAAAGTCTACAGATCAAAGGCAATATAGGTCAATGATTGACAACCTATTGTATGTGATAACATCCATACCAGATGTAATGCAGGCAGTTGGACAGGTGGAACAATTTCAATCAGCACCAAAGGAATCAGATGTATTAGCAGTGAAGAGGATTTTTAGATATCTCAAAGGAACAAAAGAGTTTGGGCTATGGTATCCAAAAATAAAGGATCTATCACTAATTGCCTACACAGACGCATATTGGGCAGGTTGTATTGATGACCGACAAAGCACCAGTGGAGAAGTGTTCTACTTGGGTGAGTGTTTAGTATCATGGCTAAGCAAGAAACAATCATCAATATCTTTATCTACAATCGAGGTAGAGTATATTGCAGCAACAACATGTTGTACACAGGTTCTTTGGATGAAACAAACTTTGACAAATATATAGGTTGAGTATGATGAGTCCATTTCAATATATTTTGATAATACAAGTGCCATCAGTATCTCAAAAAACCCGATGATGCACTCCAAGATGAAGCACATTCCAATCAAGTATCACTTTCTACAGGAACAGGTTGCAGAAAAGAACATCAGAGTTGAGTATGTGGGCACAAAAGAACAAGTGGAAGACATCTTTACAAAACTACTTCCATGGGAAGCCTTTGAATATCTTCACCAAATACTTGGAGTTATTTCTACTCCAAAACGAATGCTTTTTGAATTCTTATCTTATATGTCTTAGATGTACACGAGGAAGCACCATAAGAGGACAGTTCAATCAGGGGGAGCATCCCTAGATGGAAAGATACCTTTGCCATTAATGAAAAAGGGGGAGAGATTTATCATATGCAGCAAACAGAGGCATGGTTCCAGGAGGAGCATGAGTGATATGATTTCAGTATTGCATCAGAGTGTTGCCATCAATGCCAAAGGGGGAGATTGTTGATTAAGGTTGGTTGTCATTGATGTCAACCCTTGAAGAAAGCCTAGTGGCACAAAGGTTTGGGTAATGGACCAAATTTTGTTTAATGTAAATACGACCCATCATTGTCTTCTCATGGTTGATAATAAGTACAAATGGATGAACTCCAAAGTGGTCCCCTTATGGTAAAATCCCTCATGAGAAGATGCTTTGCAAATTGAGTTATCCTAAGAAGTATGGCTAGAGAACCCATGCTTAATTGTGGAATAATGAGATGAAGGTTAGTGAATTTTTCAATGAAACTATTCTATATGGATATTTATTGCCATTCCATTTCCAGTGGTATGTGTAACGTCACATAACTCCTCACGGTTAGAGAGTTATGGCCATGAGAAGTTGAAGACCCTGGGTTTGGGTAATGGACCCAATTTTTTTTTATGGATAACGATATGAGTTATGATATATTTTTAGATAATACTATTCTATATGGATAGTACATGTCATTCCTTTTCTGGTGGTATGTGGAAAATCACATAACTCCTCACGGTTTGAGAGTTATGGCCTTACGAAGTTGGAGGACCCTCATATGTCATCTAGAAGCCCCAAAAGGTCAAAGTAGTCAAAGTGGTTTAAGAGATTTTAAAAGGTAAATATTAAAGTGAAGTAATGAGTGTATTATAATTCAAAGT
>ML777666.1:1004715-1017900 GCA_009831015.1 Picea engelmannii
TCAAAGTGAATACAAAATAAATTATTTCAATAATAAATTTAATGGATAAATTAGAAGTGGGTTAACCCTAAAATAAGGAAAGTGGGGCCAAGTGACCTACAAGATGTTTTTAAGGAAGCTACTTGGAGAGTATAAATAAGAGGAAAGGCTCTCTCATTTCAATCACACTTGAGCATAGATGATTTTAGGGGTGAAATTTCGCTCATGGGTGAAATTAAGGGGCCTCCAATTTTTTATTGGGCGAATTTTTTGTATTAGAGTGACTTTTTTAAACTTATATCACTAGCCCGTAATTTATTTTAAGGGAAAAATCGTGTACAAGGTTAGCCCATGTTTTTAGGAGGGATAGAGGAAAAAAAATTATATTTCGCCCCTGAAATTTGGAGGGACAAGCTTGCATTAGCCAAATTTCTATAAATATGGAAAATTTTGATAGCATCTTCGCCTTGCCATTTGGTAAAATCGGGGTTTATGGTTTAATTCGCCCTGATTTTGTGGTATGGGCACTCGGTAGCTATCCCACCTGGTATAAATTGTATGGGATCTACCCATATATGCATTCCCCAGTTTACCTTTCATATCTTCGTGCTTATTTGGATTTCCCCTTTCGGCCTTGACGGAACAGAGGTTTAACTTTCATATATTCGTGCTTATTTCCCCTTTGGGCCTTGACGGAACGAAAAAAAGGGAAAGAGAATTGAGATGTCAGTCACTGTCCTTTGTTTCCATCAAGTAAGTGGTGTTACGGTGTAGTTGCGACCTGCCTGTCCAGAGACTCGAGATGTGCTTTAATTGGAATCTATTTGCTAAACTTTGATGTTGATTTATGATGTCAAATCTTGTTCATGAGGCTAAGGGAAATGGTTTATCAACCACAGTGGAAGTAAACTAGGTGTGAAAATTCCTTTCTCTTTAGTTTCTTTTGTATTTTGTTAATGGAAATAATGTGGTTTGCATCTAATACCTTAAAGAGGTGTTGCATTAGTTTATTTTATTAACAAAATTCACCTTTGAACTGAGCTCGAAGGTGGATCTCTTTGAGATCCCTTCCTTCATAAATTTTATATTAATTTCTATCCATTTAGGGATTGTTGTAGCATATATTTTTCATCTTGGTTTTCCCATAAAAAATTGTTTAAGCAACGTTGAGTCTTCCCTACTGACCCAATTTGCCCAATCTAGAATCCAGGCATTTGTCCTCCCTTTCAACCAATGTAAAATATATAAAAAAAAATACATTATTTATTTTCTGGTTTGCAAATTTGGAAATTACAGTTGAAATAAATAGAAATTAGATTTTCTATAAGTCTAGGAAACCTTTCATTTCATCATCTTTAACTAGACTTATTTCTCGTTTTCATAAATATGGAATTTGTGCTACAATCTCCTTAGAAACCATATTTATTATATGTCCTAGATGCCCTTTCCATTCCTTATACCTTTGGACTTAGTTTGCTTAGGGAATCCCCCTTTGTGTTGGAGGACAACTAGCCTAAAGTGATGCAAAACACTACCGAGGTGACAATGGATATTTTCCAAGTTTCCCTTAGTGTCTCACTTGGTGATTGGTAATTTTTCACCTCGAGTGAGAATTTGGAAGGTAATATTTTGGCACTATTTCTAGGGATAAAGTCCATTTCCTCAATTCTTGAATTTCATATTCATAATATTGATGAGCCGAGTTGAAATCTTATTGTAAAAGCTCATCTTCTGACTCCACAAAATGAAGTTTTTCCTAAGAAGTAATATACAAGAAAATATTCCCCGGATGGGGTGACAATGGGAGCCACTTGTCCAGAGGAGCAACCAAGAGATAGCCACCATGGTGTCAACCACGTGATGGACGCGTGCCTCCCCCTCCCTCCACCTTAATGATATTAAATCCACTTTGCATGAGAGAGGGCGCCATTAATCTTAGTGCACCCTTCTCTAGCTATCCGTCACCTCGATGTACCAGCGCCATTGCTATTCTTTTACTCTGCACGTGTGTTGGTTTAATGGATGGAACCAACTCCTCAGTTATGAATTGCACCATATGTACTGTACGCCTAATTCTCATGTGGCTGATTTCTCCATAGCTCAGCCTACTTCTCAACTGCTCCTACACCTGTTATCATTATCTCCTGGTTGTTTCCATCCTCATTATCTCTCAGAGATGCCGAGACAGAGGGGGAATTCCAAATGAGGCTTGGCATGGCAGCCCAGTTGATTATGTCTAGCCCTCCGCCCCCCACCTGTAACCTCCCACAGTTCCTCCTCCTTGTCGCCTTCCTCGTCCTCCTCCCTGGCACAGTAGATTCATAGTCCCACCCTCTTGTCGTCTTTTTCTTACAGGTTGGAGTGGTTGGATTTCTTGGGGACTTCTCTAGGATTTCACCTAGGCCCCATGGGAGATTTGGCCTCCGCTTCGCAGTCAGTACTAGTGGCTCCTCCCAACTCATTGTCCTAATTTCCCCATGCCCTGCTACTTAGTGATCACTCTCAGGGTGATGGCCATGAAGCAAGCTAAGGTTCACTTCAACAGCCTCACTCCCATGTCGACCCTGAATTTGAAATGCAAATAGGCCTTGCACTCCTGCAAGGCCTGGTCTTTGAGCTATTCTAGGACTTGGATGATCTACGATTTCACTTGGTCCTTGGATATTCTGGATCAGAAAGAAACACAATTCCTGCAATTTCTTTCAGCATTGCAGGATGCCCACCACCCCTTAGCAGGTGAATCACACACAGCAGAGGCTGAGCCACCAGTCTTGGAACCAGCTCCACCACTTGGGACCTCAGAGAAAATTGCACCAGTCAAGGAGGAGGACACGCCACTAGTCCTGCATGAGGACGCAATGCAGGAGGACACGAAACCAGTCGAGGAGGAGCCAACTCCTCTCGGGGACCCGACACTCGGCCCCACCACAAACGCGTGGCCACACTACAACCCCACCACTTGACATGTAAAGGTGGCTCTTTTATTTTTCTCCGTTGGAGGCTAGTATAACGATTGTTTTTCCTCATTGATGCTATAGTGATAATATGTTTCAATTACTGTCTATGTCAATTAATGTCAATATGGTCACTTGCAGGAACATGAATTTCGCTTTTTTGTTATATGTTAGTAGAAAGGTCAAGTTGTAATATTTTGTTGTTAAGACTTGTAGAAGTTTTTCTATGATTGGAAGCTTAAGACTTGAACTATGGAACTGTTCGGCTGGCTGAGTTGGTTTCCCCTTGGGGAAGCTCAATGTTTACAGCCTGGAACAACAGGATGATTTTGTAATCTTTGATTTTGGAAGGTTTGTTATACAATCTTGTTGGCAAATATTTAATAGACAGCTAACAGTAGCGAATACTTGTCATTGATGGCAACAGTGAAGATGACAGGAAAACAAAAGACAAGTTCAGAGAGGTGAATGATCGAAAGCAGTGAATGATCGAAGGCAGTGAATGAGAGAAAGGTTGAAGAAGAATCTCTGATCGTTGAAGAGGGAGACAAAACTCAGTCGTTAGATTCGAGCGCAAGGTCCGACCATCGTTGGATCAAGGTGTTGGCAGCCAATTCATTTTTTTTCCTATCGTCTATTAAGATGCCTACACTAATGTTATACAAACATCATTTTTTTTCATCGCAATTTTCAATAAATGACATTTTCATTTCTTGCGACATTTACACACTTATTTTCGTTTTTGTTTTCACGACTGTAAGCATGAAAAATTCTCCTTTCGAAGTCATATTTTGATCATTATCTGAACTGGCAATATCTCTTTTGTCATCATGCCTATTGTGCTCATCTTTTATTGATCATTATACAACTGGCAAGATCCTCTAATCGGTTCTCATACTTCAATTGATTGTATAACTTGGTTTAATTGAGTTTGTAGGGAATTTGGATTTGCACTTTATATGACTTGCCTGATCATTGATTCTATGAAAATGCATAGGGGTTATGATTCAATTTTTCATATATATATGATATAATCCTTATGTTAATGTTTTCATAACTTTTGTCTTGACAACTATATGAATACTGTTTGGCACGTTGATTAAACTATTGATATCGGTTGATACATTGGCACATAGTTGAGTTTGGTATGGATTTCAATTTGACTGTTTGTGGATTAATAAAACCTTGGTATAAAATTGATCACGGATGCACTTAACATTGTTCATTAGTCGGCCAAGTGATATGACTATTCACTATGCTATAATGGGTTGAATTAGTATGTAAATCAGAGGTTGTACTTTGACCATAATTGTTTTGCATGGCAGTGAATAACTCCACCACCTTCACATGCTTGCATTTATGCATATCCCTTTTTCTCATCTTGGGTAGATCTGCTCCTGTGTGTGTTGGTGAATCCAAACCCTTCCCTTACCATGTGTTCGGCTCCATGGCACCAATCATGTGAGTCGAGCCCAATGGAAGTCAAGCTCTATTAATGTTTGACAATGCCTACCAAGATTTGGAGGACAGTGGATGGCTTACCTTCGTGAAACGATTTGAGGGTTTTAACCTTTGTGTAGCACGTCAGTTTGCCATGAATTTTGATGGCTGTCGAGCCAAGGTGGGCTATATAAAGTTAGAGATCAATGAACAGTTTATCAGTTCAGCTACGGGGTTACCTACCTTGGGACAACGTTGGTTTAAGAATTGCAAGGTCGAGGAAGTGCCATGGACATTGTTGTTTCAATCGCCCAAAGTCACCTCTTGTGACAGAGGTATGCCCATATCTATGCTCAAACCATGATGGCATGACTTTTTAATGATACTTAAGAAGTTCATGACCTGTGAAGGTCGATACGGACTTGTGTTCCTCTACCACCTGCGTCTACTGATGATTTTTATAGGGTATCCTCTAAACATGCCTTTCTACTTTCATCGTAGCCTGTATAAGATGTCGAAAATATATAAAAGGCAACAGGCTGACAGCAGCCTGTTCCACCATGGGCTTATTAAGATCATCGTTGTTTATCATTTGAGTTTGCAGGGTGATAGTTGGAGGTCTTTCATCGCCCATAATGGCTGGACACCAACCCTGTACAGGTTGATAAACCTGTGGTAATCGAAACCAAGGCTGAACCGCCTGTACCATTACACCTCCTACTGCCTAAACCCTCGACCGACCCTAGTGGTGACTTACCCAACACTGTAACTAAGAGTGCAGAGGCCATTAAAAAGCCTATGAGAAAAAATCCCAAGGCAAACCTTACTACTAATGTCAAAGGGAAAAGGAATGCCCAGCTCATTTCGAGAATGGCCAGAAACAAACCAAAACCCTCTGTTGAGTCTAACCCTATCATTCTAAGAGAGGATTCCAATTCTGATGTTGAGCTTTTTCTAGCTAGTGAATACCCCTACTCACAAGGTTTGTGTGACGATCCCCCTTTTGATTTTGTATCAAACCTTCCCCCCTGCCTAAAGAACAACCCTGACTACCCGGGTATTAAGTTGCCTCGTGAAACCCTTGATCATTTTCCCAAACCCTCGCCTGCTCTTTTTAAATCCACACAGTCACCCTGTGAACAATTCAATTCATGGTTAGAACGATATTATATTGATGTTCCTATACTCCAGTCAAAGATTCAATCACTGGAAGACCAGATTGCAGTGATAACCAGTCAAAAAGCTAAGCTAGAAACTGTTGGTCACTATAATTGCTTAATTGATTTAAACAATCAAGTGATACATAAATTATCAACCCAGGGAAGTCTTTTATTTCAAATATAGCCACGCACTGTATATGCTCAATTTCAAAAGCAACTTAGTGTTGTAGTAAAGAAATTCATACTATTTATACTTGCTTGAATGAACTGAAGCTCTGAATTAAATCACAGGAAAGTAATTCCCCTATTGCAATTCTTTAAAGTTCAATCTAAGAATCTTGGATTACATTAAAATAACACTGCAATGGGAAATAACAACTATTCTGCAATCAGAGAACAGGACCCTTACTCTCAAGCAGAGACTCAGTACTAACACTCTTTCATGAAAACAGTAATGAAGAAAACAATTAGCTCTATCTAACAAAGAACAAAGGCACCTAGTTCTTTTCTTTCTAAGCAGGAGCCTTGAGCCTTATTTCTGTTTTAGCACACTTGTGAGGTTGAGGTTTACAGAGAACAGGGCAGTCCGATCCCTTCCTTTCTGAGCAGGAATCCCTCACCCAGTTTCTGACTAGCATCAATAAAAGCCTACAGAGAATAGGGTGTTTTTGGTTCTTTTCCTTTCTGAGCAGGAACCCTTAACCCAATCCATGGCTAACACACTTGCAGAGGTAAATGAAATCTATAGGAGACAAGGTGTTGTGATTCCTTCCTGTCTGAGCAGGAACCCTTTAACCAACTCTCTGGCTAGCACACTTGCAGCAGTAAATGAAATCTACAGAAGACAAGGTGTTGTGATTCCTTCCTGTCTGAGCAGGAACCCCTTAACCAAATCTCTGGCTAGCACTCTTGCAGTAGTAAATGAAATATACAGAAGTTGAGGTATTTGGATTCCTTCCTGTCTGAGCAGGAACCTTTTAACCAGACCTCTGGCTAGCACACTTGCAGTAGTAATTGAATTCTACAGAGGGTATGATATTCCGATCCCTTTTTGTCTGAGCAGGAACCTTTAACCAAATCTCTGCTAGCCTCATAAAATCATCACACGAGATTGCTGATAAAAATAATTACAAATTCCATTCAATTAAACTAAGATAGAGTCAGTAGTGTTTCAGCAAAGCGGAATCCATTAAAAACAGTGTTTCAACAAACGACAGTTAAACAAAGCATGAACATAAATTATACTATCACACTCCTAACTAATGGGTGAATCTTGTGAAGAAGGTGGGCCCTCCCTTCTCACAAGATTCCCCTGAACGAAAAGCTAGAGAAGGGTACTCAAAGCAGTCTTATATTCATTTGTCGAAATATCGCATTACAAATTGAAAGAATAGAGTACGTCCCGCTTCTCTGGAGTTGCTTCAATACATCAAAACTTGGATATCTTGAATGGTGATTTCCTCTGATTTAAAGAGGAAATCCCTTCGATACAATCGTTACAATGCATATCTGAATCCTATCCTAAATCAGATCTTCTTTCTAAATCAGCATAGGATGTCCTATTCTCACACAACCGAATGCTAATACAGGAACTGAACGAGGTATTGTTGTTATGGCTGGTGTAACAGCTTCTTCTCATCGTTGCTGATGTTGTTTCAGCATCGCAATTCACGGGTTGTTTCAACCATGTGAATTGCGCTCTTGACTGTGTCAGCCTTGACTGCTAACTGTAACGGCTTGTGTTTCAACATCGTTGGTTCTGGCGGTCTCCTCTGTGTTTCAGCATCTGCAACTCTAAACTTTGTAGCAGCTCTTGTGTCTCAGCCTCTGCGACTCCGGACTGTATGACAGTTCTGTGTTGTAGCACCAGGGGCCTCGGACTGTGTTTCAGCAACAGGGACCTCGGACTTTGTTTCAGCAACAGGGGCTTCGGTCTGTGTAACAACTCCGTGTTTCAGCATCTGCGACCTGGACTGTGTTTCAGCAGCAGGGACTTCAGACTGTGTAACGACTCCGTGTTTTAGCATCTACGTCCTTGGTTGTGTTTCAACAACAGGCTTTGAATGCTAGTCTGTAGTCTAATCAATGGTTAAGTACAAAAGTGATGTAAAATATTATGCAAAACAGATTAAGCATATAGTAATGAGAAAGGATGTTGTATACCTTGGAATGATCAGATGAAGTGATAGTATGAGTCTAAATACAGGTGATCAAGGGTATAATAATGGAAAAAAGTATGGGGAAAAAGGTACATTGTGTGGTCCTAACATCCCCCCCAGCTCAAGGTGTTGCATGTCCTCAGGCAACTTACTCTGAATTAGAGTCTTGATACCTACTCTGATCATGTAAGTTACTCAAGCTGTAACTCTGGGAGGTACTGTCTGTCAACGTTCTGAACCCTTGCACTTCCTGCAATCTTTGCCATGCTGTTGTTTCTGCCTTCTTAGGCAGCTTATAACTGATTTGATATCTTTCTATTGGCAACCAGAGAATGGGAAAATAAAACATGTACCCTATCCAATTCTCAGCACAATGTCTAACACAGTGGATATAACTGGGTACCCTGAAAATTGCTGCTTCTAAGTTGGCAGGACCAAAAGGATTATGTTGTTGCCTCTTTTCTGTGGATTGCTGCAAAAACAGGTTATTGGCCTGTAGGGCAGGAATCTCTATGTCACTAATGTTGTGCTGACACTCTTGGAGCACTACTGACTGTAGTTGTTGAACATGCTCAGTCACCCCAGGTTTCTTTAAGACCTCATAATATTCTGAAATGAATCTGGTTGCCCTCTGTGGTTATGGTCTAATCCAGAGGAGTTTATTGTCCTCATTGTGCTTGGCAGCCAAAAAGTCATTCTGCCACAAAATTTGATTATAAAGAAAATAAGTGAATGCTCAAAGTTGAACATCTCCAACAAGAGGATTTATATTGAGCAGCCTGTTTTCGGGAAGAGCCTCATTATGGAAGTATGCTTCACATAAGAGGTGCTGATCCCTGGTAGAGGCTGCGAGAAAAGTCTTGACAAAATTTGTTGGTTGTATTACTTCATGAGATTTACCTTCTATAATTGATTTAATCTGGAACCATGTGAGTCTCTCTATGAAAAATAAAGAATAGTAACATGATGGTTTCCTTGTGGCCATTAGTGTCTGCATCAAATCAAAGATCAGGACCAATCTACCTTTTAAATCTTTGTTCTTTTTCTTGAGTTCACGAGCTTCCTGGCGTGTCTGGTCCAATGCTTCCCAATTTGAGAAGGTGTGATTTATCCAGGTTTGCCTGTGCACTTGTAGATGTTTGTTCTGTGTCTCAACATACTCCTTCTTCCACTTTTGTATCTCTGCCTGCTCATCCCATACCTGGGAAGTCTGAGCTTCAACGTGGGAAGTAGTTGGAGTAGGTAGGGTTTGAGTAGACTGTTCCCTGGAAGTGGAGAGATTGATTTGACTGGGAGGTGTAACTTCCTTCATGGGCACTATTTTCACAGCCTTGTTGACAATAGTAGGGACTTCTTTCTTGATCCTGGAAGGGCCTGCTGGTTCTTTTGTTGCAACAGGTTTAGTCTTGATTTTGCTAGGGCCTGCTGGTTCTTGTGTTGCAGCAGGTTTGGTTTTGAGCTTGGTGGAACCTGCTGGTTCTTGTGTTACAGCAGGTTCAGTTTTGACTTCAAAAGGGGAAGGAGTAGGTGTTTCTCCTGGTAGTGGCACTTGAACCATCTTATACCCTGCCTGATAATAAATATCTCCGCATTGGCAGCACATATATTCCTTGCATATGCTTTCTGTAGTTTGTTCTGCCAGGGTTGCTATACGGCTTGAGGTGTACGGACTGAGTTCCTTTTCAAATGCTTCCTTGGCTCTGGCTAATTCTTGTTGATATGCTTCCAATTGAGACTTTAAAAAGTTGTTTTCTTCCAAGACATCAGCTATTGTTTGTTTGGATTGAGAGGCGATTGGTTCTTGTGTGGCAGTCATAGCCTCATGAGCTGGTTCTTGTGGAGCAGCTATAGGAATGGCAACTGATGCTTGTGTTTCAGCCTCCTGGTGTAAGAAGAGTAGTGTTTCAACACCCTCAACCTCTGATTCCTGAATCTCAATGTCAATATTAGTGGCTGGTTCTTTTGTTTCAGCCACTGGGTGTTGTGTTGTGGCATTCGGGGTCTCAATTTCCTCAATTTCAAAATCAGTGGTTGGTTCTTGTGTTTCAGCCACTGGATGTTGTGTTGCAGCATCCGGGGTCTCAGATTCCTATAATTCAACTTCAATGTCAGTGGCAGGTTCTTGTGTTTCAGCCACTGGATGGGTAGCTAGTTGTGTTTGAGCTACTTCAAAAACAAATGATGTCTGGGCCTCTAATTCCTGGAACTCACTATCGGTGGCTGGTTCTTGTGTTGCAGCCATTGGGGCTGGAATAGGAAAAGATCCCAGGGTTTGGGAAGATGTACGGCGTATCAGTAGAATTGGTGGGGTGTCTAGGGTAGTGATTATAAAAGTTGGCCTCATTGAGGCTCTTGTCCGCTTTTTGCGCAAGAAGGGTGGAAATGGGGCAATCTATTTTCGTTTTCGTGGAGGTCTTTCCTGAATGCTAGGGCAGGGGACATTTTCTAGCTCAGAGTCATCACTGAGAATATGGAGGGCGGGGGTGGATGACTCTGGTAGGGTATGTGGTGGATTAGGTGGGGTAGGGGAAATGACTGGACTGGTTGGTTCTGTGGGAGAGATATGGGGTTCTTCAAGAATGTCTGGGGGGTTTTGCTGCTGCTGCTCTTGGGGAATTTCAGCAGCTGGTTGAGGGTTTCTGAGTGGGTTATTTAGTGGACGGTTTTGTTGTTCAAAACCCCTGTTGATGAGTAATTTAACAAGACGGTGGTGGGTAAGTGAAAGGGTTGGATATTTTGCCTTCCGACAGTAATGTGCTATATTCTTCAAACAGCCCAGCAAATAATATGGAATATTGATCCATCTGTTATGCCTTAAATGAGAAAGTAGAAGAAAGTCATGCTGATACACTACCTGATATCATCCTTCGCAGGTCAGGTAATGCTTGATAAATCTGGCGACTTCCGGCCATGGTGGTGGTAATGAGTTGAGTTGAACACCCCTTCCTTTCAGTACAATGCGTTCCTCGGGCAGGAAGAAATTCTGCTGAACAGTCCCAATGATATGTTTTCTGCTGAACGTACATTTTCCATTCACGGGGAGTCTTGAGACCTCTTCTATTCCTTCCTCTGTTACTGGTATTCGCACCCCTTCAACGACAGAGTGGTCCCCCTGGAGATTTTGAGCAAACTGTAGGACCTGTTGTTCGTTGTAAGCTTGAAGTCTGTGGAAGTAATTGAGCCACCCTGCCTGTTGGAAGATTTCATACGCTGTTGGGTAGTGTTCCAGTAGCACTGTAGTGGCGGGCTCATTTCGTATGATAGATCCTCCCATGGCTATCGGCTTGGTAAGATACTGCGTCGAGATTTTGTGTATCAACTTCTGCAGAGTGAGTTTTTCCGAGCGACATTATGCAGGAATAGTGGTTAAATGTGCAAAAGGGTGGTGAAATCGGGTGTAATGATGGTATCGTGGATTTGATGTGTACTTCCCCTCCTGTCAAGTGTGGTTAGCACTAAT
Organism: Picea engelmannii; assembly: GCA_009831015.1. Taxonomy (NCBI): domain Eukaryota; kingdom Viridiplantae; phylum Streptophyta; class Pinopsida; order Pinales; family Pinaceae; genus Picea; species Picea engelmannii. Next base: position 1,015,868 of record ML777666.1, read on the forward strand.
TGTATTTGAATGGTCATAATGACGCAGAATCTTTCTCATTAACTATAGCCTAACTGAATTACATAAAATTTACATACCTCGCCTTACCGTTTGATTCGTTCTGTAAACAACATATGATGACTATCAGTGGTGGTCCTGTTGTGGTGGTGAATTTTGAATTGTGTCAAGGATTTGCTGTTTAGAGGGTCGAACTAAAATCTGAGGGCATAAAAGCTTGCTAACGGACGATGGTGAAAGATGGGTGTTTCAGCAACAGAGAAGAACGAAACAATTGTTGTAGATGAAGAACTGCTGATGACTGGTGTTTCAGTATCGGAATAAAATCAAAAAGTGTTGAACGGTGGTGTTTCAGCATCGGGAAGAAGTCGATCATGTTGAACAGTGGTGTTTCAGCATCATGAATGAATAACAATCAAACGTGCTGAACAGTGGTGTTTCAGCACCGTGAAAAAAAAATGATGAAGGGTTGCTGACAATGGTGTTTTAGCAACGGAAAAAGGCGAAACAATTGTTGGACATAATTGTTTCGTCAATGATGGAGGGTGAGAAAATGATGGACTGTAGTGTTCTGGGAGTGGGAAGAAAAAGTGTTGAATAGTGGTGATTCAGCATTGGGGAAAAAGTCAACAGTGCTGAGCAATGGTGTTGCGGCATTGGAAGGGGAAAGGCGAAACAATTGCTAGACGGAGTTGTTTCGTCAATGAAGGGTGATGAGGAAATGAAAAAAAGTTGTCGAGTCATGGTGGGGGAAAGAAATGTGTGATTTTGGTGTTTCAGTAATGGAGAAGAAGGGCGGATTTCTGACAGTGGTGTTTCGGCACAGAGAAAAGTAGAAAGTGGAGAATGGTGGTTATTCGGCCTCAGAAGCAAGTCGAGAGGGTTGACCAGTGGTGTTTCAGCAACATGAAGGTCATCAGTGCTGAACAACGGTGTTTCAGCATCAGTGTTGAACAACGGTGTTTCAGCATCAGTGCTGAACAACGGTGTTTCAGCATCGTGAAGGCACATCTTTCTTAAATGGAATCGTCCTCTTTTGGTGGTTGTGCTTTGATCGGGAATCTACAAAACATCTGTAGCATGGTATTTCTTTGACAGGGATTATTAGAAAATGAAATCTAATCTAATCTAATACTAAAGAAAATCAATCTTGAAAGAATTAATTGCTATTAGGGGTAGAGACCCCCTCAACGAAGAGAAAATGAGCGTCTGCCATGCATGTGGCCTTAAAATATTCTTTAGAAATAGGTTTCTGGTACAGACGGAGCCGATGACCATTTACAAGTAACGGAGTTCTGGAGTCATCGATTGTGAGGAGCCTTACTGTTCCATTAGGAAAAATTGTGTCTACTTCGTAAGGTCCTAACCATCTTGTGCACAGTTTCCCTTGAAATTCTTTGAACTGGGAATCATACAGTAGAGCCCAATTACCTTTTTGGAACTGCTTGTTCTTGATATTTTTGTCATGCCATTGTGATCTTTGATATTGAATTATGGTTGTTTGTTGAATGGAATCTAATCTTTTCTCCTCTAGTTCATTAAGCTGCTGCAGCCTGGCTGACTGTGCATCGGTTAGATCAAGGTTGGTAGCTAAAGCAGTCCTTAAGGTTTTTATCTCAAATTCCACAGGAAAGACAACACTCTTTCCATAGACTAATTCATAGGGAGAAAATTATGTAGTATTTCTCCAGGTAGTTCTGTAGGCCCATAGTGCTTCAAGGAGCTTGTAGGACCAATCCTTTCTACTTTCCTTCACTGTTTTTGTGAGAATGGCTTCTATTACATTGTTTGTGATTTCCACCTATCCATTGGCTTGGGGGTGGTATGCTGTAGTCATTCTCTGCTGAATATGATATTTCTGAAGGGTGGCTTTGAACCCATGAGAAGAGAAATGAGGTCCTCCATCTGTAACTAATTCTCTTGGCATTCCAAATCTGGTGAAGATGTCTGTGAATAAGAATTTTATAACTGCTTCTTCAGTCACTCTGTGGAGTGCCTTGGCTTCCACCCATTTAGTCATGTAGTCTGTGCAGACC
>ML777666.1:1031705-1046313 GCA_009831015.1 Picea engelmannii
TTAGATATAAGTTTAGTTAGATTTATAGGTAGAATTAGTATATTAGTGTTTAGTTTAGTTAGTTTTCTATTTTATTTCTTGTTTATAAAATTATAAAATCAACAAAAAATACCTTTCTCTGTCTTAGGACAGATTGCAAATGATTTTTTTCAGGTTTTACTTAAATCTGTAAATCATAAACATTGTACATTTCGTAAATAAGTTATATTTCAGATAGCAATTAGTATAGTATTAGTTAAGTAGTTTGTATATATAGAGATATTAGATTAGTTAGTTTGTTTAGTAGTTAGTTTTAATTAGATTAGTTAGTATTAGTTTGTTTTATTCATTGTTAGTTAGTTTAGTTTGTTTTATTTAGTTTTAGTTAGATTAATTTAGTTTAGATTAGTTTTCTTTGGTTTTCTTAGGACCTTAGATCGGCTAACGAATTTGCTAAACCCGTCAGGGTGGTTCATTCCAAACATCTTGGGTTATTAGACAACCCCAGATCGGTTCCACTCTCTCAGTTGACGGACGGTCGATTTCGCTTGTCAACAAATGGCGCTAGAAGGAGGGCCTGAACTTAATTAATGGCACGAGGTGGTCGCAAGACTCCTCCACCCCCTAATCGCTCACCTTTAGTGACTAGAAGCCATTCACATGATAATATTCCGCTTCAAACAACAACTACTTCAACCGATGATCCACAGATCACAGTTGAGCTAGCAACCCCTAATCCTGCAGGTGGTGACATACAAGAGATTGTCCGTCAATCTCTTATTAAAACACATAGTGCCTTAGCTCGTCTTAGGCAACCAAACCGTTCGTGGGGTCAACCTTTAGACTTCTCTGATATCAGAGAACAATTAGGATATACTAACCTCACTATGAATCCCACAGATCCAATCACAAATCCTGCTGCAAGAGGATCTGGGATACCTCCTTCACCACCTCCCTCATCTCCTTCTTCTTCTGGAGGAGATTCCTTGTCAGACGAAGGCAATTCACCTTCTCAGCCTTCCACACCCACTACCCCAATGGAAAATCAGAACAACCCTGCTAGACCCTGGCTTGATATAGATGTTGTAGCTATACCTGGAGCCCAGCACCCTTTACCTAAACACCCAGAGAAATGGCTTCCCAAGTTTGATCCTGATTTGAAACAGATAGCCGAAGATCATATTAAAAAATTTATGTTAGCCATCAGACTCCGTAATGTTGAACATGAAGACGTTTTCTGTAGGTTGTTCCCTTATACTTTTGAGGGTAATGCATTGACATGGTACTTTTCCCAACAACCCCATACCATCGTGTCTTGGGAAAAGTTTGAGTCATGCTTTTTGGAAACGTTTGGAGATGGTAAGCCTCCGGAAGTCTTAGTCATGGATCTTTCTAGCTTAAGAATGAACCCAAAAGAAAAAGTTAAAGATTTTAATCAAAGATTCTTAACACTTAAAAACCGAATCCCTGCAGATTCCATGCCTGTTGAGAGTCTTATAATAGCTTACTACACTAAAGCTTTGCATCAAAGCATAACTATTTGGGTTAAACGATCTAAAAAGGCCACGTTGTTAGAAGCCTTCGAAGAGGCCAGTTAGATTGAAAAAGACATACTTAGTCTTAAGGACTCTTCTAGCAACGAAACTGAAACTAGTTCTTCTTCAAAAAAGAAGATTGAAATTCTTCCCAGACCTACTCAAAGTAAAACACAACCTGAAAAATCTGATTTGGAAAATTTAACTAAAGTTGTTCAAAAACCGTTGAATCAAGTTATAGACTTAAAAAGGTTGACTGAAGAAGCTTCCTCAAGTAAAGGACCCTACAAACCCCCTTTCCAAAAACCTTTTCCTACCAACCGACCTAATCCAAACCCTGAAGGCTTAAATATAGAAAGTTTGCAATGTGCCCTTCAAACAATTCTAGAGGCCCAAGATAACTTGATACCCCCTGAGATCCCTCAGGAGGTAGTTGAACAGGAAACAGTTCAAGAAGAAGAGTCTTCTCCAAACATCTTTGGAAACTTCTCAGACAGCATCTTTCAAGCTAACTTTGAGACTGTTCACCCTTATAATACTAGGAGTAAGACAACAAACAAGCCTTGTACCGAGAACACCACAACTTCGCCTCCAAAGCCATCTAAATCAGCAGAAACTAAACAGAGTAATGTCATCCCCAACTTAGATTATGATGTTGTTGAATATCTTAAAAATTTAAGGGATAACATTTCTATTTATGAATTGTTGAAGTTTCCTTTTCTGTTACAAAAAATGTTGCAAAATATTTCAGAGAATGGAAAAAATGGCAATTCCAATGGTAACAAGGTTGTGCAAAGCAAATTCCCTCAGAAGACTTCCACTAAAAATAATCCTGATCCTCAAGATAAAGGAAGCCTTCCTGTAGTCCATGTAAATAATGTAAATAATGTAAATAATGTAGATAAATTAGCCTTAGAAATTGCGAGTAAGAAACCACAAGCTACTAATCCTAGTACTCGCAAAAATGTACCTCCATTTCTTTTAACTTTCGAGATTTTCAACAGAAATGTGCATAATTGTATGGTGGACTCAGGAGCATCATCCAATGTGATTCCTTGGTTTGTCTACTAAAAGATTAACGCTGAACTGGAACCATCTACTTTAAAAATCATACAACTTGATCGGACAAATGTTAAAGTTATAGGCGAACTAAAAAATGTACTTATTGGATTATCGTCTAACCCTAAGGTTCATCAGGTTATTGATATAATCATTGTGGATATTCCAGAAGTGTATGGTCTATTTTTAAGCAGGGACTGGTTGGAGCAACTACATGGTTACTTCGCGACAGACTGGTCTCACTTATGGCTCCCAGAGAACGGTAAGCCTAACAAGATCAGAGTGAATCGTGAGCGCTACCTTAAGTTCATGGTCATAGATTTAAACGATCCTAATGAACCATATACACCTTCTATTGATTCACCTGAAGTCCAAGGGATGGACACCTTCTTTGGCAATTTCATGGCCGAGGCTTCACCTATCATCAATCTGGAACAATAGTCTGAGATCGTAGCATATATGCAACCAACAGCTTCTATACAACAGTCCCATGTGCCCGATGGAAACCAAATTTGGTCTCTATATTTCGACAGTTCTAAGTCTAAAGAAGGAGCTGGAGCAGGCTGCATCATTATCGATATGGCAAGTAACAAGACATTAATGGCTTGTAGACTAGAATTTGAATGTACTAACAATACTGCAGAATATGAGGCTTTATTACAAGGTCTTAGAAAAGCTCTGGATATGAACATTCAAAACCTGGTTGTATTTGGCGACTCTAAAATAGTGGTTAGGCAGGTAAGAGACTCTATACACTATCTTTCCCCGCATCTCAAAAGTTACCAGTCTGAGGTATGGAGTCTTATGAACAAATTTTCTGCTTTCAATATAAATTCCATTCCTAGATTAAATAATGCTGAAGTAGATCTATTAGCTAATGTAGCCTCTAAACTTCTTCCTGCAGAAGGCTTGTCCCCAGATGCATTCTCCGTCGAGATATTGTTTTGACCATCTGTTCCTGACAATATCACAAACTGGAGAGTATTTGATGATGACCAGTAGATCATTAACTTTCTGCACATGGAAGAAACCTTTCAAGGTGCGGTGATAGATGAACGCATGCACGACAACAATTTGCATGATTTTACGGTAATACCTTATCCGAAATCTCCTGAATCTCTATCGGACATGGTAAATTCCATACCCAAATCCATAGTTAGATTAAAGAAGTTTTATGATTTTGAAGATAAATTTAAAAATACGGTCAATTGTAAAACCAATAATTCCTCATTGTCTTATGAAAAAGTGAACTTAGGAACTAGTGAAAATCCTCAGTGCATTAATCTAGGCTTGGGATGTTATAGACAAGAAAAAAATGCATTTGTTAAATTATTTAAAGAATTTAAGGATGTATTTGCATAGACGTATGATGATCTCAAAACCTTCGATCGTAATATCATACAGCATGTCATCCTGATGAAGCCCCAAACTTTACCCTTCCAACAGAAACTGAGGAAGATGCACCCTAAAATAGAACCGACTGTTCAAAAAGAATTGAATAAACTCCTAAGTGCTAAAATAATTTTTCTTGTTAGGCACACTCAATGGGTGTCCAACCTTGTCCCAGTTCGAAAGAAAAATGGGGAGATTCGACTTTGCGTCGATTTCCGAAACCTCAATAGAGCGTCTGACGAAGACAATTATCCTGTCCCACCCATGGAACAGATCCTTCAACAAGTATTTGGTTCCGAGAGGCTATATTTATTGGATGGTTTCTCTGGATACAACCAAGTCTTGATGTCTCCACCAGACCAACTCAAAACTGCCTTTTGTACCTCGTGGGGAACTTATGCTTATCGCAAAATGCCCTTTGGATTGATTAATGCTGGTGCTACCTTTCAGAGAGAAATGGACATTGCTTTTCGAGGCTTAATCAATCACTCTGTCGTAGTTTACTTAGATGATGTGACCGTTTATTCTAAAAAAAAAGACGATCATCTAGCTCACTTACGAGCTGTTCTGCTACAATGTCGTAAATATAGCATCTCCTTGAATCCAAAAAAGTCCATCTTTGCAGTAGAACAGGGTAAAATCTTAGGTTTCATTGTGTCTAGCGAAGGAATGATTATTGACCCCGAGAGGACTCAAGTCATCGCTAAACTTCCCCCTCCTACATCCAAAAAATCCATGCAGTCTTTCTTAGGCCAGATTAACTTCATGAGAAGATTCATCCCCAGTTTCTCCGAAATGGTCAGGCCTCTACAGAACCTGATTAAGAAAGACACCCAATATCACTGGGGATCCACAGAAAATCAAGCTTTTAAAGCCATAAAGAAGGCCATAATAGATGCTCTGTCTCTCATGAGCCCTGACTTCTCTCAAGATTTTACACTCTATACTTTTTCCTCTGACCGTTCTTATGTCGTTGTCCTAACTTAGAATAATTCTGAGAACAACGAAGTACCCATCGCCTTTATGATCTCTACTTTTAAAGGTGCTAAACTTAACTACCCAACGGTTGATCGGAAAGCCTACGTTGTTTTCAAAGCAGTTAAGCATTTCCGGTCCTATCTTTTGAAGTCAAGGACAAAAGTCATTGTCCCCTACCCTTCCGTAAGGAACTTGTTAGTGCAGAAGGAGTTAGGAGAGAAGAGAGATAACTGGGTCGCCTCCTTGCAGGAGTATGACTTAGAAATCACCCCAGCTTAGATTGTGAGAGGCCAAGGGTTGTGTAAGTTGGTCGTTGATTCGGAAATAGGACAGCAAGAAGATAGTGATACATCAAACCTAGGACAAAGTGATCAAAGTTTGATTTGTTGCGCACAAAACCTTGTTAGTCCCTGGTACGACGATATTAGATTCTGTCTTGAACATGGGTCAGCACCCCGTCACCTTGATCCCACCAAGAGAAGAGTGTTGAGGCTAAAGTCTGCCTCCTTTCATTTGGTTAACGGTATACTGTTTCATCAAAATTGTGACAGCGTACTGATGCACTGTCTTGAAAAGGACGAAGCAGAAAAAGTCTTGCTAGAGTTGCATGCAGGAGAAGCTGGTGGTCACTTCGGTGGTGACACCAATGCTCATAAGGTTTTAAGAGCCGGTTACTACTAGCCCACGCTTTTTAGGGATGCCCATGCCTTGTGTCATAAATGTATCATCTGTCAGAAAGCATTAGGGCGGTTACAAAAACCAGCCTTTCCCTTGCAACCCGTCTCAGTAGATTCGCCTTTCCAACAATGGGGCCTTGATATCATAGGTCCAGTTAACCCTCCATCCTCGCAACAACACAAGTATATTGTGACAACCACAGATTACTTTACTCGATGGTATGAAGATGTTGCGCTAAGAACTGTTAACACCAGTCAGGTAAATGCTTTTCTAAACTCGAATATTATCACTCGTTTCGGCATCCTTGATTGTCTAGTCTTTGACAACGCTTCATACTTTTCTTCTCTTGAGATGAGCGAGTTCGATTTGGAGAAAGGAATAAATCTGAAGTATTCTGCTAGTTACTACCTCCAGGGCAACGGATTAGCAGAATCAACAAACAAGAACTTGATCAAAATAATCAAGATAACAGTGGTTGAAAATCACAAGAATTGGCACAATGCACTACTGAATGCACTATGGGCTGATAGGGTAATGCCAAAAGCTACTATAGGTAACTCCCCCTTTTTTCTCGTTTATGGCAAGGAAGCAATTCTGCCACCTCACATTCTTCTTCCTTCGCTTCAGTTGTCACAAAAAGTCCAAGAAGAAGATTGTCCCCCTTTAGAAAACCGGATTAACGCTTTGATGAAGTTGGAAGAGGTGAGAGCCCAAGCTAAGCGTAAGTTTGATCAACATAAAAAATTGGTTAAAAGATGGTTCGATTCTAATTCTTCTTCTGATAGGAATTTTGAAGTAGGCGATCTCGTCTTGAAGTGGGACAAACCACACGAAGGAAAGGGTGAGCACTCTAAATTTCAAAACTTATGGCTTGGACCATTTTTAATTGATGAAAAGTTGGGTCCTAGTTCCTTTCGATTACAGAATTTTGAAGGGAAGCCTGACACCTACCCGGTGAATGGCCAAGCCCTGAAAAGATACTTTTCTTAATAACTACCCTTGTATATTATGTATATATTTTTTTGCTTTTGTTTTCTTTTTGTTTTTTGATTTTGATTTGAATTTATTAGTTTGTGTTTTTGGACATACACATACCTGTACACTGAGCTATTCAGACAAAGATGATAGAAAATTTCTTCGCTGAAATAACTTCTGAAAATTTGTACAAACATCAATGATATATTGTTGAAGTTGATATTTGTGTTGGAAAATTTTGTTGTTTGAAAGAAGTTTACTGATTTCGATCTCTGAGCAAAGTTCGTCATGATCATCTATTATCTTTTTACGCTGTCCCTTTTCCATAAAGGAATGACTCAGAAGATGTCTCCCTATCTTAAGAAGTTGTTTTTGTAAATAAAACATCTCTGGAGATAAATAAAGGACAGTTCTAAAAAATTCCGATGAGGTCTAAAAAAATATGTTAAAATATCAATATTTTCAGCGTCACCCCGCTCAGCTATATACCTATAAAAAATAAAATAAATTATGAATAAGAGCTATGGGAAGTGCTTGTAAACCCGCCGGGATGCTGAATAGGTCTGCTGGTAGTGGGTAAATGCATGCATGTCTCCAAGACAACTTCGTTGGGGTACTGAACAGGCCTGCTGGCAGCGAAGCAATGTCGGGTATACGAAAATCTGCAAAAAAGAAACCTCTTTAATGTCCTTTATTTCGATCCAGAACTTCTTGGCAGGATACAGATGTCAGAGTGGGTTAAATGGAAACCCCGTCGAGGCTATGGACGCCTGCTGGCAGCAGTGGCCATGCCAACAGTATTGGAGATTTTACCTTTAATATCGTGACTTGTTGATCTTTAAATTGTTATCAGTTTTCATCTTTTGAAACACTGCTGGAAAAGATGGTTAATGATAATGTTTGTACGATTTTACGGTTGTTATTTTCAAGTTGAAATTTTCTTTGCCATCCTAATCTGAACTTGTTTCTTTGATAGAGATAACTGCTTCTACCAGTGTGTCGCCATTGTTGGCAGCCAACTCATTTTTTTTCCTATCGTCTATTAAGCTTCGTACACTAATGTTTTACAAACATCATTTTTTTTCGTCGCAATTTTCAATAGACGACATTTTCATTTCTTGCGACATTTACACACTTATTTTCATTTTTGTTTTCACGACTGTAAGCGTGAAAACTTCTCCTTTAGAATTCATATTTCGATCATTATCTGAACTGGCAATATCTCTTTTGTCATCATGCCTATTGCGCTCATCTTTTATTGATCATTATACAACTGGCAAGATCCTCTAATCGGTTCTCATACTTCGATTGATTGTATAACTTGGTTTTATTGAGTTTGTAGGGAATTTGGATTTGCATTTTATATGACTTGCCTGATCATTGATTCTATGAAAATGCATAGGGGTTATGATTCAATTTTTTATATATATATGATATAATCCTTATGTTAATCTTTTCATAACTTTTGGCTTGACAACTATATGAATACCGTTTGGCACGTTGATTAAACTATTGATATCGGTTGATACATTGACACATAGTTGAGTTTGGTATGGATTTCAATTTGACTGTTGGTGGATTAATAAAACCTTGGTATAAAATTGATCACGCATGCACTTAACATTGTTCATTAGTCGGCCAAGTGATATGACTGTTCACTATGCTATAATGGGTTGAATTAGTATGTAAATCGGAGGTTGTACTTTGACCATAATTGTTTTTCATGGAAGTGAATAACTCCATGAACTTCTCATGCTTGCATTCATGCATATCCCTTTTTCTTAGCTCGGGTAGCTCTGCTCCTATGTGTGTTGGTGAATCCAAACCCTTCCCTTACCATGTGTTCGGCTCCATGGAACCATTCATGCAAGTCGATCCCAATGGCAGTCAAGCCCTATTAATGTTTGACAATGCCCACTGAGATTTGGAGGACAGTGGATGGCTTACCTTCGTGAAAAAATTTGAGGGTTTTAACCTTTGTGTAGCACGTCAGTTTTCCATGGTTGTCGAGCCAAGGTGAGCGATATACAGTTAGAGATCAATGAACAGTTTATCAGTTCAGCTATGGGGTTACCTACCTCGAGACAGCGTTGGTTTAAGAATTGCAAGGTCAAGGAAGTGCCATGGACATTGTTGTTTCAATCGCGCAAAGTCACCTCTTGTGACAGAGGTATGCCCATATCTATGCTCAAACCACAATGGCACGACTTGTTAATGATACTTAAGAAGTTCGTGACCTGTGAAGGTCGATACAGACTTGTGTTCCTCTACCACTTGCGTCTACTGATAATTTTTATAGGGTATCCTCTAAACATGCCTTTCTACTTTCATCGTAGCCTGTATAAGATGTCGAAAAGATATAAAAGGCAGCAGGCTGACAACAGCCTGTTCCACCATGGGATTATTAAGCTCATCGTTGTTTATCATTTGAGTTTACAGGGTTATAGTTGGAGGGCTTTCATCACCTGTAATGGCTTTGAGGACACCGACCCTGTACAGGTTGATAAACCTGTGGTAATCGAAACCAAGGCTGAACCGCCTGTACCATTACACCTCCTACTGCCTAAACCCTCGGCCGACCTTGGTGGTGACTTACCCGACACTGTAACTAAGAGTGTAGAGGCCATTAAAAATCCTATGAGAAAAAAGCCCAAGGAAAACCTTACTACTAATGCCAAAGGGAAAAGGAATGCCCGACTCATTTCGAGAATGGCCAGAAACAAGCCAAAACCCTCTGCTGAGTCTAACCCTATCATTCTAAGCGAGGATTTCGATTCTGATGTTGAGCATTTTCTGGCCAACGAATACCCCTACTCGCAAGGTTTGTGTGCTGAGCCCCCTTTTGATTTTGTATCAAACCTTCCCCCCTGCCTAAAGAACGACCCTGAATACCCAGGTATTAAGTTGCCTCGTGAAACCCTCGATCATTTGCCCAAACCCTCGCCTACTCTTTCTAAATCCACACAGTCACCCTGTGACCAATGCAATTCATGGTTAGAATGATATTATATTGATGTTCCTATACTCCAATCAAATATTCAATCACTAGAAGACTAGATTGCAGTGCTAACCAGTCAAAAAACTAAGCTACAAACAACAGATAAAAAGAAAAATACAATCGGCTCCATCCTGTTCAAAAACGTGGAATCAGCCACGGCTGTTGTAAATTCCAAATTGGCATAATCAAGCAGCTTCGTCGCTACATAGGTATGGTTTTGACATCGTTTTGTTTTGTAAATAATCTAGGTTGATGTAATGATTTGAATTCAGTTTTTAATAGCTCTGTTTACATCTTGAATGGCTCTGTTATAATTGTGTGCATTCTATATATAGCTTTTCTTTGAATAAAAAGAAATTTCGATTCGATATGCGATCTCATCATTCCCAGTATAGAAATCGATAGATTTTGATTGGATTTGAGTGGTCTGTGTTTAGATTTGATTGATTGGTTTGCCTTATTGAATTGAAAAAATTAATAGTTTGTCTTCGAATGAATTGGCTTGGTATCTACTCTGAACTGTAAGTTTTCATAATTACGATCATGTTGGATTTGATCTCGTTATGGTTCGAATGCTATGATTGGTAAACTATTTCAAAGAGTTTGTTGGTTACGATATGCTCTATCATGTGATTTTTAAAAATCATCAATATTGCTCTGTTCGGTTTTAATTTGGGAAATAAAGACTCCGTTTTTATAAAAACGATATGCTCATGTAAGCCGATGCTAGTAATATTCATACCCGAATCGTGGGACAGTTTCGATTTACGATGGTTATGTAAGACTCCTTGCTGTTTGATTTGCTTAAATCGAATTCAGTTGATTCGATTACTCTCATGAGCTAGATTCACATCATGAAGTGTTGCTCTGTTTGTTTTTAACTTGCAAACGAATTGGTCAATATTTGTTGTCTCTATCAAATCCGGTAATAATGCTTTTAAACAAATAATTTTGATAAAAGGAAATCGATATTGTCTACCCATTTTACTAAAAACAAATGATCATATAATTCTTGTCAACCCTATTTCCAGCTGAGTGATTTCATCACGATTTCATCACAATTTCGTTATGCACCAGTGTTGATTTAATTCGTTTATGGTATGAATATTTTTGCTATATCGTTACAGCTATAATGATTGGAAAATGATTTTATTGGATTGGATCGTATCTCTTTTTTAACAATCGCATATGATATGTTTGATTATCGGTTTCAATTGGATATGAAACAATCTTATGACTGTCCGATTATGACTTTGTGGACCCGATTTTGTGGTAACAAAGAGCAGAGTATCCCTATCTCTGTATTCGGTTGAATCATTTTTAATCATGTTTAATTTTTAATGGTATAACCATTCCAATCTCAATGATTCGTTTTTAAATGGTTATTGGAAGATAATTCTATTTAATTCTTTTAAAAGATTTTAAATCGATTCTGATGCTGATTCTGTATCTTATTTAGACTAGCTACAAAATCAGAGGATTCTGTAGCTAGTCTATAGAATCTAATTTTTATCATTTTATTAATAAAAGAGTCTTCTAACTCGTCTATTTTGGACCCTTTTCAGGTGAATTCGAATTGCATGGGATTTGATGGACAGTCTAGAGGATATTTAGATGCTTTAGTTTTATTTTAGTTTTCTAGTTTAGTTGAACTTGGGAATATCTTCCCAGATTATGTAAACAGTTCGATAACTTACACAGGGAGGTTTTACTCTGTGGAAAAACTTATAAATACTTATTATTTTTGTAATAAGAAGATCCTCATTCGTGGGAGAACAAGGATATGGAATTCTAATACAGACTAAGACAAAAGTTGATGTTTTTCTACAGCTTTAGCTTTTCATAATATCAATCTTTTGTTTCACGTTTATGTTTATCAATTTGCATTTGGTTAATGACTACTTTAGCTATCTTAGTCTTTTTCAAATGATATGATTTAATTAATATAATCCATATCTGATTTCTTCCAGTATTTAAAAAACATAGCAATTACTTGATTCAGTTTGTGAATGACAAATTTCTCTTCTTCATCAATTGAATTATTAAGTATAAGTTTTTGCATAACAGGTTTACCTAATTGCAGAGATTTATAAATCATATAATTGTTATGATTTTTTTTATGTCTTGTTTGTCCTGTAAACAAATTCAAAGAGCATTGCAACTATCGTTTACGAGAAGCTTCTGGATTATCCGGTGCAAGTTTCCTTCCTCCGACCAGCTTCAAAGATCATCATTCACAGGACAAATCTGGAGCGTTTCCAGGTCAGYTTGTCATTTGTTTGTTTAGTGTATTTATTAGTAGTTTAGTTTAGATATAAGTTTAGTTAGATTTATAGGTAGAATTAGTATATTAGTGTTTAGTTTAGTTAGTTTTCTATTTTATTTCTTGTTTATAAAATTATAAAATCAACAAAAAATACCTTTCTCTGTCTTAGGACAGATTGTAAATGAATTTTTTCAGGTTTTACTTAAATTTGTAAATCATAAACATTGTACATTTTGTAAATAAGTTATATTTCAGATAGCAATTAGTATAGTATTAGTTAAGTAGTTTGTATATATAGAGATATTAGATTAGTTAGTTTGTTTAGTAGTTAGTTTTAATTAGATTAGTTAGTATTAGTTTGTTTTATTCATTGTTAGTTAGTTTAGTTACTTTTATTTAGTTTTAGTTAGATTAATTTAGTTTAGATTAGTTTTCTTTGGTTTTCTTAGGACCTTAGATCGGCTAACGAATATGCTAAACCCGTCAGGGTGGTTCATTCCAAACAGCTTGGGTTATTAGACAACCCCAGATCGGTTCCACTCTCTCAGTTGACAGACGGTCGATTTCGCTCGTCAACACAAGGATAAACTGCACGCTCTTTAAAATACAAGGAGAAGGGGGTGTAATTGCGATTTGAAAAATCATGATGCAATCTGAGCCATCAGATCAAGCTTTGATATGGACCGTTGATTCCAGTCAATGGAGAGGCATCGGGGATCGAGAGTTGGACATGACAAAGATTATTGACATTAGGAATCTTGATTTCGTGATATGCGATATCGCGATTCAATCGCAGCCATTGAATCGAGAATGAATCTGGACCATTGATTTAAATCCTTATTGGAGTTTCATAGATTGGGACTTGAAGGTGTCAAGAACTCATACGGTGAAGTGGCGAAATCGTGAGAATATCTGGGCCGTAGGATCTAGGGAAGTACGAAGGACCAATAGCCGTTAGATATGGTGAAGCTGCAAGGGAGATACGACAGTCATGGTCTGTTGGATCAAGAGGATGCATGGCGAAACATCAGAGCAACACAAAGACTCCATTTTGGAGTTTCGTAGGTCAGGAAATTCAAAGGAAAGAGGCTCAAACTCGCAATATGTGAATTCACGAAAAGATCTTAGCCGTTAGGTCAAGGTTTGATCTTGACCGTTGATCCGACTCCATCTTTGAGTCTCGGCTATCGTGACTTGGAGTGATGAGACCCTTCATCACAGGAACTGTGAGATGAGAATTCACGAAGAGATCTGGACCGTCAATACACCAAGATTCTGGACCGTTGATCCAGCTCCATCTCAAAGCTTCGACTATCGCGACTTGGAGTGACGAGAACCTCCATATAAGGAACAAAGATATGTAAGATCGTGAAAAGATCAAGACCGTCAGATCACCAAGAACGTGGATCGTTGATTTGAGCTCCATCTCAGAGCTTCGCCTATCGCGACTTGGAGTGACGAGAACCTCCAACTAAGGAACAACGAGATGCGAGATCTAGAAAGGATCTGGACCATTGATTCATCGAGATCAAGGACCGTTGATCAGGATCGATGAAGATCATGAGTTTGCAGTGACTTTTAGCGCAACCTGTGGTCACCGCGTGTGGTCACGTGGGGGAAGGAGCTAGTGTAGAAAAGTTCTGTATCGAAACTTCGAAGATCGCAAAATGAAGTGTTGAGACACTCAGCACATAATTTCCGAATGTCAAAATGCCGAAATGAATGCAAGATCCCATGGAATCAATCCAACGGTGCAGGTGAATTTGAACAAGATCGGAGGGTTAGTGTTCTTTCTCACAAATTAACTCCTGAGTTTGGAATCTGTTAGCAAAATAGACTCATGATTGCAAATCAATTAGCGTTTCAGTTGGCATTTCAGTTGCTTAGAAAGTTGTCGACATTTTGCCTAAGGAGTTGGGAAGTTGAATCGTTGTGTTCGTGTGTATAAAAGAATATGAAATAGACTGTGTCGGGTTGGTCGTTCTGTAAGTGAAAAAGAAAGAAACTGTAAGAATAGAGACGAAGAGGATACGTAGGAGGAGATTGAGCATATGTGAAGGGTGAGATGAAATGCAGATCATAATAACAGAGAGTTGAAGAAGAGAAGAATGAGAGCACGAGTTGATGCAGAGCATACCTGCTGAACAGATAGAGGAAGAGTAGAGCTGTAGAACAGTGTGTAGAAGACCAGATTTACAGAACAAAGAAAGATTGGTAAGACCTGTTTTATATGTAAAGTTGAATGTTTATTTAGCCATTTATATTCTAGGGAGGTTGGGAGGTGCTCGGGAGGATTTTTGTCCTCCGAGGTTCAAGTGGGAGCTTGGACACAAGAAGTTGTAGCTTACATCTGGTTGCAGCCAGAGAAACTAGGGTGGCAGGGAGGTGCAAGGGAGAACTAGTGTTCTCTGTTATGAAGGTTGGAGCCTGTGTAACTAGAAGTTGGTGGTTCCATCTAGTTGGTGTTGGAAAATTCAAGAAGTTGGTGGTTCCATCCAGTTGGTGCTGGAATATTCAGGGAGTTGGTGCTTCCTTCTAGTGGGTGTTAGAGAAACCAGAGAGTTGGTTCTCTCAAACAAGTTGCAGCTTGTAAAACAGAGGTAGAAACCTCACATTGAGTTGGTGCTCAATTGTAAATGATGTACAGAACTGAAAAAGACTACCTATCATTTCGAAGAAGAAGAGGTTTTCTCCCTTTATGGGTTTCCTCGTGAAAATCTGTCTCTGTGTGTACTTTATGTGTGACTG
>ML777666.1:1061615-1093660 GCA_009831015.1 Picea engelmannii
AGGAACACCTTACCTCCATTGGAAGAAAAAAACCACATTTAAGAAACCCTTGGCAGAGAGTATTAATTTGATAAAGTGTACCAGAGCTACATCATCATGTTCCATACTCCAAGGCATCTATTCATCTACAACAAGGATCAACATGCCTCTCCAAAAACCAAATTTGGCACTTGACTACACTTTGATTGTGCAAAAACATCAGAGTTTTTCTTTTTTTAGTCACATGTTTGCAGAGTCAATTGTGACCCATCAGAGATGAATATTTGTAAAATGGAGGAGGTTTTTGTTCATAAGAGGACAAAGTACACTTTGGCATATCTCTAGACTCTCATACCAGCAGATGCAGATATAAAAGTGGATCCTGTGGATCTTTACACACAAGATGAAAATTTTTGGGTTATGCCAGAACACCTTCTATTATATCATCCATCATATGGCATATGAATTATATGATATATTAAATAGGCCAGTATATGGGACAAGGAAGAACACTTCTTTACAAAAAATTCACTAAGAGTTTAAAGGTTTAATAATTAAGTGAAAGATTCGCCAAGATTTTACAAGATTTCATAATTCAGTGAAAGATTCACCAAGTTTTTACAAGATTTTATAATTCAGTGAAAGATTCACCAAGATTTTACAAGATTATATAATCGAATAAAAGATTCGCCAAAAAATTATATATACATATTATATTATTTATAAAATAGCCTTCAATTTTTCCTATGTATCATGGGGATTCGCCCAATTATTATATATATAAATTTAGGGGGGGTTCTTAAAATCACCACTGCACTTGAGAATATTGAAGATATATAGGTGTCTGAGCTAATAAAGGATATCTAAGCCTAAATTCTAAGGGAAGGTGAAGAAAAGAAGGGTGAAATTCAAGGAAGGATAAATTATTTTGATGGTGCTTTCTAAGTTATGTTATTTACAGACCATCTCACCATTTTTTCTATAACTATTTTTCTATATTGATTCAGACCGTGAAATTTTTATTCCATTGAGAAAACATATCCAATTATCTGTGGTAAAATATTTATCTTGTGGGTCGTTGTATTTTGAGAGTTACACTCCATGGAAAATAGGGTTTGTGGCTAGTCCTAAAACTAGTCAAAAACAGGTGGTTCGGGTAAAAACGTCATAACTTCTTCATAACAGATCCAAATTCTGTGAAACAAAATTTTGTTGGTTAGGGTAAATTCAGTAGTATTTTTTGGAACATTTTCATATCAATTCAACAAATATTACATTTAGGGCACGCTCTACAAGGTCTCTCTCTAGAATAAGCCAGAATTCAACAAGGTATGCCATTTTTGCTATAAATCCTTTTTTGAGCGGTTCCAAGAAGTGACACTTGGAGGAATTGAATAAAACACATTGAATAACATTGTGTATCGGTTTCATATATTTATAAATTACAAGTACAAAGTTATGATTACTTCAAGTTAGGGTTATTGACTAATCCAAAACTAGGCATGTGAGACTAAAGAAAAGTTTGATGAAAATGCTAGTCTCTTGTTGTTAAAGTTAAGGAAGATTTGCAGGAATGTGATCATATAAAATAGGTCTATTACAAAGCTACAAATCATATTTGGATGATGAAATTGATGAAGGCGTTGAGGTACATGTTGAGTACATGGTTGAGACAAGTAGTTGATGAGTTGGCACATACATGAGGTGTATAGTTGATGATGTTGGTACATATTGATGAGTCATAGTTGATGAGTAGTTGACACATGATTGGTACATACTTGGTACATGTTTGGATGCACTTGTTTATGGTACATGTTGATTACAGGTTATTTGGTACAGGTTGGTGCATGGTTGATGCACTTGTTTATGGTACAAGTTGATTACAGGTTGAGGTACAGGTTGATGCATGGTTGATGCATGGTTGATGCATGGTTTGAATTTATTGGTACAGGTTTACAGTGGTATATCTCATAGTGACAGGTTGACAGTGATTCCATCATTCTACTTTTACTTCAGGGTGGCAGGACGGGGCAAGGATAGGTGGTTGTAGCTGGAGAACATAGGGGGTTGTAGTCTCCTTCTGGTTGTATCCATAGAATTGGGGAGTTGGAGCTTTCCTCGGGTTGCAGCTTGAGAATCTAGGGGGTTGGAGCCTTCTTCCAGTTGCATCTAGAAAATAAAGGATGTTGGTGCTTCCATTGAATGTAATTCTTCAAGACATATAAGAAAAAGCATTTCGTTCTTTTCTCCTGATTTGGGTTTCCATGTAAAACACTGGTTTACTGTGTATGTGTGTGATTGTTCTTTTCTTATTTCTCATTATTGGATAATAATACTACTTTGAAATAACACTTGGATCAATTTGGATAAAAAGGATTATAATAGCACTATTACTGATTCACCCCCCCTCTTAGTAATCCAACATGGTGCTCTCCTATGTGTCACCGAACGCTGGAGGCTAGGTGAACTGTTTTTTAGTGGAAGTTTGGATGAACAACTCCATTTTTTAAATGGAATCAAGTTCTTTCATGGAAACCAGTGTAGACCTTTCGTCGGTCTCCAATTATTTCATATTGGGTGTTCATGGTCATCGTCTGGTCGTCGACATTCTCGGAGGCATCTTCTTGAAAAAAAATTGAATAATAAGTTGCAAGCCAATTGAGATTAGTGTTATTCGACAAAATATCAAATGTAATCAATAAATACCATACTTACCTCTTCCTCGCAGGAAATGACCTAGGCTTACTGGTAATAGAAGTGGCACAATGACCTGTTCCCTCTTTGATGCTCTTTATTTCTCCTTCGTATGCTCGGGAGATCAGGGAGTTGAAAATGGAACACCATTATTGGGCCTAAATATAATAAATTTAAAACATACCTACCTTGTTGCATCGAGAACTAAATTCAAGAGTACAGATATTATCTATAAAATCTATAACAGAATCCACATCATGCTTAGGATTAAATCCAACACAGGATGGTGGCGTAGGAGTGTGTTATTTTAAAGTTCATCGACGAATTCAAATTTCAAACGTTGGTCATTGCCTAATGTCATGTTATTGGTTATGTGAAGATATTAATTGTTTTAACAAATCACATACTTCATCCTTCACTTAGCTAGAGGTGTCTTCTCAAATTACTCAAGTTTTTTTCACACTCCAACAGAACTAGTATGATTAGTATCAGGGTTAAGCAATATTGTAGATTGGCTAGGTTCATCGGTAGATAGAGATTCAAACTAAAATAGAAAATTTAGTGTTCTAGCAATCTTCTGGTAGTTGGAGAGTGCATCGACGTCGACATATTTTCTTTAACGTTGTTTCGTTGGTCCCCTTAAGAAAAATTTATGATGTCGATCCAAACCGTTGTACAGTGCCAGCATGGAAAAGAAATCATGGAAGTACAGACATGACATGAGAAATATCAAAATTTGACATGGGTGATGATTGATCAATATACACTATCCACGTAGCATAACACATGGCAGTTGATTTGACCTTTTCGGCATAAGAACATTACTTTTAGGCATTGATGATTTTCCTTATGCATACGTGTTTTGGCTTGTTGGTTCTCCCATTTTCCCGATGTTAAAGATACATCAACAATCAGAGATTGTTGTTTCCTGGTTAACAATTTATATTTTAGATTTCACTAATGTCGATGATACATTGACAATCATTTTTAGAAAACATTTTCTCAAGACAAAATCACTGATCAACGCATGCTAAACCTTGGTTATGGAAGGTTGTGAAGATTAAGGAAAGAAGCACGAAGTGCAAACTGCGTGGAAGAAAAGTTGATTGAGATTGGGTCGAAGTGACCGAAAGAGAAGAAAAGACAGAGCGAAGTAAGAGAAATCAATTCGTTGGATGGGGATATTGAGGAAGACAGGTCATCAAGGAAGATGGATTGTGGAAAACTCAGCAAGTGGAAAAAGACACCAATGGATTCTTTGGAGCACCTCGTAGGAAAGAAGGAAAGATAGGCTGGCGAAGCCCTGAAAACGTGAGTCAAGTTGACCTAGGGTTTTAGACACCTAGGGCTTTGGTATTTAGGGTTTTGACAACAATGTTTCAGCCTAAGGTTGTTCGAGAGTCATTGTATTGTATAAATAAAGGTCAAGAGGGCCTAGGATGGGTTTAATTATGTATGATGAGTGATTGTTGTTATTGCTGAGAGAGAAATATTGTATGGTGGGAGAAGTCTATATTGTAATATCTCCAGCTGGGTGCGAAGATAAACCCTACAGTTGGGTTCATAGGGAGGGGAGAGAGGAAGAGAAATAAAGAGAGATTTGCAAGCTAAGAGTGCAGATAGAACTGCATGCTTTCATATAATATATTATAAAGAGCAGTTATGTGGATGTATCCCTAGGGAGATGGTGAACCACGTATATCTTCTTGTTGTGTGTGATTGATGTTGTGTTCTTTTGATCTTTGATATATTGTTAATGAAATATTGTATTAGAACTAAGATATAGTTCACGTAGTAGGCTTAAGAAATATAAGGACTAACTAGATCTATGTGAGAGAGCTTCCCTAGATCCACTTTGCATTTCCTCTTTTTGTAGACACCTATGTCCTGCAACCCCCTATAGCTACTTCGGGTGAGACTACATCCTCTTTGCAGGTGTTGTCGAAAGGGCCAGTAGTTAGGGCTTGTTGGTGCATTATTTGAACTGAACCCTGGGTCTACCCCTGTGCCAATAAATGGTTATGTTGTCAGGACCGAGATATTCTTGAGGGAATGTCAAGGTGGTTTCCATCGAAGATAGAGATTCATAAGTATATAGAATAACAAGAGAAGGACTTCACTGAAGCTTAGAATAAGAACCCTAATATTAGTATAGAGGATTGGTTGGGAAGGTATATCTTTACTGCTATACATGAGATTTTCTTTGGAGGAATTCATAAGGAGCTATACTAGTGGGTAGCCATATTAGCAGATACCCAATTCAAAATCAAACTTAGACCACCTGTGGTTTGGACGTCGACGTTGATCAAGAAGGTCAAGAGATTTGATAACGTTGTGTCAAGAGTAGTAGATCACTGGTTTGATAGTACCATTGGAGGGTACATTGCTGAGTTTTCTATTGATAGAGTAGAATCATATATCCAAGCAGAGAGATATTTATTTAATGGACCGAGAGGAAAATTTTTACATTTTCTAAAGTTTAAGATAAATATGCTATTGCATGAGAAGAACATCATGAAGATATAGTAATGGGTGAAATTGAAAAAGCTAATGTTCAACAATTCAGATAATGATAGTGACACAGAGGTCGAACACATGTGTAGTGGGAGAACCTTCAGAGAAGTTCCTCTGGTGAACTTGTTTGAGAAGAATCATGAACCAACAACACATGAAGAAGGGTTTTACAGTGGAGAAGAAGAAGATTTATTGAACGAGGAACATTCAGATTCCTCTAGGGAAGAATAACGGAAGACTGAAAAACCTCACCGAGAAGAGTCAGAAACTTCATGAAATGTGCAGACTGTTGAAGTAAGTACTATTACACCTCCTATTGTTTTAACAACATTAAGCAAGTAGATTAACCTAAGTTATCAGAGAACTCAGAGAACTGGTACAAATGGTTCAGTGCATACTTAGTCAGGAACCCTAGGAAGATCTATGGTAGATGAGATGAGGTTACCCACCTTTAGAGGAGATGGATCTGAAGATCATGATCAACATTGGTTCTTATGTGAAGTTGTATGGAGTATTAACAATTTCACCGACGAAGATGTTAAAAGATATTAGTTTAGTACTACCCTGAGAGAACACGCACTGAGATGGTACATGAAGTTCGTCCAAGGAGTTGCATAGCTAAAACCGTTGAATGAGATCAAGACTGCATTGATTGCAAAATTCAATAAACCCAAGTCGGATTCAAAGTGCATCACAAAGTTGAAATAAATCAAGAAGAAAGTAGTTGAACCTATTTGGTAGTTTGATCAGAGGTTTAAGACCCTGACAGGTCATTTGATTTGTTAGATTCCAGACGAACAGAATAAAGAGTGGTTCATTGTTTCCCTCTTACCACACATCAGAGTCCCTCTGATGAAACAAAATATCACTTCTCAATCTAAGGTTCTGGAGATCTCTATGAAACTAAAATCATCCCCTATGGGAGAGTCCAACACAGGTATGAGTCAAATTTTGAGTCAACTAACTAGATTATCATTGTAGGTCGAAGATATGAAGAACGATAAAGGAAAAGATAAAAGAGAAGATATTTGGTATATCATATGCAAATCAAAAAGTCACGACAAGGATAATTGTCCTCTATTTCATGAGTACTTGGATTCAGGAGCCCCGAGCCCTTTGAAGTAGGTTACTCTACCTTGGTGTGAGGTATCTAGAAATAGACATCGCCCTGGAGAATGCTATTACATGAAAAAATATGTCCAGACACCTACCAACCTTTACTGCACATTCTATAAATATGTGGGGCATGATGAGAAAGATTGTAGGGCTTATGACCTCTTGCATGAAAGATCAAGAGACACATATAGAATTCAAGGACAAGTATAGAAAGAAGGAAATACCGTGCAGTTTAACTCCCCAAGAAGAGGAAACTTCAACCCTCATTGCGGTTTCAGAGGAAGAGTACGAGGAGGAGTCATGGGTTGAGCTCAAGGTCATATCATTTGTTATAAATACGCACAGCCAGGTCACTTGGAAATGGACTGCCAAAACCCTTGTACCACTTGCAGTTACTGCAACTCATTTGAACATGTCATAGAATATTGTCCTACGTTATTAGCCAAACTACACGAGAGACGAGGAGGGAATGAAAAACTACAACTAATCTCAGCAGAACCTCATGGAGTGGATCCTAGAGTCGTCGTTATCACTAGAGGAGGCACTGCTACAAGAGAAGATAGGGTGACTCCAAGGAAGATTACAGAAGAATCAAGAGTTAGAAGAACTGTAGAGAAGCCACGAGAGTTTGATCCAAAAAAAGAGAAGAAGACATTTGAAGAGGAAAGAAAAGAGTTTGAAAGAGATTAGGCTGCTTCATCAAAGGCACAACTAGAATTTAGAGAATGTGGAATTCCCCTGGCCTTTGTTGAGTCTACTTCGCCCGGAGAAGGAAAAGAGGTAAGAAGACTTATGGAATTCTTATATAATTGCATTAATTTGATTAAGGATGAAAATACATACAAGAACTACAAAATTTGATTAGATAGTATGAGATAGGAAGGGTAGATCCTCTACTGAATAAATTAGTACATCAACTATCCAAAAATAGAAGGAAAAATAAGGAACTACACCTTAATTCCTAAATTGGAGATTATGATATAGATTATGTGGTCCTCGACTTAGGGTCGGAGGTCAATGTTATGATGAAGTAGACCTGGGCACTGATGGGAAAACCTAAGTTGATCTATTCCCCTATCAGGCTTAGGATGGCTAATCAACAGGTAGTAAGCCCCTTTGGTAGGCTGGAGCATGTCTCTATGGACATCGATGAGGTAAGAACATTTGTGGACTTCGAGGTGATTGAGATATTTGATGATAGTTTTCCTTATCCTGCGTTGTTAGGAATTGATTGGGATTTAAAAAATTCCACTATTGTTGACTTAAAGAAAATAAGAATGACATTTGAAGTTGATGGCCTTAGGGTCATTACACATCTGGATCCTGATGAAGGTCAAAGATACACAGAACCCATCAGAGAGGAATATCACACATATGAGCTAGAGAATATACATAAATTGACAGCAAGACAACATGATTACATTAACCCTACAACATATGGGAATTTAAAATGGCGAAGTGACAATGCATGCTCATTAGACTCAAAAGAAGCACTGGAGAATTGGCAGAAAAAAATGTATGAAGTTTCTACATGGAGATGTGCTAGATTGACTAGGGAAGTTTGTTGGATTGGCACAGAAGTAAGCAACTTGCCCACATTTGATAGTTTAAATCACTTAGAAACGTTCTTACTAGAATTTGAAGAATTTGTACCAATACAATAGAGATTTTTGGCAATGGATGAGGCTTTGAAAGATACTCCATCAAGATGGTGGGGGACACATAAAAGGAACATTGTGGACTGGATGCAATTTCACACTTTGATGACAACACGATTTTTAGACAACATTGAAGGATGTGAAATTTGATACACAGGCCAAATATATCTGAAGGACCATGTGCGAGGCTGTGAGGAGGCCTGGAGAAACATTACTCA
This sequence comes from Picea engelmannii, assembly GCA_009831015.1. Classification (NCBI taxonomy): domain Eukaryota; kingdom Viridiplantae; phylum Streptophyta; class Pinopsida; order Pinales; family Pinaceae; genus Picea; species Picea engelmannii. The sequence goes on from ML777666.1 coordinate 1,069,795, forward strand.
AGAGTAGTAGGTGCATAATTTCATCAATACTCTAGACACAACACCTATCAATTAGTATCTTCAAGCAGAATTGTGCCTCACCGCTTCAGATTGGTATGGTATGACTCGAAACTTTGTAGCTACATTTTTATTTGAAATTTAGTATCCCATGGTGAATCAAGATTTACAGGTTGTCATACAAAAAGTATTTGAGGAGGCACCTAGCCTCCCTATGGAGAAAGAAGAGGATGGATGGAATGCACCTCTTCAGAAACTGCAAGGATGTTACAATATCAATGTCGATGAGGACGATGATCCTAGGAGTCTGAACATCATAGAAACAAAAGGAAAGAGAGACGTAGAAGGACTAGGAGTCGAAATACCTTTCATTGGACAACAGATCAAAATCAAGAAAGTTAATATTGGAACAGAACAAGAACCTAAGCTTTCTAATGTTGGAGATTACTGGGATGATGCCACCATTGATAAGATCACAAAATTAATGCATGAATATCAGGACTTTCTCCCAACCAATTTCACTTATATGAAGGGCATAAAAGGGCCCATGGGAGAGATGAATATCCCCTTGAAACTAGATGCACATTTTTTGGCCATTAGAAGGGTTGATGACCACTTCGCCGAGATAGTCCTATTCCTGTCAACATGAATGGCACCTAGTGAATATACAATCATCCAGAATAAATAGTTGGTAGTGTGTGTTGCATATTTTTCACTTATATCCAAACAAATATACAATATGGGACCTGATGAGATCCTAAGAAGATGTGTTATGGAGGAAGAAAGACCAATGATTTTAGCAAAATCACATGAAGGCATCGCAGGAGGAAACTACGTAGTGAAATCAACAATGCAGAAGGTTCTTAGAGCCAGCCTCTGGTGGCCTACTTTACATAAAGATGCGAAGGAATACTATAAATCTTGTGATGTATTCCAAAGATTTGGGGAGCCTTCTAGAAGAGATGAGATGCCTTTAGAGCCACAACTAACTTTGCAGGCATTTGAGAAATGGGAAATTGATTTTGTGGGACCTATAAACCCACCAGAGAAGTGCACAAGAGCTAGATACATCATCACTGCGATAGAGTATTTGATGAGATGGGTAGAAGCAAGAGAAGTTAAGGATTGTAGTGCAACTACGGATACACGATTTATATTTGAGGATATCATAACCAGGTTTGGATGCCCGAATACCCCAATGAGCGATCAAGGCACACACTTTATTAATAATACTATTTAAGCTTTGAATAGGGAATTTAACGTCCTCCATCAAAATAGTACTCCTTACCATACACAAGGGAACGGGACAGTTGAAGCTTTCAACAATATATTGGAGACAACGCTGACGAATATTTGTAGTGTGAAAAAGGATGATTGGGATTTGAAAGTACCAACAGTGCCATGGGCTTATAGAACTACTTGCAAGAATCTAACAATGCAGACTCCTTTTAAATTGGTGTATGGCTTAGAAGCATTTTTCCCTATAGAATATTTGGTTCCTAGTCTAAAAATTATAACATTCATAGATATGGATGACACTGGTTCTATTCAAGAGAGGCTTGTGCAGTTGGTAGAACTAGAAGAAGAATGATTTATTGCAGGATTCCATCAGCAGGTATAGAAGGAATGAGAAAAGGCCTCTTATTATAGTCACATCAAGAAGAAATCCTTCAAGAAAGGAGATCTAGTATTGGTATATGACAATAAGTTCATGAAGCATATAGGGAAGTTCAGGACACATTGGATTGGACCATATGAGGTTGCTTATGTTACAGAAGGAGGAGTTGTGCAGTTGAAGACTTTGAATGGAGAATGGAAGGAAGGTTTGGTGAATGGGAGCCGGTTGAAATTTTACTATGACAACCAGCTACCTCGCAGCTCCCAGTAGAAACATGAGAAAAAGGGTCTATGTACCAAGTGTAGTTTAAACTAGGTACCAGACAAAAAAAAGATAGTATGCACAAGAAAGGAAGGGATAGAGAAGAAATCACAAGATGCCCTGCACAGTATGAAGACAAAAAAAATAAGAAGGGTCAGACCTAAAGTGCCTTGGGACAAGTCACATGTGAGTGTTGGGGGCCTATTGGCCCTTGGTTATGGAAGGTTGTGAATATTAAGGAAAGAATCCTAAGGTTTTAGACACCTAGGGTTTTGGTATTTAGGGTTTTGACAACCAGGTTTCGGCCTAAGGTTGCTCGAGAGTCATTGTAATGTAAAAATAAAGGTCAAGAGGACTCAGGATGGGTTCGATTAGGTTTGATGAGTGATTGTTGTTATTGCTAAGAGAGAATTATTCTAAGGTGGGAGAAGTCTGTATTATAAGATCTTCAGTTGGGTGTGAATATCAACCCTGCAGTTGGGTGTGAAGGGAGGGGAGAGAGGAAGAGAAAGATAGAGAGATTTGCAAGCTAAGAGTGCAGATAGAATTGTATGTTTTCATCTAATATATTATAAAGCACAGTTCTGTGGATGTATCCCTAGGGAGAGGGTGAGCCACATATATGTTGTTGTTGTGTGTGATTGATGTTATGTTCTTCTGATCTATGATATACTATTAATGCAATATTGTGTTAGATATGAGATATAGTTCACAGAGTAGTCTTAAGAAATATAAAGACTAACTATATCTATGTGACAGAGTTTCCCTAGATCCACTTTGCATTTCCTCTAGTTGTAGATGCCTATGTCCTGCAACCCCCTATAGCTACTTTAGGTGAGACTGCATCTGCTTTACAGGTGTTTCTGAAAGGGCCAGTAGTTCGGGATTGTTGGTGTGTTGTTAGAACTGAACCCTGGGTCTTCCCCTATGCCAACAACACACCCTTTCTCCCATTTTTCCAATGTTGACGGTACATCGATGATTGAAGATTATCGTTGTTATGTGGAGAAGCTTTCCTTTTTGATTTTGTTGATGCCGATGATACATTGGAAATCATTTTTAAGGACTTAAATTCACAAACCAAAACCATCGATGGGTGTGCGATTCTTTATAATAAAAAAAATAGTTGTATACACTTAATTTAATGCCACGTTTTCTTATATAAAAATCTCAATCTGTTCAAAAAAATTCAAACCCAACTGAATGCAATTGATGATAGAACACAACAACAAAAAAACCTCATTGATCCTTACACAACTAACTCTTATTCATAAATGAAAAAGTGATACCCAAAATACAAAATTCAAAAGGAATTTTAGGGTGTGTTGAGTTCTCAACAAATGGCTATTCTTTGGGAGAAAAAAGAATCTTTTCTCCTTCCCTCATGCTCAGCTTGTGAAAATTAGTCAATAAAATCTCTGTCTTTATTATATTATTTCAACAAATTTTTTTTATCAATGTGTACACAAGTTATTAGGTTCATTAATCTAGATCCACCTATGGGGTTTATCTTTTCCATCCCCTTTCATCTCAACTGCAATCCATGTCCTTTCTAGATAAGAGTCGTGTATGAAATCCATTGGTGTGAGGCCATATATCTATCATTCCTTTATTACAATGTTTCTATGCTTCCAACAGGCATCCATAGCCCCGATAGAAGTCACCCCGACATCACATACCTTGCTCCACTGCCAACGAGCACCCATAGCCCCGACAAAGTTATTTTCATACCCTCTCAGAATTTACACTCTTTTCATGGATCATCTTTTTCTAGAATAAATACCAAGAGTGAGTTAGAGAGGAGGGTATATGTCTTTTTTTTTACAAGGTGAAATTGTTAATTTGGAGATTTCCCTGGCTCTGTCCATAGGTACATGTGATTCTTTCCATCTAGCCATATTTCCATTTATTTCTACTAGGCCACTAGGCATATATTTCATCACTTCCCTAGGTAGTATGCTTACAAAGACAAAAATGCTTTTGAAAATTTGTGTTTTCCAAATGTCTCTTATTTTGCATGTAAGTGTAGGTCAGGAGCAGAGTCTTCTTTATTGTATTTATTAAAGTCAACCATTGCTTTATGAAACACAACTCAATTAAAATAAAATGACAATCAAAATAAATAAATAAAAAGGAGTTTGAATATGGTCTTCCCTAAACCCACAAACTCATCCTAATCAAAATGTATGCTAAAAATAAATGAAACTCAAACAAAGAATCAAAAGACACATATGTTTTTTTTTAGTTTTTTTTTTTTTAGGAGAAGTATTGTTTTAAGGCCTGGCCATTCACTAGGAGAGTGTCATATTCTCCCCTCAGATTATGAAATCAGTATGTGCCTACCCTGATCTTCTCAGCCACCTGAAAAGTTCTGAGCCATAGATTTTGGAACTTTGAGTTTTTTCTTTTGGACTCGTTTGTTTTATCCCACTTCAAGACTAGGTATCCTTCCTCGAAATTTTTTTCTTTGTCCTTATGTTTGTCGAACCATATTTTAACTACATACTAATGAGCGATGAACTTAAATTTATCCTTTTCTTTTTCTTCGTCCAACATGAGAAGGTTATCAATCCTTTCTTCTTTATCGGATGAGGGTTGACCTCTTGATGCATGGGCAAGCTATAAAGATGGAAGATACAATCTGTTTGGAAGAATGGCTTCTTTCCCATATTCCAAAAAGTACAATGATTTTTTTTATGGCTTCTTTAGGAGTTAATCTATCATCCCATAGGGAATTATGAAGCAAATTATGCCAATTCCTCTGATTTTCAACAAGCATTTTTTTTTTTAAATTCTCACAAGGTTTTTATTAGTTGAGTCTACTACCCCATTCTAGCAATCTGTCACTAGTTGACAATTGCATTGGCGTCGACATATTGTATTTAACATTTTTTCGTTGGCATCCTTAAGAAAAATTTATGATTCCATTCCAAACCATTATATAGTTCTGACATGGAAAATAAGTCGTCAAAGTACAAACATGACATGCGAAATATCAAAATATGACATGGGTGGTGACTGAGCAATATGGACTATCCACGTGGTAGAACACGTGGTGGTTGATTTGACCTTGTCGACATAAGAATGTTACTTTTTAGTATCAGTGATTTTTCTTAGGAATACGTGTTTGGCTCGTTGTTTCTCCCATTTTGCTGACGTTGAAGATACATCGGTGATCAAATGATTGTTTTTTCCTGGTTAACAATTTATATTTCAGATTTCATAGATGTTGATGATACATCGACAATCGTTTTTAGAAAACCTTTTCAAGGAACAAAATCATCGATCAACACACCCTTTCTCCCATTTTTTCAATGTTGATGATACATCAGTGATAGGTGATTGGTGATTATCATTGTTATGTGGATAATTTTTCCTTTCAAATTTCATCGATGTCTACGATACATTGACAATCATTTTTAAGGACTTCAATTCACAAACTAGAACCGTCAATTGGTGCAGGACTCTTTATGAAACAAATTTTTAGTTGTATACACTTAATCTAATGCCATGTTTACTTAGAGAAAAATTTCAATCTATTCAACAAACTTCAAACCCAACCGAATGAAATTGATGATAGAACACAACAACAAGAAAAAACTCATTGATCCTTACACAACTAAATATTTTTCAGAAATGACAAAGTGGTACCCAAAAGATAAAATTCACAAGGACTTTTAGGGTTTGTTGAGTGATAAACATGTAGCATACACTAGGACTAGTCATGCAAAGAATATAACATATACCCAACATTCTCTCACTTGTTTTTTTATTTGCATACACGGGGTTACATGGTTACATAGTCAACAATCCATGGAAGAAATGCCCATGGATACTCTAAACCAAGAGAACTTATCAGTGCTCACAGATTTTGTTAATGAATCTCAAACATTCTTCAAAGTCTCCACCTTCATCAACCACACTTCATTTTCTTCAACCATGTCTCTCACGAAGTGATATTTAATATTAATATGCATTTTCTTTGAATGATAAGTCAGGTTCTTCACCATAAAAAATGCACTATGGCTGTCACAATCTATTCTTACAGCTTGTTGTACCAACCTAATACCTGAACACAATCTTTGTAACCATACTTCATCCTTACTTGCATGAGTGGTTTCCATGTATTCAGCTCCTATAGTTGAAAGTGACACTACAACCTGTCTTTTTCTCACTCGACTGATTACTCCTCTAGATAGGTTAAAAACATACCTGCTTGTAGATCTACTATGATCTAGATATCCATCCTAGTCTGCATCCACAAAGCCATGTATTTCCAAAAATCTATCCAATCCTAGTCTTCCTTGGTAGCACAATCCATAGATATAGTTTCAAGCAAATACCTAGAAACCATTTTTACTGTTGTCCAATGCTCCTTCCCTAGTTTTTACATATACATGATCAAAACTCCCACTACATGTGAAATGTCGAGTCTAGTACAAACCATTTCATACATCAAACTACCAACTGCAATCGCATATGGAACACCAACAAGAATAGGGACCTTGACTAGTTTACATTCTTGCATATTAAACTTCTACAGTATTGTCTCAACATATTTTCTCTTATTTAACCAGAGTTTCCTCTTTTTCCGATCTCTTTTAATTTCCAGGCCCAAAATGCAATTTGAAGCACTGAGATCCTTCATGTCAAATTTAGAGGACAACTAAATTTTCACATCCTGGATAATCTCCTTCTTATTTCTTATCAGCAACATGTCATCCACATACTAGAAAAAATAAATCAAATGATCACCAATTAATTTAAAATACACACAGTGGTCCTCTTTTCTTCTTTTGAAGCGAATTCTGAGCATATAAGTATCGAAATTTTGATACCACATACTTGGTGATTGTTTTAAACCATATAGTGATTTTTTTCATCTGGCATACCAACTCCTTCTTTCCCTTCACAACAAAGTCTTATGGATGCTTCATATATATTTGTTCTCTGAGATCCCCATGTAGGAATGTTGTCTTCACATCCATCTATTATACTTCAAAATTAAATGTAGCAGCAACAAATAATAGAAATATTATAGAAGTTAACATGGCAACAAGAGAAAAAATATCACCAAAATCAATTCCCTCAACCTGAGAATAACCCTTTTCTACTAACCGAGGTTTGTATTTCTCCAATTTTCCTTATGCATTCATCTTTGTTTTAAATACCCATTTGTTTCCAATGGGATTTCTTCTATTCAACAACTCCACTAGATCCCAAGCCTCATTCTTATCCAAGGTTGCCATGTCTTCATCCATGGCCTTTTTCCAGATCTTTCCATCCTCTAAATCCACTGCCTCCCTGAAAGTTCTATGATCATCATCAATAATAGACAAAGAATAATTTAAACGAAAGTTAGATGGAGTATACCTTTCCGGTAGCCTTCTTTCTCAAACTGATATCCTCAATACTGGAGTACGAGGGTCTTCTTCTTATGATTCTTGTTCTTCTGTAGAGTATGATTCATAATTTTTTAAATCAAACTCTATTTTCTATGGTTATTCCTTACATGGTAGGACTTCCTATTTAAAAACATCCTTCATTTCTATAAATGCCACATCTTGTCTATACACAACCTTCTTAGTTTATGGGTTCCAAAGCTTATAAACTTTGAGACCATCTTTATACTAAATAAAGATACACCTTTTAACCTTCTTATCTAGATTACTCGTGTTTTCCTTTGGAACATGAACATAGGCCTCATAGCCAAATACCTTGATATGTGTGAGAGAAGGTTTCTTACCAATTCATACCTCTTGTGGATTATTTTCATCCAACGCTAATGATGGTGATTTGTTGACTAGGTAACATGTAGTACCCATTGTCTCTTCCCATAATTCTTTCCCTAACCTGACACCACTGAGCATGCACCTTTCTTTTTCCATTAGTGTCATGTTCATCCTTTATACAACTCCATTTTGTTGAGGTGTATATGGATTAGTCTTCTTCCTTGATATACTACACTTCTTACATAATTATTGAAATTCATTCCCACATAACTCTTCTCCATTATCTATCCTCAACACCTTAATTTTTTTCTCTGTTTGATTCTCAATAAGAGGCTTAAACTCTTCAAACTTGTCAAAGACATAAGATTTATTCATGAGGAAATATATCCAAGTATTCCTTGAGAAGTCATCTATAAATGAGACATAGTACATATATTTTCCCAATGATGGAACCAACACAGGTCCAAACACATGATTGTGAACTAGTTGTAAGATTCATTTTCCCTCGTTGCACCAGAAGGGAATCTTACTTGATTATTATTCCCATATACATAGTGTTCATAGAAATCAAAATCCGTAGATAAGTTAGACGTACCTTCAACCATACCTTTACCATGTAGTAGTCAAAGACCCTTTTCTCCAATATTCCCTAGTATTTAATGCCATAGCATAACCTTTTCTCCAAAGGCTATAGGAGTTATTTCTTCTTCAACTACAATATCAAGAACAATGAAACTATCACACCAATCACTAATAGTTCTTCCTTTCATCTTATACATTGTTCCAAACTAAACTCCCTTCAACAACACCATTTCTCCTTGAACCATCTAGTAGGTTTCCTTTTTAAATATTGTTTTTACCTCTACATCATCTATTTTCCTTACATAAATCAATTTTTTGGCCAATCATGGGATGTGAAGAACACTAGGTAGTTTTCTAATCTTTCCATATATGAGCCTAAACTTGAATTTTACTCAACCTATGATTTTAGTTTTCTATTCATCACCTAGGAAAACATTACCTCCATCATACATTTCATATGCATAGAACCACTCCCTGTGGGGAGTCATATCAAAGGATGCACCTGAGTGAACCAACCATGCCTCATGATCTACATGTGTGCTGAAATAAGCCACGTACGCATCCCCTAATTCTTCCTTGGGGGTTGTTACAAAATAATTCCCCTGTGGAGAACTGAATCTTCCCTTAGAGTACAAACCCTTCTACCGAGCCAGAAAACTATCTTTGGACACTACCATTCCTATATAATAATTATTCCCATAGAAAAAGAGAGTAAGAGGGATAGTAGATCATGTACCTCACTTTATAAGTGTGTCCATGCTTCTCCAATATACGAGTCCCAAATAGTACCTTTGATGGATCACAAGAGACAAGCAACTATCTCCTACTCTAATGGATTAGAAAAAAATGATCTATCTATGAAGTATTAAAACAAGAATAGAAAAATACATGCAAACACATATTAGAAGGAAATCAACCAAGTATATTGATGAGAACTTTAAAGAGACACTTACAATCTTCAAATGATGTTGCAGCTTCTCCAAGTACTCCTTGTCCAACCCCTTGCTTGAAATATCCATGATCAGAATAACAATTCTTTGTTGATTATCTCTCCTCCTTGTTCACCATGAGAATGCCTCCATTTATAGGCTTTGAGAGACTCAACCACCTTGGTTATACTTGGAATTAGTTTAGGATATGACTTCATTAGTTTTGATATCTTCTTTAGATTCATCATGAGGTTTGGATTTGAGCCAAACCAACTTGATCCATCCATAGTTGTCCTTAGAGAAAAAGGGGATTTCTACCAATATTTTCTCAACCAATTCGACACTCCCTTACAATGGGAAATAGATTGCTTCAACACTCCTTGCTAGATAGACAAAGAGTGCTAGCACTCCCTGCATATGAACAAGGGAGCGTTCATCTTCCAAAATTTTCCAATATAACCATTTATCATAGAAAAACACTTTGCTCCGACTATTAAATGATGGGGCTTCTTCTTATAACATGTTTTAGGGGTTGTATCAAGTGTTTCCAAAGTGTCGTTCATGATGTGACACTTATGTGACGAGAATGCGACACTTGTGACAAAAGTGAGACACTTGCGACACTTACGACAATGAGAATGTGACATTATCAAAGTGAGGAAATTTGATGTCTAATAGATTTCCCCCTAAAGTGTGAAGTCAAAAAATTAAATTTTATGGTTGGAACACTTTGTAGATTCTTTGAAGAAAGGGTATGGAGTCAGGTAATCTGGTAGAATCTACAGACAACCATAAAAAAATGTTAAATGTGTATTCCATTCCCGAGATGGGTATACCTATGCTCGGACTATAAATGACTCAAAGTATGGCCACCGATAAATGCATTGCGGATCCATGGTGATATTGACTAAGAGTATGGCCACTAGAGATATAGTGTGGATCCATACTTCTATGACATGAACTGATCATAGACATGAAAAATACACAGTGGATCTAGGATATGATAAAACATATCCACAGACCAATACAACATGGATCTATGTGACAACATAAGTATCAACATGCTCAGATAACTTCCTTTGCAACTTGGGAAAAGTATATGTCATAATGAATTCTCAACCCTGGGTCTTTTTCCCAATCCCTATGTGGTACAAATACAACCATCTGAATAGAAATTTTGATTTCGAACATGGTATAAACCACTTGATTACCGGTCATTGAGGTAAACTGTTAACAAGTTCAAGGGAAATCACTAGTGATGTCAATGATTCTCAAGGTACTCTAGTACAATACAATGAATGTGAATAAATGAATTGAGGTTGAACATTCACGGAATCATCCGATCAAATTTCAATGATGAAAACCTATTGTCAGAAGTGAGGAGGCTTGCCATTGAGGCATGTAGGTCCTAAGGTACTAACTAGTTTATAAGTCTAATTCATGGATGATGTGTTGAAGTCGACTAGAATAGAATCATCAAAGGAGGGCCTTTATGTATCCCTCATCATTGACATGAAACTGACACAGAAAAGTGAAAGATATAGCATATGAACACAAAGTGACATGGGTACGAAAACTAGTAATTTTTTGGATGGTTGACTCTCGAGGTGGAAACATCCCTTGAACATTGAGGCACAATATGAGCCTTGGAAACATAAACATAGAGTGGGACAAAACATAATGCAACGAGTGCTGAGGATTTATTTGTATGGTTCAAAGGAGTGGAAAGACTCATAGGATCGGTTTATTGCAAATATTTATCGTATTATCCAAGTCTTCAGTGCGAATGTTAAAACAAGTGTCATGTTCAAGGGTGACTGCAAGAGCTGTTTACAAAAGTTTTCAAAAATATTGATCCACTTCCTTCAATTTTTCCCTCATCCAGATAAATGAGTAAGTATTTTTAATTTAACGAGCTTGAGGAGGATAATACATGCTCGATATAACTCACCTTTGGTAAGTTCCTCTTCCTTTGTTTAACGAATTGGAAGAAGTAAATGTTCGTCCCCATATGGGCCCTTCAATGTGTAGCTTAGCAAGTCCAAAGAAGGAAAATTTGATGGTTTTTCGTATTTAGAGAGTCTAAAAAGAAATTAAAGGTGACTCTAGGGTTTTCCTTTTTCGTAATTTTAGTCTTTGAGGTCTGAAAAAGAGATAAACTACTACTCAGAAGATTCCCTTTCAATCCTTTTAATGAGTCTTAAAGGAAGCAAGATCACTCCACGATCTTTTCATGTTTTAGAGAGTCTGAAAAGAACTTAAAGGAGACTCTAGGGGGTTCATTTTTCATATAGCCTTTACGAGTCCAAAAAACTGATAAAATTATAGTCGGTTACATTCACATGTATTTGTGAGTGTGAGAAATAACAAAGACTAAGATGATTGGTTGTTACAAGGTCATTGAAAGAACTTCGGTCAAATTCCTATAAAATCAAACTATTTTTGGTACAAGATATTAGTAATTTCTCAAAAAATAATAAAAAACCCAAAAATATACTTTATAATAAGGAGAAATGACCAAATTGGACATATCAAATACCAAACTAGGTCAGAAATTCATTTTTACCATTGTTTTTTACCATTCTCCCCTAGTCTTTGATTTTTTACCTCTTTTGTAGTGATTTTTGAGTGTTAATTATGGGAGTTGTAGGGGACTATTTTGAAAACCATCTAGACTAGGTTGGTTGTTTCTTCCTCCTCATTCTTTTTAATTCCTTTCATTTTATTTCAGCCTTTAGTTTAGGTGTTCTAGGCTTCTTAGGAATCGTGAGAGCATCGAACTGGATCGAAGCTCTCTCAAAGAATTGAGGGGAGTTTCAATCATGATTTCAATGCCATGGTGCATGAATTAAAGGAGAATTAGTTCTCTGTTAGCTTCTTTGAGGGAGCATTAGGTGCAAAACTAAAAAAAAAAAATTGATTTCTAGGCTAAAAAGAGGGAAATTCTTTCATTGAGGTTTTAGCTAATGATGATTAATTGATGTTTTTGGAGGTTTTATCTATATCTATCCATGATTGAGTGTAAAGAATGTGAGAATTAGTTTGATGAAATCACCACTATTAAATATCCTCAAGCAAGGGTGACCTTGCGCAATTGTGGCTTGGTTAAGTATTTAAAACTTCAAAACATGAGAAAAGAAGTATTATTGCCGGAATACTTGATTGGTCTATGGGATGGTGTTGAGAAAGTGTTCTAAATAGGGATTCATATGCCTGATATTAAGATGGATGATGTATACTTTTTTAAGGGACTCTCAAGGAGAGGGGCTCCCATACTTTTGTCTAGACACATGGCTACTTTGAGACCGACCGAGGCATATGTTTCCAAATAATGTATACCAATATTATAGTTGGTGGGAGGAAGGATCGTAATCAAATATGTGAGAGATATATCTCTTTGATCCATTTTACTCTCCATAACTAAGTTGGTGAGGAGAACCAATGCCCACTTGGATTCTAAATAACAAATATCTTATGCCATTTAGTATTTGGAACCAAGACTATTCAAATGGAGTAAAGGGTTATGTTGATGTGTCCTAAATCCCTTTAGTTCAACAAAAAGAACCAAACCCATCTTTTAGGCCCAATTAGAATCTACAACGTTTACTGGTGGAATGGTTCTCCAGATCTTGCGATCCTGCCAATTAATCGATGGGATTTACGTTTTCTTGCGAAGGAGTCCCCTTTAGTTGGGACTTTCTCTATTTGTATTTTCTCTTAGGTGGGACCAAAGTAAGATTGTAAGCCAATATAAACTAACTTGGCAACAAAATATAATTAAGTTTAACTATTGGAAAAGAGGTCGAGCATGGAATAACCTGCTACTCAAGCATGCAGATGACAATTCTATACCACGGGCCTAGTAATAATATGTTAACCATGTGAGCATCCAATTACTGTTTGAGATACTAATTATCAGAAAGAAAACACATATGTGATAAAACAAAGGCAAGAAGAATAATCCACCTACTTTAATCATCCATCACATGATAACACAACGATTTATCTTCATCATTAAAGTAAAGAACAACAAAATATTGTACCAGATAACTTGACAATATATTAAATAGCTCTTACTCATTACAACATCATTCATGAAACGAGATAGGAAATATTTCTTCTCCACGTCCAATCACACATGCATTTGATGAAAATAACTTTGTCTCTGGTCTAGAAGGACTTCCCTATTAACGGTTGCTCGGAAATAATTCTTGACAAAACCAAAAAAAAAGAGTTTCTTGCAAAACCATAGACCTTTAACTAATTGGTCGATGCTCTTATTTATAATGTAAAATTAACTAAAAATAATGGCTAAGTGTAGTTTAAACAAAACAAAAATCGCCATGTGGCCTTCTCTCCTAATAGTTTTCCAACGATTGTCTCAAGATATCCCTTCGAAAGGGTGACTTTTCTCCTACTCCGACCAATTGATAAAAAACTCCTCGCATGTTGGGGTGCATGAAAATTTGCGTTGTTCCATTGGAGCCATGTAAATTCATCTGACCTCCACCGCATGTGACCTGTACTTCACTAGACTAGTGTTTAACTATTTTAGTATAGTCTTCTCTCTAATCAAATGTTCCATAAATCGTTGCACTTGTCCTAGTGATGTGTCAGACACCTTCGCTACCTTTTCAACCCATAATGAATCTTTCTTGGTATGCGATTCGACTATGTCACACAAGTCGACAAAGTCGTCGGGGGTGTCAAACTCTGGGAGTCTAACACCCTTCATTACTTTGTTTATTTTATCCCAATGTTTCTCTCATTTGGCCCACTTCTCTTGAATTTCTCGGTGTGGTTCCCAAAACATCTTAGCCCAGTACTCGGTTGATTGCTTCATGAGATCAAGACTACTTTTTCCCAACCTCTGGATGTCGTGTTCTTATTTATCTCATCCCTTTTGGACTTCATCAATGTATTTGATTCTCTCTATGGCTTGTTTCACCCTTTCATACCACCACTCCATATCCTTGCACGTTGTGAGTACCATGAGAGTGTCTTCCTGGAGCTCAACTATATAAACAGAAAAAATGCGTCTCTCGTGTGTGAACTTGTTGTAAGACTCTTTGAATTCACTTCTAAGGTATACCATGGTCTGAGTGGTTCTCTTATAGTATCCATCTAGGTGGCGCACATGTTCTATTTCATTTAGGGAGGTGGCCAACTCCTTTTCATATCATTTGGCTCTATCACAGGTGGCTTGCGAGATCACTATCCCCACGCCAAGGAGCTCTGATGTTCGAGCATTTTATGTGTTTATCAAACTCTCCTCTGTATTGATGAAGATGGAGATATCCAACATGATCCTCCTTTTATTTATGGTTCTTTGGATGATGTCCTTCCTCTTTCAATCATAGGAGATCACATAAATATCGGCTACCTTGTCCACAGGTTCGAGAATCTATTGAACACTCCATGTGAGTGTGTTTCTGAGATTTCTAGTGGTGTATATCTCTTCAAGGTTGGGTTCTTGAACTTCCTCATTGTGCTCCGAGGGCATGGACTTTGTCTATATTTTATTGGTTATTTGAGTATCAAGCGTGATAGAGGCATCGAAAAAAGACTCGATACTTACTTCATCGACTGTTGAAACACCAATTTCATTTTGTGGGGATCCTTCCTTTGGCTCATCCGGTTCTGACTTGTCCTTCAGATTGTCTTCTTGGGTTTTCGGTGCATCGAGCCTCTTGGTGTTGGGAACACTTTCGGATTTTATTTCCTTTTGTGGGACCTCTTGGGTTTGGACCCTTGGATCAAGAAAATAAATCTTCTCAGGTCCCTTTTCTTCTTGGATAGTTACAGGGGTCCTGAGAGATTCTTCCAGGCTCTCACCATCACTATATATATTTATAAACTCACTCAAAGGATTAGGCGTGCTTGTTTGATTTGTCACACCTAGCAGTGATCTAGTTGGTGGCATTCTGGATTTAGTGTCATCTGACTCGTTGATGTTACTAAGGTTTATGAAATCAGGGTCGCTTGGCCCCGTCGAGATTTATTCTGGGCTATCGATCGGAAGCCTTGGGATCCTAATGAGGTCTGGGTTATCCCACATATGATTCATCATCTGCTGGTCCTATTGATACATGAGTTCCCATCTCTCCTACGTATCTCGAGCCTCAGGGAAATTTGTATCATGTATCGGGGTCACCTAAGAAAACTTTGTTGTTTTGGTGGCTTCTTGAGGATCTCCCACTGCTTCGACTGATTCAGATGATATCCTTTCTTTTCTGGCCTTGATGACCTCTTGAGCTAATGGTTCTAGGACTATTTCTTTCTCATCCGAACTCATTTCTTTGAACTTGGTTTCCTTAGGGTCAACCATCCTTGCCACCATTTCCTTGAACCTGGTTTCCTTAGGGTCAACCATCCTTGCCACCACATCATCCCAGTTTTGAGCATTTTCAGTGAAAATCTCATCTTCAAACCTGTCATGGGCATATGGCTAGAATGATGATACTTATGATGCGTGCTTCAAGACCAACCCCTTTGGGTCGTTCTTGTGAAAAAGACCAGTCTGGAATCAGAAATACAATTAGATTAATCCTTCTTGCTTGGCCTATGCAGTGTCCTTTACCATGTAGAAATCAATATGAAATCCATAGGGTATGAAGGCCCACTTCTTATATTTTACCAAAGTAGCATTGTAACCTTGAAATATGGTCTGATAGAAGATTTCCCCTACCACTAGTCGATCAGGGACATATATAGGCAACAGATGGGGTGCTCCGGTGGCGCCGAAAACCTGATGTGGGTATCACGCTCATCCAAATACTAGTGTCCAAATTTCAATACAATCCTTTTGGTTGCATCCGACAGCCTTGGGAAATCTTTCTTGAACAACAAAAAAAAAAAATTTGCGATAAAATGATCACATATGAGAGAGTAGGATTTCTTGTACCTGTTCTCCGACAAGATGTGGAAATACACATGGATTAGGAGCTCTGATGCATGTGAGTTCAAGTTCATTCTGGCAAAGACATTTATGGCACAAATGACATCCAATAGATAAGAATCCATATATAAGGATGGGGTTTCTCCCTCTTTCGACATTTGAGCCTATCGTATACAAGTGCTCAGTTGTTTGGAGATGACGACACCCCAGTTAAAACCTATTCCGGAAATGGCTATCATATAAGATAGAGGCATCCAAGCCTCTAAAAACCTGGAGCAGTATTTCTCCCCATGCAATCGGTAGAGGAGGGCCATTATATAGATGTAGAACTCCCTCATCTTAGTAGTCAGGTACCAGCTGAAGGTCCAATTGGTGAACTTTTTATCCTCCCTCCACCATGACTCCATCACTTTACTGGTGTCATGTTTCTCATATAAGATTAAAAAACAATTAGTTCTTATCCATTCAGTAATTCTGCACTTCCACTGGGAGGAAAACCCTAAAACATTTTCCACTATCATCATTAATCAAACATATTTGTGTGTTAGTGTGATAGATAATCCATTTTAGGAGTTCTATGTAGGGGAATACTGGAGTCTTTCTCACCACCATGTTCTAATACACCTTTCGAACATTCGAGAGGAATTCATCGTTGAGTCTCCTTGTATCAGGATCGTTATGCAGGGTATATTTAGGGAGTTCCTCCCGCTTGATTTTCTTGAAAATTTCTTCCCAGCGCGGGAATACTGTTTTGGTCCTGATATTCACCTCTCTATCTCCAAAGGTTGGAGGATGAATGAAAGACTTCTTGGTGGTTGTTTTGATGACGGTCACCAGCTTCAGAGTGAATTCCAATTTTCTTGCAACCACTGGGGAGGAACCTGTTGAGTACTCAACACACCCAAAATAAGGTCTATGATCATTTACTTTTTTGGGTACCACTCAGTATTTCACATTAACCTTTTTCACTTCAATATGAAACTGATACCTTCACTTATATTTTTTATTTTCATGATTGGATTAATTAAATATTGCTTGAACGTGCAACAAAGAGTCATCTTAACTCTAAAAGAAACTTAATTACTACTCAAGGAATCGGTGACCTAGAATTTTCCCCGACTCACTTGAGAAATTCGACATCGACGAAATTTAAAGGTGAAAAAAAAAGAATTTGTTTGGGAAGTTAAAGTAGTCAAGTGTTGAATTTCATCGATGTCAGTTGATGAAAGCATTTCTTTCCTACAAATAAACCTCGAAAAGGATTTTGCCAAAGGTTGATCCATTCGATTTCGAAAGAAATATGTAATACCAAGTGCTGCACAAAAGGAAGAGAGACACCGTCAATCATCGATACCTGAAAATGTTTTCAATGACAAAAGCTCATAAAAGATGAAGGCCCACCGAGAATTTGTGTACCCGGACTTCCCCAATCACCAACCCAGATATCATCGGCTTCATAATTTTTATCAAGAGGATATCAATATAGGTATACACTCTGATAGTAGATGATCCCCGATTTATACTCCGGGGTGAAGTGATGTGACGAGACGTTTAAACCCTAATTGCATCAAGTACACCACATTCAAAGCTATTAGTTAATTTGTAAGAACGCGCATTAGTTACCAATTCATGCGAATCAAAAGGAACTGTTAAACCCACCGATACAATGCACCTTCCTTTGTGCCTGTGTCGTCATCTAGTTAAGATTTATCTTCAAAAATCTGACAATAGTTTATTTGAGTATGCATTTATTACTCATATTAACTAATTGATAAGACTGGTAGTATATCTCCAGTTATATCCTATTCAATTCATTATGTATGATCTTTTTCTGTGCAGCAAGAAATTCATGACAAACAGAAGAGAGAAGGTAACAGTCTAGAGGCAACATATGAAGTTCAGTGCGTATTAAACAATTTTCTTAGCAAGCGTTACAGGGACAATTCCCCCAAAGAATCCCTCCACTAGGAAATCACCAAGAGCCCCAAAACTGCGAGAACCAGAAGTAGGAGAGGGTTCCTCCCCAATGGTTGCAAGAAAATTAGAGTTTTCTTCCAAGTCAGTGCCCCTCATTAAGACGATCACCAAGGAGGCCTTTGTCCAACCCCCAATTTTCAGAGATACAAAGGCGAGTATTGGAGCCAAGATGGAATTTCCTTGCTAGGAAGAAGTTTTGAAGAAAATCAAGAAAGAATAACCCATCGAATATACCCCGCACAATGATCCTGATACGAGGAAGCTCGACGATGAGGTCCTCCTTGATATTCATAGGGATTATCTGCACATGGTGGAAATCCAGTCTCTGGTCTTCCCTTGCATTGAGCTCCTGAAGTGGATTATTGACCATGTTGACACACAAAAATGTTTGATTAGTGGTGATAACGACGAATGCGTTGGGGTCTTCCTGCCATCAGAGGTTTAGAGTTACTATAAGATTAGAGATTCTGAGCTAAAAATGAGCACCAATTTTGTCCTGAGTTTCTATGCATCGCATGATACCAGCAAAATCATGGCATATTAGTGGAGAGAAGACAAAAAATTCACAAACTGGACTATTGGCTAGTACCCAATAGCCAATCTCAGGGAACCATACACATATCTCATGGCTCTACTCTACAGGTTACATGGGGAGAAATACTTCTCTTGATTTTCAGAAGCTTGGATGCCTCTAGCTTTTACAGTCGTCATTTGAGGAACATGCTTCAATTGGGGTGCCATAATATCCAAACAGTTGAGCACCAGCATAAGACAGGCTCAAGAGTTGAAGGAGGGAGATACCCCCACCTTCTACATGGCCTCGTATCTACTGGAATTCATCTGTGCCAGGAATGATTTTGCTGGGATGAACCTGAATTAGCACTCCTCAGAGCCTGCGGTCCATGGATACTTCAACATCCTATGGGAAAACAGGTATGAGAAATCCTATGTTGTTATATGTGATCAGTTTATTGCACGCATTTACTTCTTTCTCTTCAGGAAAGAATGCCCTATATTGTCAGATGAAGCAAAGAAGGTTATAGCCAAAATTGGTCACTAGTATTTAGATCAACGATAAACCTACATCTAAATTTTCAGTGCCATGGGGGCACCCCGCTTATTACCCATTTATGTTCTCAGTCGGCTAGTGTTAGGGGATATTTTCTATCAAACCATCCTGTAAGGATACAATGCAACTTTAGTAAAAGACAATAAGTGGGCTTTCATACCGTTTGGGTTTCATATCGGCTTATGCATGGTCAAAGACAATGGACATGCTAAACAACTTGGGATAGGTCAATTAGAATTTTGGTTCCAAACTGGACGATTTTGCAGACACGGTCCTAAGGGACTGGTCCTGCAACACGCGTCACAGGTATCATCTTGTTGTCCCTATGCCCATGACTGGTTCGAGGATGAAATTTTCAGTGAGAACGCTCAAAACTGGAATGTGGTGGCTTCTAGGAAAGACAATTCTTGAGAAACTAGGTTTAGATCTATGAGCTACGAAGAACAGGCAACATTTTTGGAGCAGACAGTTCACGAGATTGGCAGGACCCATCAAGAAGAACCAACATATGAATTGGATGAAGGAACAAGTTATCCCTAAGGAGACATTGAAGCCGTAGGAGTCCATCAGGAATCCCTGATACACATCAAATATTCTCCTAAAATTCAAACTATGCCGGAGATGGAAGAACTCTTGTACCAACAAGGTTAGTTGCTAATGAAACGAATGCAGGATAACCCACACCTTACCATAAATCATGTGATTCCAACTACCATCCAAAGTGTCCTAATGGAGTCAATTGGCCCCGGATCCTTAAATATAGATAACACCAATGGATCAAATAACCCTGGATCCCCAATGACACTGGTCAATTCCCCGGAAGGTGAAAGAATTCCTACAGAAATGGGTCGGGTGTCAATAGAAACAGAAGCGCCTAATCCCTTGAGAAAACTTATATAGGTACACAGTGATGATGAAATTCTGGAGCCATCTCACAACTCCTCGATGCATGTCCAAGAGGAGGAAAGCCTCGAGAAAACCCTTTCCCCTGAGCCTGAAGTTCAAGTTCAAGACAAGGGGGTCTCATAAAAGGAAGGAGAAGTCGAAATAAGCCTCAGCACAGAAGACTCTGATAAATTGGAAATAGAGGTGGATCTGAGTGACAAACTTGAGTCTGGGGAAACAAATAAAGAATCCCCACAAAAGGAAGTTGGCAGTTCTATGACTGACAAGCAACTAGGCGACGATTTTATACCCGACACCTATATTTTACCAAGTATTCAAACCCTCGACAAGTGAAAGGTAGAGGTCGGATCTACAAGGCAAAGAGAGGAAGTTTGAAAGTCCACTCTTGAATAAATATACACCACTGGAAGCCTAAGAAACAACCTCGCATGGGGCGATCAACAAATATCAGAACTGGTAGAAGAGGTAGCAAACATCTATGTGACCTCCTATGATCAAAAGAGAAAGGCCGTCGTTCAAAGGACCGCGAAGAAAAGAAGGATCACCTTGAATCACTCCATCTTAGTAACCACAAAGGAGAACTTAATCAACACAATAGACGCTCATACGTCTAAACTAATTGGTGTGGGAATATCCCTCTCTGATGTCGCCTAGGATAGAGCCAGGAGGGATGAAAAATAATTAGCCACCACCCTAAAGGAGATCGAACACTTGCACCATCTAGCCGAGTACTACAAGAGCGCTACGCAGAATTTTGTGTATCTAAAAAGTGAGTTTGATGGAGTATACAATGAGTTCAATAAATAAAGGCACCTGCTAACTGCAAATGTAGCTAAGTTCCAGGAAGACACTCTCATGGAACTCGTGACATGAAAGGAGATGGAGCGATGGCATGAAAAGGCAAAGCAAGCGGTAGAGAGACTCGAATATATTGAGTCAATTCAATAAGGTCGAGAAAATGAAAGACATGGAATTTGGCTGGTAGGCAAAAGTGGCCTCGACTGCATGAAGAAATGTGTAGAGTATTGGGCTAAGATGTCCCGGGACCCACACCAAGATATCCAAGGGTAATGGGCCAAGTGCCAGAAACATTGGGGTAAAATTAATAGAGTGATGAAGGATGTTGGCCTCCCTGAGTTCAACAGTCCAAATGAATTTATCAACCTGAGAGACGCTATGGTCGAAAGAGTGTGCAAAGGTCACCGATGCAAAACCAGGGCAAGTGCAACAATTCACGGAACACCCGATCAGAACTCGAGCCATGATGCAACAATCGAACTCCAGTTTGGTGAAATACCGAGTGCATGAAGTGGATATCATAGGAGTATATGCTTCCCCTATGGAATAGAACAGGTTCCCATGGGATCAAGCCTGTGAAGATCTGTTTACCAGTTGGTCTGAATATGAAATAAGTCACCCTTTTCAAGAGACATCTCGGGTGAACTGTTAAAGAAAATGTTGGATGATCACACCACGTGGCAGTTTTTGTTTGGATTGAACTATATTTAGTTGTTAATTACAGTTAAAATTTATATTATAAATAGAAACATCGACCAATAAATAATGGTCAATGGTCGTTGTAAGAACTCTTTCTTTTTGGTTGTTAAGAACTGCTTTGAGACTGTTGTGAATTGAGAAGTCCTTCTGGACCAAAGACAAGCTATTTTCATCAGATGTATGTGAGTGGACTTGGAGAATAACTACTTCCTATCCTGTTCCATGAATGATGCAATAAATGAGTAAGAGCAATTGATTCTATTGTCAAGTTATCTGGTGCAATGTTTTGATGTTATTTTCTTTAATGATGAAGATAAATCATTGTGTTGTTATATGATGAATGTTATGGTAGATGAATTATTTTGATTACTGTGATCTTGATTACATGCATGTTTTCTTTCTGTTAATTATTCTTTCTCAGATAGTAAATGAATGCTCATTTGGTTAATGTATTAGCACTAGGCCCTTTGGCATAGCATCATTGTCTACATGTTTGAGCAGAGGGTTATCCCAAGCTCAATCTCTTCCCATTAGTTAAAACTCAACTCTGTTACTTGTCAATCTGGTTTATACTAGCTTGTATCACTCAAATCAGTCACACCCAAGAGAAAATACAGAAAATAATAGCCCTAACTGAAGGAATATCCTTCATAAGAAAACACAAAGCCCATCGATAATTTGTTTGGATCGCAAGATCTGGAGAACCATTCCATCTCAAATGTACAGAGTCTAATTGGGCCTCAGTGGTGGGTTTGGTTCCTACTGTTGAGTCAAGGGATTTAGGGCCCCTGAACAAAATTGATGCAAGAAGGAGGGCCTGAGAATGAATGGTTGAATATATAAGTTATATAGCATTTGGAACAACCTAAAGATTCGTAACGGTCCACATGCATGGCTAGTCATCCAATAGACATCCCACGTTTATTGAGTACTCCCGAAGCAGGTAAATCAAACCAGCCCGAGGAAGAACCTTTTCACCCTAAAATACCTTATGCACTCCCTCATGAGGAAGTGAATCAATTCAGAAAAATCACCAAAGCCTATGCCTGGATAATTGGCATGTTGTCCTTAAATCCCATCCTCCCTCGGAGAAAAAAACAAATAAGACCAGTAGTTAGCACTCCCAACGGAGTTTTCATACACTCTGTTGAAGACTTAATAGATTTTGCAATTACCGAAATCCAAGAACCTCTTGATCTAATACCCGAGATGCCATTCGGCAACGTCTCCGATCCTAGTGACTTCTCGGAAGAAGAAGAGATTGACTCTGAATCCAAATATATGGATGGAAACAATGGTCATGAGGAGGAAAGAGAAGTTACATTTCAAGACAACCAACCTTGGCTGGTCAAAGATGTCGTGGTCGTCCCTGGACAAGTACACAATCTTCCATGCACTCAAAAAAGATGCTCCCCAAGTACGATCCTGAAACTTCAGGTTTACCTAAAGATCATATCAAGAAATTCATACATGCATTCAGGCTTATGAATGTTCAACATGAAGACATAGTATGCAGACTTTTCCCCTACACGTTTGAAAAATTGACTTCTACGTGGTATTTTAATTTGTTGGTAGGATCTATAACCAGTTGGATGAAGTTTCAAAAAGATTTTCTAGACAAATTTGAAGAAGAAACTACTACAGTAGCGCTAATGGCTGAGTTGTTCACAACCACCATGACCCCAAAAGAGAGGGTCAAATATTCACAACCATATTAAACAAATTTGATCCTGTGGTGAAACCAACTCAAGAGTTGCAAATCAAGGTCTATGCCAACGCGCTCCCGGCCTCTATTTCCATGTTCGTAAAAAGAGCCGCTAAGAAAACCCTTGTGAAAGTTTTTGAAGAGGCTAAGATGATAGAATTATAAATGAAATGATGTAAAGAAGGCCAGGCCTCCCTAGTAAAAAAAAAGAGCCAGCCTCCTCCCAGGAGAGGAATCCTTTTGACTATACCGCCAGGGAAACCTGTTGAACAAGCTCCCGACAAGGGTAATGGACATATAGTAGATCTGTAGCGCATGGTCAAGAAACTATCAAATGATATTATTGACATGAAAAGGAGAGAAGGAGAGGCAAACCAAGGCCAAAGGACCTATAAGCCTTTCTTTAAAAGAAACCATCCTTTCAAGGCAATTGAATGTTAAGCCCTAATATTGGCTCATTACCCTTAATTGGGGCATATTAGATTAGTAATGCTATTTTATTTATGTCGGCTTTAGGCCATTAGTTGTAATTTAGATTAGTAATGTTATTTCAATTATGTCGGCTTTAGTCCATTATTTGTAATTATACCTCCTAGTCTCCTATATATACCAAGGAGACATTTTCATTTTGAATCATCTTGTACTTGAACATTTAAGTGGGGTAAAAGGAGGTTGCCCCCTCGAAGAGGCTTATT
>ML777666.1:1098392-1108685 GCA_009831015.1 Picea engelmannii
CATCTTGTACTTGAACATTTAAGTGGGGTAAAAGGAGGTTTCCCCCTCGAAGAGGCTTATTATCTGAAATTATCTCTTTTTCAAGGCATTGAGTACTTTTCCTGAGGTTTTTCTATGCTATATTGTTGTTTGGTTCTTAACATTGAACCTCCCCCAACCAACCTAGACATTGACCTAGGGAATGTTTCCTCTGATTCTTTCTGCACCTATCACCAGGAGAACCACTCTAAAAGAGAATTCCCTAAATGGGTACACACTATGAATTTAATGGCCAATTGTTTTTTGGACGAAGTCTCCTTGACCGAAAAGTCAACCAATTCGGTCATAAATGTTGTCAATTAGGAAGAAGTTGACCCACCATGAGACACAACCATGATGATATAGGATCCTGACGTGATCTTTCCTTCGGATAATTTGTTTGAGTCTCAGGAACAACCCACAAAAGTTTTGGTAATACAAACATGTAGTAAAGGCCAACCTGACTCAAAAAATAATGACGCCACCAAGGCCTCTCAAAGCAAGTTAACTCCTGATCACCCGAAAATACCTTTCTCTCTCGGAAAAAAGCCTATAATCATCCATACCAAGGAATCCCCAAAGATGGATTACAACGTAGTCAAATATTTGAAGAGGCTAAAGGCTAATATATCAGTGATGGACATCTGTAGGATCCCTCAGCAGAAAGGTTTTTTGTTGCAAGCTCTGAGCTCGGTAGAAGACCTAACCATGGACAATGGCCAGAAGAAGAATCTACCCTTAATAGATCTGGCAAGCAAGACGACTGTAAATAACTACTCAGAAGGTAGGAAGGAGAGGCCTTTTGTACCACCTTTCCTTTTAACATTTGAACTTTTCAACAGGAATCTTCACAATTGTTTGGCCGATTATGGAGCGTCTTCTAATGTGATGCCCTTGGCCATTTGTAATAAATTGGGTGCTTCCCCTCTCAAAAGTGATAATCATTCCATACAAATGGACATAACCCAAGTCAAGGTCATAGAATAACTCAAATATGTGATGATTAGGATAGCGGCACCCCCTAATTTTGTGCAGGTGATTGACATCATTATGGTGGATATCCCTGAGGCATATGGGATATTTTTAAGGTGATATTGGTCTGAGAAGCTGAATGGATATTTTAGTACATACTGGGCACACCTTTGGCTACCGTTGAAGGGATACAAGAAGATGATTAGAATCGATAGGGGGAGATATCTGAAGAATATGGTCACTGATCTGGAAACCCCAAATGAACCTGTCTCTATCGATTTCCCCATATTGGGAAATTATTCCTGTGATTCTCACTTCAACAACTTTGCTCCTCTCTTGTCCAGTGTTCCACTTACTCAAAAATCCAAAATGATCTTTCAATAAGAATCCTCAATGCCGATAGGAGATTCTCTCTTCTTTTAAAACCCCACGCTAGGACTTGTGAAAGAAAATATCAGAGGAAAAAACAT
Organism: Picea engelmannii; assembly: GCA_009831015.1. Lineage (NCBI taxonomy): Eukaryota > Viridiplantae > Streptophyta > Pinopsida > Pinales > Pinaceae > Picea > Picea engelmannii. Next base: position 1,099,853 of record ML777666.1, read on the forward strand.
CGGTGATGGGAGAGAAAGGAATGATTGTCATTCACAAATTTGGACCCTCTATTTTGATGGATCTAAATCACAAGAAGGGTCAGGATTAGATTGCATCCTTGTCGATCCAAAGGGTAAATGCCATTTCATGTCCTATAGGCTAGAATTCGAGTGTACCAATAGCACCATTGAGTATGAAGCTCTAGTACAGGGGTTAAATAAAGCCATAGAATTGGATGTCAAAGAACTGAAAGTTTTCGAAGATTCTGAAATCATTATCAGACAAGTAAGAAATACCATACACTGTAATTCATCTCATCTTAAGAACTACCAACAGGAGCTGCATAGGCTAATAGGACGCTTTGAGGATTTCAATATCACTACAATCCCTAGAGCAAGGAACCTCCTTGCTGACTCTTTAGCCACATCTGCTTCCAGACTTTCGCCTTTAGAATATTATGAAGCCTCCAGATTCACTGTAGAGTTTCTCTACAATCCGTCGGTACCTAATAACATTTCTAATTGGAGAGCCTTCAAGGGAGATGAACAAATCATAAGCTTCTTAACCAACCAAGACAACTTCAGGGATATCACTATTGATGATGAATAATTCCAAGATCATCCAACAGAAACCAGTCCTCAAACAGAAAAACATATGGGTAAATAAAAGGCTCACACAATCCTGAAAGGGATAGCTAATCTAGAGAATTTGTTTGATCTGAAGGAATGATTCAAAGGACCTGTTGGCAGCCATTTTTCATTTTTATCCTATCCTTATAATATGCCTACACAAGTGTTTTGGAACCCTTGATTCTCATTTCAATCTTTTGAATAAAACAACACTATTATTTTGCGCATTCGCACACCTACCTTTTGTTTTCGTTTTCATGACTGCAAGTGTGAAAACCTTGAGTTCGAAGTCATGGTGATGGCATTAAAATCGTCACTGGATTATTATGAATACTCTTGTTCATGTGGTCATTTCACTTCTATTTCATTAATGGTCACACAGTTGGCAAGACACCAAAACCTTTTACTCACTTGGCATTTTTTGTTGTTGTTAATATGACTTCATTTTATAAGATTGTGATGGTATTCTAGTGATTTCGATTGAGTCCTTGATACAATGGTGGTTTGATGTTCTATTGCCTTTGGTCAAATTATTTGGTGCAATGGTTTCATAACAACGCATTAACATAGTGATTAGACCCTTGGTGTAATGGTATCATACAACGCATACATTCTATGATCGAATCCTTGGTGCTATATTCGAAACATTGTTTTGGTTTTAAATTATACAAACATTATTGCTTGTGAAAATATTCGGGTCGACTTCATGGTTTTCAATATTTGTTTGATTGGCATGACATTTGCATTACTTTTAACACACACCAATAGTGATTTGAATCACCATAGTGTCGTCGATTGTACATTTCGATATAAATGTTTTGCATCGGTCTGTTTCGTTCCACCACCCTTGCACACTTAGGCATTAATGCCTGCCTTGTATCTTGGGTTACCTCTATTCTTTTGGGTAAATCTGTGAGCTTGCGGTCCTGCGTATACCCTGTCCAAACCCGTGTTCGTTTACCTTGCTCACTGTGTGTTCTTTCCTATGGCACCTGTGGTGTGCATAGAACCTAATGGCATCCAAACGCTGTTGCTATTTGACAATGCTCGTGATGATTTGGAGAATAGTGGTTGGTAAGTTTTTATCCAAAAATATGAGGGTTTCAACCTTACGGTCGCCCAATAGTTTTCCCTTACGTTCGATGGATGCAGGGATAAGGTCGGAGATATCCAACTCGAGCTAAATGAGGAATTCCTCAGCTCAGCTACAGGCTTACCAGCTAAAGGGCACAGGTGGTTTAAGAATTCAAAAGTGGATGAGGTTCCATGGCCACTCCTATTCACATCGAGGATGTTAGTTGTGATAGAGGTATGCTTGTCACTGCCCTTAAGACCAGGTGGCATGATCTATTAGCCATTGTTAAGCAATTTGTGACTTGCGAAGGTCGTTACGGTTTGGTGTTTCTTTATCATCTCAGGTTTCTTATGAATTTTATAGACTACCCTTTGAATATGCCTCACTATCTCCTACGCATCCTGTATAAAATGTCAAAACAATTCAAGCGTGAGAAGGATGATAGCAACCTTTTCCATCACTGCTTGATCAAAATCCTTATTGTCCATCATTTGAAGCTTAGTGGTGACTGTTGACAAGCCTTCCTATCAAGGAATGGCTTTGCCACTCCCAAGTGTGGCCAAGTGGACAAGGTTGTGGTCACTGAAACCCAGGTTGGAATTGTCGTTCCACCTCCTACCCTTCTACCCCCTGTCAAACCCTCAAACTGCCCCAACATTGACCTACCCGATACCATGGCTGACCCATGTGCTAAAGACAATACTAAGAACCTCAAGAGGCCTGTAAGGAAGAAATTCAAGGGTGGTACTGGTGTCAACAGTAAGGGAAAGAAGAATGCACAATGGATATCCATATGTTCTAGGAACAAGCCTAAACAAAACTTTGACCAAAAGCCTATCGTTCTGAGCGAGGATTCAGACTCTGAGATTGAACGCTTCTTGACTGAGGAATACCCTTACTCTCATGGCCTATATTCTATGGAACCCTATGACTATGTTTCCAACCTATCTCTGTGCCTCAAGGATGACCCTAACTTCCTGGGAATTAACCTTCACAGTGGAACCCCTGGTAACTTGAAAGAACCCTCGCCTGTAATGCCAAGGCCCAATCAACCACCATGTACTCAATGCAATTCATGGCTTGAAAATTACTACATGAATGTGCCTCTGTTGCAATCTAAAATTAAATCATTGGAAGAACGGGTTATTGTGTTGTCAAAGGAAAATGACAGGCTACAAGCCAATGAGAAGAAGCAAAAGACTACGGGTTCAATTGTCTTCAGAAATGTTGAGGTAGCTACGGCCTTTGTCAACTCAAAGTTATCTTGACCGAATCATTTTTCTACAGCCCAGGTATGTATTTCAACATCGATGTTTGAATGATTTGGTTAGTCGATTGTGTTTGCTCCAAATTAGTTCTGTTTGTTTGAATAGATTCAAAACGATTCTGTCATTTTCAAATTACCAAAATTGATTCCGTTTTGAATCATGTACAAAAGATTTGTTTGTTAAAATCGAATACATCTATGTTTTGATCAATACGATTTTATTTCTTTTGAATTAGTATAACAATTGTGTTGGCCCTGAGTTAGTTCGATTCATTTCTGTTTGGCTTGATTCAGAAATGATGTTGTATGCGTTGAATTAGCATAGTCGTTTGTGTATGCATTGGATTAGTATCAAAGATTGGTTTGATATAGTTCTTTTAGTTTTGAATTAAAAATACAATTTTGTTAGTTTTGTTTTGATTCAAAAACGATTTTGTTAAGTTCTGAATTGACATAAACTATTGTGTTTGTGTTAAGTGATTACGAAAGATTTGTTTGATCAATTATAGTCTGTTTCGATTGAAATTGATTCAAAAAAATGATTTCGTTGGTTTTGATTTGTCAAAACGATTCTGTCTGTTTCAAATTGGCAATAAAAGGTTGGTTGATAGATCGCTTATATCCCTGTTACCATTCGGTTAATTGAACATGATTCTGTTTGTGTCAAATTAACATAAACAATTTGGTTACTTCTAGCATGAATGATTTGTTTTTCTTTGAATTGGTAATTAAAGGTTTGTTTAATAGGTCAAATGTATTTCTATCATCATTTGGATTGATTTAAAATGATTCTGTTTGTAAATATGATCGGCTATAGAATCGTGAGATTCTGTAGCTAGTCATAAAATTTAGATTTTTGTTATTTTCACAGTTAAAACATTATCTAAAATTGTCTTATTTTGCCTATCCATAGGTACATATGAATTTCAATGGCACATTGGACATGCTGTGACAATTTAGAACATGTTTTTTATGATATAGTTTTGTTTTAAGTTGTTAGTCATAGGTAGAAATAGAGACTTGGGAGATTGTTCCCAAATTTTTTGTAAACAGTTTTGGATAATTCCCACAGGGACGTTTTACCATGTGGCTTTTATATACTCATTAATTTATGTAATGAACCCATCACTGTTGGGAGAACAAAGAATATGGATTTATGATGATATAGACTCGAATGGAAGTGGATCTTTTGTAACAGCTTTAACTTTCAATTTATCATGCTTTCGTTCAAGTTTTGTGCATTTTAATTTGTGATCAAGTTATTGACTACTTTAGATATCAAGACTTGTTACAGGTTAATGCATTGTGATTTAAATTCTGTCAATGTATGATGTATCTCACTTTTAATACAACAATTACTCTGTTTCAATTTAATGAATAAAGGTTTATCTTCTTTGTTAAATGAACTGTTCTGTACAGATCTCCGCACAGGGATTTATCTAACTGCGAAGATTTGTAAATTATAAGATTGTTTTCATTTTTATGTCTTGTTTGTTCTGTCATTCATATTCAAAGAGCACTGGTGCTTCCTGTTTACAAGAATCTTGTGGAGAATCTGGTGCGGGTTTCCTCCCATCAAATAGCTAAATCAACTATTGTGCACAAGACAAATAGGAAGCGTTACTTCAGGTCAGTTTTCTATTTGTTATTTAATAGTTAATAAATTTGAGAATTCTTAGTAGTTTAGATAGATATTTAGTTCATATTTATAGTTAGGATTATTATTTTAAATTGCTCAGCTTAGATAGTTATAATTTTTATTCCTCTCTCATAAAAATTAATAAAATAAAAAACAACAGTTTCGCAGCCATAATACAAATGATTTTGTAAATTTCGATTAAAATTTGTATTCTGTAAATACTGTACATTTGAAATTGAGTTTTGATTGTCTTGATAGCTGAACATTTAATAGAATTATTATTGTATAATATTAGTAAGTAGGCTATATATATATATATTTCATATTTGTATATAGTTTGTTGTAGTTTCTTTTTCACTTAGATTAGTTTCTTTAGTTTAGTTTTTCTTTCGTTTTTTTAGGACTTAGATCAGACAATGGAGCTGCTAAACCCGTCGGGGTGGATCATTCCAAATGTCTTGGGTTATTTAGACAACCCTGGACCGGATCCACTCCTCCAGTTGACGAGTGATCAATTTCGCCTGTCAATAGGACCCAAAAACAGAAAGACTGGTAGCTCTTGTCCCCTCCATGAAACTGTAAATCTTGGGACCCCAGAGAACCCAAAGCATGTAAATATCGATAGAACTATATCTAAGGAAGAAAGGAAATCCTACCTCAAATTATTCAGACAATACCAAGATGTTTTTGCATGGTCCTATAAGGATTTAAAAATGTATGATACTCAAATTATTCAACACACCATCCCATTGAAACCCGAAGTGAAAAAATTTAAGAAAAATATTTGAAAGTATCACTCATCCCTAGAGCCTCTCATGTATCAATAATTAAGGAAGCTTCTATATGTGAAGATAATTTTCCAATTTATTCATTCTTCCTGGGTGGTAAATCTTGTCCTGGTAAGGAAACAATCGAGAGAAATATGACTTTGCATAGATTTTCGGAACCTCAATAGAGCTTCAGAAAAGGAAAATTATCCAGCCCACCATTGGAGAGACTCCTGCAAACCGTGTCAAGCTCAGAGATATTTTCTCTACCAGACGGTTTCTCAGGCTACAACCAAGTTTTGGTTTCAGAAGAAGACCGTTTGAAAACCACTTTTCGGACCAAATGGGGAACCTTTGCTTACAAATGCATGCCTTTCGGGATAATCAACGCAGGGGAAAACTTCCAAAGGGCCATGGACATGGCATTTTGATGACTTATCAATAAGTGTGTGGTAGTATATTTAGATGAAGCAACAGTGTATTTGAAGAATAGAGAAGAACACATATGGCACTTAGCTCAGATTTTCGAGAGGTGTCGGAAATATGGTATATCTTTGAACCCCAAGAAAACTATATTTTGTGTTGAGGAAGGTAATTTGTTAAGTCACATTATATCTCAAGAAGGGATTCGCATAGACCTTGAAATAATTAAGGCCTTAGCTCTACTTCCCCTACCCCATAATAAGAAAGCTATGCAATCCTTTTTCGGGCAAATCAACATTGTGAGGAAATTCACTCCCGACTTCACCGAATATATCAAACCCTTACAAAAGATGATTTGCAAGGACACTGAATTTAAGTGGGATGATGAATGAAAATATTCTTTCAAAAATATCAAAGCGGCCTTATCCCGGGCCCTGATGTTGCAGAGTCCTGATTTTAATAGAGACTTTAACCTTTATACTTTCACCTCCGACCAATTGCTAGCCGCGGTTTTGAATTAGAAGGATGATGACAACAACAAAGCCCCAGTGTCATTTATGAGTACAAATATTCAAGGAGATGAGCTCAATTATCCTGCAATAGACAAGAAGGCCTACGTGGTCTATAAGGCAGTAAATCATTTCAGGTCTCACATTCTCAATAATCACACTAAGGTGATTGTGCCACATCTCGCAGTAAAATCCTTGTTTACCCAACAAGAAATGGGAGAAAGAAGAGGAAACTAGATGGTAGTATTCCAAGAGTTTGACCTAGACATAAAACCTGCCAATCTAGTAAAAGGGAAATGTTTGTGAAAGCTCATTGCCGAAGTCCCAAATCAAGTAAATGAAGATTCCAAGTGGGAAAATGAAATGGCATTATGGTGTGGTGAAGCATACATCTCCCCAGGACAAGACTCTTGGTATGAGGACTTATCTTATCTTATTTGTCACAAGAATTATCTCGAAACCCTCAACCCCAGAGAGATGTAGTGGTCTAGCTTAATTAAACCCAAAAATTCATACAATTAAACATGAAATTCCTTTACACTTTGCATAAGTAATTCATTAACCATGATATAAGCATATAATATTCAACAGAATTTAAATTTTATTTACAGCATGAAAATAACTTACATAATCATCGCATAACTCAGCAAATTCATAAGTAAAATACCTCTTTCTGATGCTAACTCCCGCTGATATGGTTGTCCTCTCTGCTACCTTGCCCAAACTTCTGCTTGACCAAACTCTACCCAAACCGACTAAAAACCCAGTCAGCTAGGAGTATCCTGTCCAGCTTCCTAGCTCCAGGATACCGTAAGGAATCCTAGCCCCCGTGCCCAAAACCCCCAACAACTCGGTGCCTCGTGCAATGATTCACAAAAAATCCCAATATCAAACTCCCCACACCAAAAAATGTCCAAACAAAAATCCAGTTCACCCTCCAAAATGCTTCCTCCCCCCAAAAATCATAATCCCCCTCCCGTAGGACTCTTCCCCATCATATCTCCCCCTTCACCGACTCTCCTCCCCTCCATTAATTACCTTATCCCCTCCTTTATTATCTTATCCCCTCCTTTATTATCTTATCCCCTCCTGTCATACATAAGTTTCAAAAGGATTAAATTAAAGTTATTAAGCTCCTTAATTTATTACCCATGTCATTGAATGTGATATGTAATCAATTAATTAATTAATTAATCAATCAAAAGTTATAAACAATTAATCAATAAATAAATATTTAATTAATATTATTAATACTAATCATTGTTTAACTACAACCATATTAGGACAATTAATTATCTAATTAATTTTACTTAAAAATCCCTAAGCATCTATTTAACCAGGGTTGTTACAAGAGATGAGAGCCTTCAAATTAAAGTCTGTGAAATATCACCTTATAAATCCGGTTCTCTTCTGGGTCAACTATGACAGGGTATTGTTGAGATGTCTCAAACGTGAAGACGTCGAAAAATTGTTAAAATAACTCCACGATGACCCCACCGGAGGAAATTTTGCAGGAAGCATGACCACTCATAATATTCTGAGAGCCAACTATTACTGGCCCACCTTATTCAAATATGCCCACACTTACGCTAGAAACTGTAAGACTTGTCAAATAAGTGTGGGAAAGGAGAGAAGGGAAGAAGTCTTGCTTCAGCCTATGACTGTTTCAAGGACTTTTGAGAAATGGGGATTGGATATCATAGGAGAGATTATGCCTAGCTCTTCAAATATGCACAAGTACATTCTTACTGCCACTCACTATCTTAAAGAATGGGCGGAGGCCATCCCTCTGACGCATGTAAGCGAGAAGCTAGTAATCCAATTTATATAACAACAATTGATCACAAGGTTTGGGGTTCCCTCTATTCTGGTCTTTGATAATGCAACTTACTTCTCTTCTACTCTATTGACCAAGTTCGCTCTGGACAAAGGAATCATAGTCAAGTACTCCGCAAATTACTACCTTCAAGGAAAGGATGTGGAAGAATAAACTAATAATAACCTGGTAAGGATACTAAAAAAGACAGTTATAGATAACCAAAGGAATTGGCATAACCAACTTCATAATGCTCTATGGGCCAATAGGGTCACACCAAAATAAGCCATAGGAAATTCCCCATACTTTCTGGTCTACGAGAAAGAAGCCATCCTCCCAAACGATCTCTATTTTCCATCCCTTCAATTGGCCCAAGATTCCAATGAGGAACCCTCATCGGCCATGCAACAAAGAATTGATACCCTGCTCATGCTGGAAGAGGAGAGATAAAAGACTAAGTCAAAATTTTTATCTCATCAATAGACAATAAAAAGATGGTCCGATAAGAATAAGGCTAAAGAAAAGAGCTTTGAGGTAGGAGACTTAGTCATGAAGTGGGATAGGGAAAAATAACCAAAAGGTAAACATTCTAAGTTTTAGAACTTGTGGCTTGGACCTTTCCAAGTGGCTAAGAAAATTGGGGCAGGTAATTATCAGTTGCAAAACTTGAGGGGGGAACCTTATGCCCTCCTAGTAAATGACCAAGCCCTAAAACAATACTTCCAATA
>ML777666.1:1127192-1143390 GCA_009831015.1 Picea engelmannii
ACATGTTTGCAGAGTCGATTGTGACCCATCAGAGATGAATATTTGTAAAATGGAGGAGGTTTTTGTTCATAAGAGGACAAAGTACACTTTGGCATATCTCTAGACTCTCATACTAGCAGACGCATATGTAAAAGTGGATCCTGTGGATCTTTACACACAAGATGCAAATTTTGGGGTTATGCCAGAACACCTTCTATTATATCATCCATCATATGGCATATGAATTCTATGATATATTAACTAGGCCAGTATATGGGACAAGGAAGAACACTTCTTTACAAAAAATTCACCAAGAGTTTAAAGGTTTAATAATTAAGTGAAAGATTCGCCAAGATTTTACAAGATTTCATAATTCAGTGAAAGATTTGCCAAGTTTTTACAAGATTTTATAATTCAGTGAAAGATTTGCCAATATTTTACAATATTATATAATCGACTAAAAGATTCACCAAAAAATTATATATACATATTATATTATTTATAAAATAGCCTTCAATTTTTCCTATGTATCATGGGGATTCACCCAATTATTATACATATAAATTTAGGGGGGGTTCTTAAAATCACCACTGGATGTCAGTCTCCCCGAGTTCGACACTCCAGATGAATTTATCAACCTAAGCGACATGATCAAGATACATGCTGAGAAATACTCGCTATGGGACGAAGAGTGTGCAAAGGTCACCGATGCAAAACTAGGGCAAGTGCAACAATTCGCGGAACAACTGATCAGAGCTCAAGCCATGCTGCAACAACTGAACTCTAGTTTGGTGAAATACTGAGGGCATGCAGTGGATATCATAGGAGTATATGTTGCCCCAATGGAACAACACAGGTTCCCATGGACTCAAACCTATGAATATCTGTTTATCAACTAGTCTGAATATGAAAGAAGTCACCCTTTTCAAGAGACGTCTCGGGTGGACTGTTAAAGAAATTGTTGGATGATCACGCCACGTGGAAGTTTTTTTTTGGATTGAACTATATTTAGTCGTTAATTACAGTTAAACTTTATATTATAAATAGATACATCAACCAATAAACAATGGTCGATGGTCTTTGTAAGAACTCTTTATTTTTGGTTGTTAAGAACTATTTTGAGACTGATGTGAATTGAGAAGTCCTTCTAGACCAAAGACAAGTTATTTTCATCAGATGTATGTTAGTGGAATTGGAGAAGAAATACTTCCTATCCTAATCCATGAATGATGCAATAAATTAGTAAGAGCAATTGATTTTATTGTCAAGTTATCTAGTGCAATGTTTTTATGTTCTTTGCTTTAATGATGGAGATAAATCGTTGTGTTTTTATGTGATGAATCTTATGGTAGATGAATTGTTTTGCTTACTATGATGTTGATTACATGCATGTTTTCTTTCTGTTAATTAGACTTTCTCAGACATTAATTGAATGCTCATTTGGTTAATGTATTAGTACTAAGACCTTTGGCATATCATCACTGTCGGCATGTTTGAGAAGAGGGTTATCCCAAGCTCAGCCTCTTCCCAGTAGTTAAAAATCAACTTTGTTACTTGTCAAGTTGGTTTATACCGGCTTGCATCTCTCAAATCAGTCACACCCAAGAGAAAATAGAGAAAAGCATATCCCTAACTGAAGGAAGAGCCTTCACAATAAAACACAAAGCCCATCCATAATTTGGCCGGATCACAAGATCTAGAAAACCATTCCATATCAAACGCTACAGAGTCTAATTGGGCCTCGATGGCGTGTTTGGTTCCTACTGTTGAGTCAAGGGATTTAGGGCCCATCAATAGAACCTTCTCCCACCTCTAGTTCTTATAGATTTGGTGCTCTTGGATATTTCTTGGTGGTAGGTTTCTTCGGAGGCATTGTTCCTGCAACCAAAATGATATTTAGACATGTGTACAGAGTAACAATCGATAAAACATAAGAAATGAAGAATAAAGAATCCATAGACCAGTACATACCTGTAACTCTTAGTAAACGTATTGTTTAATATTCACTGGGACTTGAAATATTTCCCCAGATTGCTCATCTAACTTATCTAGATGTTCTAAACTGCCTTGCACATAGAATAATATTGCTTACAATAATTCAAAGGATTTAACAGGGGAGATCCTACCAGTCTCATCAACCAATTAATTTGAGTGATGGGTGAAATTCAAAACAAGCTATCATTGAATCTCTGCAAATAAATTCTATGTGAGTTAGTGTTGGGGTGCGGAGAGTGATGCACTTTATAGGCACATTCAAATGTTCCTTTTGATTCTCACACGAACTAGAAACTAATGCATGATTTTGGAATTAATTAGTTCTTTAAATGCTTCAGATCCATCGTATCTTAGAGCTAAAACATCCCATCGTGTTTCTTTCTTAGTGGGAAAATTGGGAGTTGGATATATCCTTATGTATGTTCTCATTGATATCCTCTGGAGAAAACCTCTAACGCCGACTGATTTCATCGTATGATGCTGATGTGGAAAAACTAGTTTGGGTTACGACACAGTGAAGACCGGTGACTTAACTCGCGAGTATTAATAGGAGTTAGAACTCTATTTCAATTTTTCATTCCTAAACTAAGCCTAGGGATCGTTGATGCCAAAAATATATCGAGGGTTGACGATGAGGGAAAACCCTATCACATACTTTCATTTGGGTTAGTTCCTTCAAAAATTCCTTATGCCGAAATATTTCAGGAATCGAGAATCAAGAATGTTTTTTTAGCATTGTCGAAAAGTTCATTACAGTTTGATTTTCTTTGACTCTGATGAGCAGGTTGGGTATCGTATATTGTTGATAACATTTATTTCTTTTGAAGTATTTACTCATTTCTCCTTTTCTCAATGCCAAAAGGGATAAACAATCGGTGATCTCCGCAATGATGCTTTTCATGAAAGAAGACTCTTGTCTGCCAATGCCAAATTTCTTAAGTGTGTCGGGTGAAGCGCTTTGGATATTTGATTCCTTATTTAAATGTTAAATATTTTAAGTCAAGGATTTTCATAGTTTCAAGCAAACTTTTCAAATACTTAACGGGAATAAAAAATGGTAAGCAAACACAACATTTTCCAAAATGGAGACGAATAAGACAATGAAAAGAGATCAAGTGGTACCCAAAAAGTAAAATTGGACATAGACGTTTAGGGTGTGTTGGGTGCTCAAAAAATGGCAACTTACTGGGTGAAAGAAGAATCTATGTTCTTCCTTTAGGCTCAACTGATGCAAAAACTGGTGGAGAACTCAACTAGTTTTAAATCAGAGCCTCTTTTACCCTTGCATTTGAAATTCTTCAGTTGATTCTTCCGGGTCTGCCTGTGGGGTTTTTAACCTTTATTCCTCCTTCATTTCCTATAACCCTGACTCACGCCCTTTTTGACAAAAATCTAGTAAAGTATTCACCGACCTGAAGCCTTTAGTTACCTTTAATCATTTTCTATGGTGTTTCTCCGCTGCCAGCAAGCTTCCATAGCCCCGATGGAGTCACCCCGACATCACAGACCTTGATTTGCTGCCAGCGAGCATCCATAGCCCCGACAGAGATATTTGAATACCCTCTCCTATTGTTCACTATTTTGATAATATCAATTTTATTTCGGCATGATTCCCTTAGCGAGTGGGAGAGGATGATGTATGTTTATTTTGAAAAGTGAGATGGTTAAGGTGTATCCTTTGCTATCTTTTTCATTAGGGTTCATGTAGTCCTTTCCATATTTCATTATTTCCCTTAAGGTCTTACCAAACCACTAAGCATAAACTTTTGACATTTCTCTGAAGTTGTTCATTTGCGCAGGTTAGATAGAGGACTCCTCAAAGAAAATGCAAGCTCCTCAATGCTTATTGTGTTTTACATGAGCGATGAGTTAGGAAAAAAGTTCGCTATGTCACATGATTTAAAGTCGACCATTGTCTCGCTGAACACAACCTTCAAAAGCACAAAATTCCAAAAGAAAAAGAAAACAAAAACAAAAAATGCATTTCACAATCATGAAAACATTCATACAAAACACAAAACATTTTCATTTATTATTATTATTATTATTATTATTGGAAATATTGTTTGAGGGCTTGGCCATTTACTGGGAGGGCGTCAGGTTTCCCCCTCAGATTCTGTAACCGATAAGTGTCTGCCCCAATCTTCTTAACCACTTGGAAAGGTCCAAGCCATAGATTCTGAAACATAGAATGCTTCCCTTTTGGCTCATTGTATCTATCCTATTTTAGGACTAAGTCTCCTACTTCAAAATTTTTCTCTTTATCCTTATTCTTATCAAACCATATTTTCACTATTTGTTGGTGAGCTAGAAATTTTGACTTAGCCTTTTCTCTCTCTTCTTCTAGCATGAGTAGAGTATCAATTCTTTGTTGTATGACCACTGAAGGTTCCCCACTGGAATCTTGGGCTATTTGAAGAGATGGAAGATAAAGCCCATTTGGGAGAATAGCTTCCTGCCCATAAACTAGGAAGTACAGGGAATTTACTATAGATTCCCTAGGCGTGACCCTATCGGACCATAGATAGTTATGGAGCATATTATGCCAATTCCTTTGGTTATATGCATCCATATTTTTTAATATTCTCGCTAGGTTCTTATTGGTTGATTCTGCCACCCTGTTTCCCTGTGGATAATAATTTGCAGAGTACCTAATTATGATTCCTTTGTCTAGAGAAAACTCTGTCAATAGATTGAAAGAAAAATAAGCTACATTATCAAAAAATAGAACATAAGGGACACCAAACCTTGTGATCAATTGTTGTTCTATGAATTGGATCACCACCTTCTTGTTTACCTGAGTCAGAGGGATGGCCTCTACCCACTTCATGAAATAATCGGTGGAAGTAAGTATATACTTGTGTTGTCTCGAAGAACTAGGTGTAATTTATCCTATGATATCCAACCCCCATTGCTCAAAAGGCCTAGAGACAGTCACTGGTTGGAGTAGGAATGTTGCTCTCTTCTCCCTCCCTATGCTTATTTGAAAAGTTTTGCAGTTTCTACCGTAGGTGTGAGTGTATTTGAACAAGGTGGGCCAATAATAGCTAGCTCTCAATATCTTATGAGCGATGGTGTTTCCTGCAAAATGTCCGTCAGCAGGGCCATCATGGAGCTCCTTCAGAACTTTGTCTACGTCTTCACGTTCGAGACATCTTAACAATACCCCATCATAATTACTTTGGAAGAGTACATCATTTATGAGGCAATATTGTGTGGAATTGAACCTGAGAGATCTCCTTTCCCTAGGATTGATATTTTCTGGACAAGTCCCATGGTGCAAAAGATAAGTCAAATTCTCATACCAAGACTTTGGCCATGGGGAAATATATGATATTTCACTGCACCATAATTCCATTTCATTCTCCCATCTAGAATCTCCATTTACATGGTATTGGGATTCGACTGTGAGTTTGCATAAACCTTTCCCTTTAACTAGTTTAGCAGGTTTTATATCTCGATCAAATTCTTGAACCACTACCATCTAGTTCCCTCTTCTCTCCCCCATTTCCTGTTGAGTGATTGTGGATCAGACCACAGGGTGAGGCACGATTACTTTGTTGTGGTTATTGAGGATGTAAGACCTCAAGTGTTTTACTGCCTTATATACTGCATAGGCCTATTTATCCACGACATGATAATTTAGTTCGGCTCCTTGGAGATTAGTTCTCATGAACTAAACTAGAGCCTTATTGTTGTCATCATCCTTCTAAGTCAATACTGTAGTTAATGACTGGTTAGAGGCGAAAGTATAGAGGAAGAAATCCCTATTGAAATTGGAACTTCGTAACACGGGGGCTTGGGATATAGAAGTTTTAATATTGCTGAAAGAATCCCTTTTTTCATCATCCCATTTAAATTTGACATCTTTGTGAATAATATTTTGTAAGGTTTTGATAGTTTCCATGAAATTGGGAGTGAATTTTCTCACGAAATTAATTTGCCCGAAAAAAGACTGTATAGCTTTATTGTTGTGAGGAAATGAGACTTGATCTATGGAATTAATGTTTTTTGGGTCTATGTGAATGCTTGATTGATATATAATGTGGCCTACCAACATACCTTCCTCGACACCAAAAATATTTTTCTTGGGATTTAAGGATATACCATATCTCCTACACCTTTCGAAAATCTAAGTTAAGTGTTGGATGTGTTCTTCTCTATTCTTTGAATACATAGTTACATCGTCTAGATACACTACCACACACTTGTTTATTAGTCCCTTAAATGCTACTTCCATGGCCCATTGTAAGTTCACCCCTATGTTGATTAACCCAAAAGGCATGCGTTTATAAGCGAAGGTTCCCCACTTGGTTCGGAAGGCATTTTTCAAACGATCTTCCTCTGAAACTAGGACTTGGTTGTAATCTAAGAAACTGTCTAGTAGAGAGAAAATATTTGAGCCATACATGGTCTACAATATTTTCTCCACTGGCAGGACTAGCTAATTGTCCTTTTCTGAAGCTCTGTTGAGATTGCTAAAATATACACATAAGCGAATTTCTCTAGACTCTTTTCTCACATGAACCAGATTTGCTAACCATGTAGAATGCTTAACCTGGAAGATGATCTTAGAATGTAAACGTTTCTTTAATTATTGATACATGAGAGGTTTCATGGATGGGTGATACTTTGATAGCTTCTGTTGGAAGGGTTTCACCTGAGGTTTTAACGATATAGTGTGTTGAATGATATGGGGGTCATAAGTTTTCAGAGCTTGATAGGACCATGCGAAGACATATTGATATTGTATGAATAGTTTGGGATAATCATTTCTTTCCTCTTTAGATATAGTCTTGCCAAGATTCACATTACTCGGGTTTTCTGAGGTTCCGATATTTATAGTTTCATGCAGGGGATAGGAGCTATCGGTATTTGCATTTTTAGGCCCCCTAAATCGTTCTTCCAGGTCAAATAGATTTTCCAAATTAGCTATCCCTTTAGGGATGTTATGATATTTTGATCTGTCAATAGGTTGACCTATCTGAGGATTAGTTTCAGTCGATTTCTGTTGGAATACTTCATCATCGATGGCCAAATCTTTGAAATTGTCTTGGTTAGTCAAGAAGTTTATGATCTGTTCATATCCTTCAAAGAATTTCCAAATATAAATGTTGTTAGGCACCAATGGTTTGTAGAGTAGTTCCAAAGTGAATCGGGAGGCTTCATAATCTTCTAGAGGTGACAACCTTGAAGCAGTTGTGTCTAGGGAATCAACAAGGATATTCTTTTCTCTCGAGATCGTGGTGATATTGAGCGCTTCAAAATGCTCTATTAACCTATGTACTTCCTGCTGATAATTATTTAGGTGCGGGGAATTGCAATATAGAGCATTCCTCAATTGTCTAATGATAATCTCCGAGTCTCCAAAAACTTTCAATTCTTTGACGTTTAAGTCCATGGATTTCTTTAACCCTTGTACTAGAGCTTCATACTTGACAGTGTTATTGGTGCATTCAAATTCTAGTCTATAGGACAGGAAATGACGTTTAGCTTTTGGATAAATGAGGATGCACCCTACCCCTGATCCTTCCTGCAATTTATATTCATCAAATTATATGGTCCAAATTTGTGAACGACAAACACCCTTTTCCTTTTTCTTATTACTTTCTTTCTCCCCTATCTTTTATTCTATAATCTCTAGCATAGGGTCTTGATAGAAGAGGGTGTCTTATGTCGGTATCGATGAATTCTCTTGAAAAAACATTTCAGAGTTTTTAGTGAGAGGGACATTATATAAAAGAGGATTAAAGTACCTGAAGTGGTAATCGAAGGAATAATTTCCCAACACGGGGAAATCTATGGATGAGGGTTCATTCAAGGTTTCTAGATCAGTGACTGTATGTTTCAGGTATCTCTCCTTATCGATTCTGATCATATTCTTGTATCCCTTCAGTGGTAGCCAAAGGCGTGCCAAGTCTGTACTAAAGTACTCATTTAAATTCTCATACAAATCTCAACTTAGTAATAACCCATAGGCCTTTGGGATGTCTACTACAATTATGCCAATCACTTGCACAAACTTAGGATGTGTCGCTATCCTGATCATTACATATCTAAGTTCCCCATGACTTTGACCCGGGTTATGTCTAGTTGTATCACATGTTTATCTCTCTTGAGAGGAACAACATTTTTTTTTTTCAAATAGACAAGGGAATAATGTTGGAAGATGCTCCTAAAGCTACCAAACAATGGTGGAGGTTCCTATTGAAGACTTCAAACATTAATAGAAATGGTGGGACAAATTTTTTCCCCTTCTTATCTTCTAAGAAGGTATTCACAGTTGGTTTATTTACTATATCTATGGAAGTTAGATTTATTTTCTTCTCATTGCTTGTCGTAGGGTTTTCTACCCATTTCAACACTTGTAGCAGGAAATATTTTTGTTGAGGGATTTTTCATATGTCCATAACCGATATATTATCCTTCAACTTCTTCAGATATTCAACTATGTTATACTCCAGTTTGGGCAATTATCGCATATGGATGCTAATAGGGTTCTTACAGGGAGAAAAATTTGCTTTTGAGTGATCGTGAGTTTACCTTTCCCTTGACGTTTGAGTGGTAGTAGGATCCTTTGAGACATGAGTACCTTTACTTCTAGTTTTCACAATCGAGATCTCTGCGGGTGGTTCTTGAACCTGAAATATGTCATCAAAAGGCACAATTAGTTTAGGATCCCATATCGGCATAGTTGTATCTTCTGGTGGGTCAATATCTTCCTAGTCAACAACATTCATAACTAAACTGCATGGTTGTTAGGTTAGGGAAACCTCGTCTAAAAACTAGTTGGCCATCAAATTCATGGCATGCACCCATTGACAGAAGTCTCTTTCAGAGTGGTATTCCTAGTGATAAGTACAAAAGGAATTAGATGTGACATTACCTAGATCGATATTCAAGTTAGCTGGGGGAGGTTAAATGGATTTGAATGGTGGGTTCCTTTTAAAGAAAGGCTTATAGGGCCTTTGGCCTTGGTTTCTTTCCCCTTCATTTTTCTTCATGTCTATGATCTCGTTTGATAATTTATTAACCATGCGTTACAGATATTCTATGTCTCCATTACCCTTGTTGGGAGTCTATTATGATTATTTCCTCAGTGGTCTAGTCAGAAGGAGTCCTCTCCTAGGAGGAGGTTGAACTTATTTCTTAACTAAAGAGACCTAGCCTTCTTTACACCCTTTCATACATAATTCTGTCGTTTTAGCTTCCTCAAAATTCTCAGCTAAGGTTCGTTTGGCATCCCTCTTCACAAACTTGAAAATAGAATATGGGAGTGCATTAGCGTATAATTCGATTTGCAACTCCTGAGTTGGTTTGGATTCAGGTTGGAATTTGTTTAGGATGGTCATGAATCTTTGATTGAAATATTTAACCTTCTCTTTCAAACTCATGGTGGTGGCGAACAACTCATCCATCAGAGCTCCTGTAGTAGTCTCTTCTATAAATTTATCTCGAAAATCTTTTTGAAACTTTGTCCAACTAGTTATGGATCCTACAGGTAAGTTAAAATACCATGTGGAGGTTGAGTTCTCAAAAGTGTAGGGGAACAACCTGCAAAATACGTCTTCATGTTGGACGTTCATAAGCCTGATCACTTGTAATGTCCCCGACCATCCATGTCGAGCCAAACTATTCCAGAGAATGCTCACATTCTCTCTGCGGAACATACTGTAACATACCCAATAACCAACTAAGCTATGCCACATACATTTTTCAAACTGCTTGCAATTAAAACATATGCACACATAAATCTTGTGGAATCTTTACATATAAAACGTAAAGAAACAAATACATTTCATAAATGCATAGATTCACACTGAAATTATCGTAAACATATACATGCAGGATATATAGGAAATAACCATAAATATACAGATAGTCATAACCATGCGTAAGATAAACCCATAAAAATGAACACGTAAATAATAATGCAACATGTAAATTTGTCACACAATTGGAACTTATCTTTGTAATAATATCACCAACTGTGTGCAGACCTTCCACGAACCTCCCAGCCTTAGACCACACTTTTCATCACTCTCAACAGTGAGTCACCCTCGATTTGGGACTAGACTCCACCTGGGTAAAGGGATTCCTAACCAGGCTAAAGGCTCATAGACAATAGGAAAGACTTTGTCTTAGGTGCCAAATCAAACTAACAACCTACAGTCTCTCATTCCCCACATGCCTATCCCACCCAGGAAGTGTTCCCCTTCTCTTCTCAACAGTCCTTCGACTACCCCACTTCCCTTATGGGCTTCAACAACATGCTGGACAGGAAGTCTCAAAGAACTGTAGCTGCATTTTAGAACCTTCATGAAATTAATTCCCAACAATTCTCTCATCCAGAGAATTGCTCATGGGCCTGGCAACCTGCCTCTTCAATATCCCATAGGCCTGACAACCCGCTTCTTCAGTCCAACTCCCAAGCTAACTAGATACACCAACACAAAATGGCTATGGAGACAAGTTCAAGTACAATGATGATGGTATGAAGGATAACTCAAATGGTGTGGGAATACTCATGGATGATTGACTAGATAGCAGGAATGACAAATGAACCCCCGAAAATGAACTAAGTCCCAACAATATGTATGAATGTACCCAACTTGACAATTGTCATGTTGGGAGCTACTTTGGCCTACTTGTCCGCAACTTTGGAACTTAGGATAAAATAATTATCCATACTTTATATTTTAAGAAATATTAACATAATATTTCTTTTTGGCTTAAGATCCCTAGATTATCCCATTTTCCTTAACTTTTATCCCTTCCCTTTCCCTAACTAGTGGAGTTTAGTCCCCCATACTCTTTTATCATGTTTGGTTTGCACACATCGATGTATTTTATATTAATGATGAGACATATACAAACATAGGCACACTGGCCTTTAACATATAGGCTCTTCGGTCTAATCAAAACATAAGCATCCTAGCTTATAATAATTGGTGTTGGTGTCTAAAGATGTCTTAAAAACAACCTTAGTTTAACATTAATTTATCAATCTGAGGATTCATCTTTTATCTCAATAATGTCAGCAAAGTCTATGCATATATCTTGTAGAGGCTAAAATCGTGTAGTTAAAGAAGATCTGAGTTTATCAACAATCAAATTCCTCAAATGTTCACTTAAAGATTCTGAGAATTAAGGAAATTGAAATCTAATTACTAACATGTTGTGTAAAAAAGCAATTAACTAATCTATCAAATTTAACTAAAAAGCAACAATTTAATCTAAGCAAAGACTTTTAAAATTAACTATCAACTATGAATCAAATTACTGGAAAGGAAATAACGAATTACTCTATCTATGAAAAGAAACAACAATTGTAATCTAATCAAAAGATGCAACAAATATAACTTTACTGAAAGGAACAACAACTATAACTTTAACGGAAAGGAACACCAGTCGTAAACTAATTGAAAGGAACAACAATAGAGAATCTAAGTAAATGAAATGGTGCATATGAAAATATGAGGAACTGTCAAGTAGCAAACTACAACAACGAAGATTTGAGCAGCAATCATTAATACTTGAAGGAAATATCTACCCTTGGTATGAAAATAGCATATTAGCACACTTAGGCATTCATCTTAACTATTACAAAAGAAACTTAAATCATAAAACAAAGATTAAACTGATACAATTACAGATCAAATAGTAACTCCTTCAGACTGGGCCCTTGGTCCTCAAAAGCATTGCTACTAGAAACTCATTATGTAGGAATGATAAAAAAGCTCGAAGCTTTTATTGATTCCATAGCTGGTATAACATTCACAAAAATTGCTTGCGTAGAGCAATTCTAAATTATGAATACTTTAGATGCAATTCTTCCTATATCCTTTTTGGATCTATTATCCTCTATATATTACAGCAATCTGGGCAAATTAAGCCATCCTGAGGATCGAAAGATCCTTAGGATTGCTTTGCTATTATAAATTTACAATATAGAAACTCAATTGTCTTCAAAACTACTTTGTGCCAAAAATCCTCAACCTCCAATAACTTATATATCTTCAATATCTCCCTTTGTTATCTCAGGTTTGGCAATATTTATTCAATCCTGTAGTAAAATCAAAATGATTCCAACCGTATTTTAGAATCTATTCAATATAATTTCAATAATGATGATAGGAGACATATTAACTATTTCCTATCCTATTTATTCCTAATTAACTGAAAAGTCAATCAAGATTACATCGTGAACTGTAGAAACAAGAAATATTTTTGTACCTTTTCCACAACCCAACATACCCCCCAACTTACCTTTTTTCATGTCCTCATGCAAGAAAAGATTTTACATGTAAAGTAGTGAGGCTATAGGGAGGAGAAGTAGGTTCACCAGGTATTCTAAACCCATTTTTACATTTGAGTTCTCCAAAGGCAACTTCTTCCCTCTTCCTATTGATTTGACATTCCCTCTGATACTCTTTTGGAGAATACCAAAGGATAGGGGGGTTATATCTGCACTCAATCCAGGCAATTCTCTCATCCAAGATCATCCTATCATACCTTTCTACTAAAAAAGTGGTTGCAAAAAATTTTTTGTAACAAAAAGTTTCTTTAACCCTAACTTCCTTTGGGGAGACATCCCATCTTAGCTGAGCAGGAGCAAGAGATTCTTCCTTGAGCTCCCTAAAATAGGGTAGGCCTAATCGTACAACCTATTGATGAGTTGGATCCAAAGAGTCTATCACCCCTTCCCTTTTCATGAATGTTTTGTGTCACATGATGGCTGGAAACGATTTTGGGGTCTCTCCTCTGACCCAGAGATCTAGCCCATCTTCTCTGTGCATAAAAGTCTTGTGGGCTCTATCCCATCTAACTTGTTTTTTAGTGAAATATAGGAACGCTTGAAACTGTATGTCCCCAATAAATGGACCAAGTTTATTTTTCCTTTCATCTTCTAGGATGAAATTATGAAAGTACAACTCACACATGAAGTATTGTACCTGTTCTTCATGTTATTTGAAACATGAAATAAAATCAGAGACAGTAGTAAATGTAATCGTTTTACCTGCTTTGATGTATTTTATCCTCAACAGCAGGTAACGTTCCAACAAGAATAAAGTGTAATTTGTAGCAGAATCCCTGCAGTTGATGACATTAGAGTAGACATAAAAAATGTCCTTGATTTGCTCCAAAATTTTTTCAAATCGGTTTTGTATCTTCTTTATTTGTCTCCGAGCCTTGGTTAACTCAGCATAAGTTTCACTTTCTTTTTATAACATGTTCTTCAATTGTTTAACCACCTTTTTATGTTCAGCCATAGTGACCATCTCATATTTGTGTTGAGCCAATGCTTGTTGGGCTTGTCCCAGTTCTTCCTTTAGCCTATCAATGGTGGTATTTTCTGCATGAGACTAAGATGATTT
Source organism: Picea engelmannii (assembly GCA_009831015.1). Lineage (NCBI taxonomy): Eukaryota > Viridiplantae > Streptophyta > Pinopsida > Pinales > Pinaceae > Picea > Picea engelmannii. The sequence goes on from ML777666.1 coordinate 1,140,545, forward strand.
CTATTCTTTCATAGATCCCATTTCATCTCTATATTGAGTTAATTCTTGTTGAACTTGCACTAGCTCTGTCTCCAATCTATCAACAATAACACTATGTTTCTGAGACTGTGATGCTTCATGCTCTGTCATTGCCATCGGTTCATTTATGTTTTGAATCAAGATTTGTTGGGAATACATCAATTCTTCCTTCAGTCTCCTAATGGTAGCATCCTTCTCCAAGAATTGAACTATTTCTTCCGGGACTGGGGTATCTATCTGTACCTCAGCATCAATTGTTTATGTAGCTGTTATCATTTCTTGTGTTTCTAAAGGAATTACTTACACATTCTGAGCTGCTTCTACTTCTTCTCTTATTTCTCCAGGGTTTGTCTATGTCTCCATAGAATTTGTAGTGACTGTTCTTTTAGGAAGATAATTTGTTCCTTGCACCTTGGGCCTTTTGTTTTTCTTCCTTTTGTGGGCCTTATTTGCTTGTTCTAGATGCTTCCTTAATTCTTTAATAATTTCTGAGTTTTCCCACCTTTTCTTTTAATACCTCAACCTTTTTATCCTTTTTCTTCAAGAGCTTGTTTTCCTTTTTTATCTTTCTAGTTCTCTTATGACTGTTAGTTGATTTCTGTGTGTGAGGGGTGTCAAGGTATTCTATATTTTGGTCAGCAAGTAGATGTTCCTCTATCCTATCCAAATGATCTATTTTTTCAAGAGGGTTTTGTACCTCGGGATGAAGTTCTTCCTATGCTACATCTTATGAAAATGACATTTCAAAATCAGGGAAATCTTCAGCATTTTTTGAAGAGGAACCCCCCCCCCCAGTATACTTCTGGTCTATTTGTGTCTTTGTTAATGGAGGTTCCTAAACTCCCTAAAACCTAAGCAATTTCTACTTCATAATTTTTCTAAAATTGTTCTATCAGGTGCTCCAATTTTGGCTGGGTGTCCTCTTGATCATTATTTTGTTCTGGTTTCTCAATTTCTTGAACATTTTCCTATAGATACTGCTCTGTAATATCCTGAATTTCTTTAGTCATTTCCTGAATTTATTCAGGGTCTTCTGTTCGTCTTCTTCGCCTGCTTCTCTCAATGGGATTTTTAGGAGAAATAGTTTCTCTTTTGCTCTTTTTCATTAATGCCTATGTTTGTGACGTTTGAGCTTCTGCAATTTGGACAACATCTGCCTCAATTTTGGGTTGAGGAGGTGGAATGTCTAATTGGGTAGTGGCCTCCTCTCTCTGTATCTCTTCGATTCCTTATGGTGGATCCTCATGGCATAATTCAGGTTGTTCAAGTTGTAGAGGTCTATTGGCCTCAATAAGATTATCCTAGGTCACTTGAGTTTGACTTAGTGCCTTATTTACTATCAATTTAACTAATCCATGGTGACTGATAATAGTAACAGGGTCCTTAGACTTATATGTTCTTAAGGCAACTTCATGTAACATGGCATTCATAAAGAAAGGTAGATTGACGACTAACCGTTATTTGAGTGCCGCCAGAAGTTTGAGGTAACATGGTCGGATTAAATCATATTATCCATCACAGGTGATGTATCTCTAAATTACTCCTGCCATTTCTTTCCATGGTTCGCTAAGGGCGTTGGGGTTAAGTCCCTTTCCCTTCTTATCTAATTCATCTCCAGGGTCTTTGAAGGATTCTACAACTTCCTTAAGCACTATATATCTTCCTGTCCACTAAATTCCCATGTTAGGGAGGCATGTAAGCTCAGCTAAGATTTCTGGAGTAAATGGAATTCATATGTCTCCAACTATGGATATTTCTCCCTGCAAATTCTGAAAGAATTCAAGCGCGACATTCATATCATATCCTTGCAAACGGTTAAAATACTTCATCCACCCTAGACGGTGTAGAATTTCTCTTGCCTGCTCTGTAACCTGTAGTAATTTTGGCTCCTTGCACACACTTCTGCCACCCACTTTTGTGAGAAAATGAGAATTACTATTGTTCCTGGTTGCAGATTTGGTTAGACCAACATGGAGAAAATATTATCAAAAATATAAAATATCAGGGAACAACAAGTGTTTTGAAAATGGAATTATAAGTTTTCATTTATTATAATTAGTATTATCTTATCAGGAAGTGTGTCGAGCATCCACTCCCCTCATTAATGTAGAGGTCGACCTCAACTGTCAGTGTAGGGGAATGTAATGAGTGTAGGTATTTCCGGTGAGAGATAATAATTGCACTGTCGCTACCGATGGGGACTAATCATTAGTTTTCAATCAACATATTTAATGGTAATCATTAAATTTTAGTCCTCTTTCGTGGGAATTTTGAATTTATTATACATGTACTCAAAAATGTTTTAAGGATAAATAAGCCGAAAGAAATTAAATTTGTTCATTATTTTTTTTTAAATTCCACAAGTCATAATGTTGTTACTTTTCCAAGTTTATTGAATATAGATGAAATGATAGCCCCGTTATTGAGTAAAGGAAATCTAGAGACACATAGAAACTTGGGTTTTAAGGTAAACTTCCATACCACAGGCAGAAACACTACTGCCAACAGGCATCCATAGCCTCAACAGGGTTGCCTTTTAACCCTAATATGAGCATGTGTCCTTAATAAATTTTTAAATCATCTTTTCCCAAAAATACCACTATCCTGGTTTGGTAGCCAGATGATGATAGTGCCACCCACTAGATTATAACTAAAGTGAACAAGCCAGCTCGTGATGAGACCCCTTGTCCTTTGACGAAAACAATGTCAAAGGCCATTTCCTTGGTGTGGTAGCCATAGTGGGAATGCCACTTATGTTATTACCCTATGATCGTGGTAGGTTGGCTCATGATGAGACCCCCTATTCTTTGTGGGAAGAGTTTATTAGT
>ML777666.1:1143410-1154017 GCA_009831015.1 Picea engelmannii
TATATATATATATATATATATATAAGTGTAAGGATGCCAAGTAAAACTATGCTTAAGAATCCTTATTATAATATAGAGGCAAAATATCATTCAAGTATATTTGTATGTATAAGGGAAAATAAACTAATTATGGTGGTTACAGATTATGAACAGGGTTTAAGATATTCCGGAGAGATCAATCCAAAAAAAAATTGATAAGGTATGGAAGATAATCCAAAAAATAATGACAGATCATTGTGATGACAATTAGAAATAATGTTGATGAAAATTATTTAGTGAAAGTCATACCCCAAAGGAATGGCTTGGCGTTTTATCAACAATGTAGGGAAGGAATGATGGAATGAATAGTAGGTGCGCAAAAGGAACAACAAGTGTTCAAAAGGAACATAAGGAACGCAATAGGAACAACATGAGTTCAAAAGGAACAACATGCACACAAAAGGAACAACAAGTGTTCAAAGGGAACAACAGGCACACAAAAGGAACTACAAGTGTTCAAAAGGAACAACGGGCACGTAAAATGAACAAGAAGTGTTCAAAAGGAACAATAGGCACACAAAAGGAACAACAAGTGTTCAAAAGGAACAACAGGCATGCTATATTTTCCCGATTATTGTTGTGAAGAAAAAAAATGACGGATTTGTTTTCCATGAAAGATAGGGTCTCTGTGACAAGATAAAGCAAGAGTTCGGAACTGGAATGAGTGTTAATTGTGTTTGTTATAATTTTCTCAAGTGACTTTCATGAAATAAAAGGAAAAACTAACAACACAATAAGTTCTACAAGGAATATATATATAGTATGTACAGTATCAACAAAAATTCATCATTTATGGAGTTGGAGTGGCTGGGATACCTTATGAGCCAGCAAAAATCGGAACTGTAGGGTCCTTACTTACTTCCTAGTAGAAATATTGTTTTGAAGGAGGTTGATGGTAAATTCGTAGTCGGTGTCCATTGACCAGAAATGGAGATCCAGACCCATCGATGGTGCTTATAGTGACTGTGCCATTTTCATGGACTTCATTAATTTCATATGGTCACAGCCACTATGTGTGCAATTTTCCTAGAAAATCATGGAATCTGGAATCATAGAGAAGAGCCCAGTCACCTTTCTTAAATGATTTCCTCTTGATATGCTTGTCATGCCAGGTCACTCTTTGTTGCTGAATAACAATTGTATGCTCCACAACAGACAAACATTCTTCATCTAATTCGTTGAGTTGTTGAAGGTGTCATTTATGTGCTTCTGTAAGATCCAGTCCAATTTTTTGGGCCATCCTTAGGGTCTTGATCTCAAAATCGATTAGGAATATGGGTTAGGACTAGGTGGTAAGGAGAGTAGACAGTAGTGTTACGCCATGTTGTACGATAATCCCATAAGGCATTTGGGAGCTTAGTAGCCCAATTATGTTGGTTTGTTGAGAAAGTCTTTGTTAGGATTGTCTCCAGGACCTTGTCAGTGCTTTCTACTTGCCTGTTTTCCTGTGGGTGGTATGGAGAAATAACCCTATTCTTAATATGATAATTTTCTAGGGTTGCAGTGATTCCATGGGCTGTAAATTGTGATCCCCCATTAGTGATTACTTCTCTGGGAAGTCCATGGCGTACAAATAATTTGAAAAGGAATTTGATGACTACTTCTTCTGTTGCATTTGGTAAGGCTTCTGCCTCTACCCATTTGGTCATGTATTCTGTCGCAATGAGAATATAGGCCTTCTGATTTGACTTTGGGATGAAGAAGCCAATGAAGTCTAGTGCCGATATTTCAAATGGTTCTGCGACTACTTGTTCTTTCAGGGGAATTTCATCATCCTGCCCTAGTTTTCCCATCTGTTGACAACTGTCGTAGGTCTGGACATATTTCTTTGCATATATGAATATTGAGGGCTAATAATACCCCATCTATAAAATTTTATGTCCAGTCCTACAGTCTGAAAAATGCCCACCACAAGGCTCATCATGTCCTGCCTTTAGTATATCGTAGATTTCATCGTCGCATATGCATCTGCGGATCTAGAGATCAGCACCTGTGTGGAAGAGATATCCACCGATCCAAGTGAATCGTGCGCTACACTGGATGACAAATGTGTCGTTAATTTCGCTGCTACCAGATAATTTTACACATCGGCATACCAAGGTGGTTTTGTGGCGATGACAAATAGATTCTCCTCTAGAAATTGATCTTCCACTGTTAAGGAGTCATCTGTTTTAGGTATGCAGGACAGGAAGTCTGAGATAATATTTTCTCTCCCAGGTTGATCTTTGATGGTGATGTCAAATTCCTGCAATAATAATAATTATTGAGTGACCCGTCCATTAGTGATTGGTTTATTAGTTAGGTACTTAATAGCTGAATGGTCACTATATAGAAAAACCTGATATCCTGTTATATAGTGATGAAATTTATTTATGGCATGTATAACAACTAGAAATTATTTTTTTGTTACTGTATAGTTAAGTTCAGTTGAAGAAATATTATTGCTAATAAAATATATGGCGTAGGGTTTCTTGACCTCTTCTTTTCCAAGGACAGTGCCTATGGCTATATCTGATGCGTCAGTGGAGATGTGGAATGGTATTTTCCAATTCGGTCCCCTCAACACCGGTGCTAACGAGATTAGCTTCTCAAGTCCTGTAAATCCCACATCACACTTTCTAGTCCATTGAAACTCTGCATTACCAGTCAAATCATGTAAAGGTGCAACGGTTTTTGAAATATTTTCCCTAAATCTACGATAGTATCCTGAAGCACCAAGGAAACTATGTACCTCAGTTTGTGCGTGTGGCATGGGTAAATTAAGAATTAGCTCTATTTTTGTTGGATCTACTCTAATTATATCTGGAAAAATATAATTTCCTAATAAAACACCTTCCATCATCATCATGTGGAACTTTTCATGGCTTAAACATAACCTGGTAGAAATGCATCATTCTAGTACTTTTTCCAGGTTATTTAGTGCTTGATCGAAGTCGTCGACATAAGGAGTGAAGTCATCCATGTAGACTTCAATTCCTTCACTGATCAGATCATTGAATATGCTCAATATGTCCCTTTGGAATGTGGCTAGAGCATTAAAAAGTCCAAAGGGTAGCACTCTGTATGCAAAGGTACCCCAAGGGCATGTGAATGTAGTTTTGTCTTGATCTTCTGGGGAAATCTGGATCTAATTGTAGCCACTGAAACCATCTAGGAAAGAAAATAATTTATTCCCTCTCAAAGTATATAGGACCTGATCAATGAAAGGTAAGGGGAAGTGGTCCTTTTGAGTGGCTTTGTTAAGTTCCTTGTAGTCGACACAGATCCATCATTTCCCATTTTTCTTGGGGATGATCACTAATGGGGAAACCCACCAACTATCTGAGATAGGATATATAAAATCTACATCCAACATCTTTTGTAATTCTTCTTTGATGACATCCCAAATATGGGGATTCAGTCTTCTCTGTGGCCATCGGTAGGTTGAGCATATTTTTCAATGTAAATGTGATGTGTGCAGAGTTGTGTATCAATACCTTTCATATCATAATACTCCCAAGAAAAAGATTGTTGATATTTAGAAAGGACTTGAATTATCTTTTGTTGTTGTTTCTCATCTAAATTGGAATTAATGTTCAAAGACTTACCTGGTGCGATCTCTATGGATTTGATTTTATGAATAGTGGTGGTCGGGATTTGTTGTTCCATTAAATCCTCCAGTGAGTATCCCTATGCTTCACAATCTAGGACATCCTGGAGCATCTGGCATGTTGGATTTCTCACAATAGATGGGTTGTTAAGAAATACACTGATTACGTCATCCTCAAGCTGGTCCTTAAGTCTGAGAGCTTCTTATAGCATGAGAGGGGCTCGTAAATCATTTTTTGGATATCGTGGCGGTGGGAATTGTGGATATATGAAAGTCATCCTTGGATTGGCTGGCAGATATAAGATTAGATTTTTTGTGACACCTCCTCTAGTAATTGTCATATTCTTTGTTCGGCATCCTATGTATGCATCGAATGTTGTGAGCCATGGTCTGCCCAGTATTAATGGATGCCCTTCAAGTCCACTTCTTGGGTTGATGATGAGGAAATCCACTGGATATTCCCAAGAGTCGACTGAGATTGTTATATCATGTAGTGTGTTGACCAGTCTAACCACTGATCGATCAACCAATTGTAACATAATTGGGGTGGGTTTGAAAGAGTCAAAACCCAGGATGTTACAAGTTTCCATAGTCAAGATGTTGATGGCCGCACCGAAATCAAATAGTATATTTGGGAAAGAACAAACTTGGATCTGAACTGTTACTATGGGATTCCCTGGATATGCATATTTTACTAGTTCTTGTCTACCTATAATTAGATCGGACAAGGCTCCTACTACGCAGACTGTTGATGATGAATTTTTTATTTTCCTAACAACATTCCTTCTACATAGTTCCTTGATTGTCTTTGCATATATTAGAATGTCTTGTAGAGCCTGCAGGAGTGGAATTTTGACATATAAATTCTTAAGTTCCCCTACAATGTCAAAGTATCCTTATCAGGATCCTGTGATTTGACTGTGTTTCCTCCGGAATTTATTTCTTTGGTTATATACACATTCGAGGGTGTTATTATTGGTTGTTTATCCTTCTCATCCTCCTTCTCTTAGAAATCATTATGTGGTTTAGGAGAGACTATACACCCCAACCTCAACCTCAGTTCATTGCACCCTACCGAATTGATTTCCCCTTCTTCATTTTCCATACTCTAGACTAGCTGATCCAGTCTATTATTAGGGTTTGGGTGGGGTTGGGCTTGTAATTGAGGGCTCAATTACAATTGGGGTTTTTGGGGCAGCTAGAGTGGAGCTTGCAATGTGGGTTGGGTTTGAGGGGCCATCCCCATGGGTTGATTGTTTATCCCCATGGGGCGCTGCCAATTCTGGTTCCAATTTGGGTTTTGGGTAGTCGTATTGGGCCACTGCGAAGGGTAGGGATTTTTATTCAAGTTTTTCTAGGGTGGGGTGGGGTATTGTGATTTGGGCTAGGTGGAACTTGCATTTTTTTTATTCTGCCAGATGGGATTTGCAGCGGGCTGGTTCAACCAGGTGGGTATTGTTGGGGTTGCCAGTTTTGATTGGTAAATGGATGGCCCTACCATGCATTACCAAAATTTTATTGCTAGTTATACTGTCCAGAGAAGAAGGAGGAAGGGTCATGTAGTGCACCTAGAGGTCGGGATTGCCATTGGCGACACTGTCCCATAAGATATAATGGCTTTGTTTCATATTTTTCTTCTCTAAAGACAACTTTCATTCCAAGAAGCGATGGGAATTACTTCGCTACATGATCCTTGGTGAAAATAGCACAAAACCAAACCACATCAAAGGGCATTCCCTTGGACCATGTTTTTTTCTGCATTTGTGGAAAAATATGGCTAGAGCTTGTTCTATTTCTGCTTGTTTTTGTTTGGCTTGCAATACATCCAATTATGTGTTTAGAGTGATAAAAATATCTATTTTAAAATTTTCTAATATATTACCAACTTCACCTCGCTTAACACCCCCGCTGGTAATATTACTATTTTTGGTGAGGGGAGTTCGCATCCCTGATCTAGTTCATGTACTTCCTCGTGAGCACCTAATGCACAGTAGGAAAATGTTATCATAATTTTCTTTATAAATATCACCCTTCCCTAATAAATTTAATGTTTCTACCCATTTGTCTTTCATTCCTTTTATCAAAGTCACTTTGAGCACTTCACCTGGTAATGCACCATAAGGAGATCTATGTAAGTTATATTGGAACCTTTCAACATATTCTTATAATGTCTCATTTTCTTTTGCACTCATTTGAAAATTTTCCTCTTTTAGGTTCCTAGTCCTACAATAATCCTGGTATTTTGTGAATAAGGCATTTTTCATCTCATCCCATGATTTTATAGTTCCACCTCCCAATCCCATAAACCAGCGTAAAACTTCTCCTTTCAAAGTGGAGGGGAATAGTTTTAATTTTTGAGGTTCAGAGGTGTAATCATATCCTCTACATAGGACATCAAATTCGAATAAGAATGTGTCTGTATCTTCTGAGACCAATCCATGGAAGGTTGGCAAGTTCTGTAGGGGGATTTCTTTCATGGGAGCATTGGCAATTGGATCAACTATCAGATACTCCAATGTGGAAGTCTGGGGACGTTGTTGATTTTGCTGTGCCATTTGATAAAAATTGTGCCAAAAATATTTAGGAATTTCTTGATCTGAATGTTCTATTCCAGGTGGTTGATTATTTGATCCCCTAGGGGATTTTATTTCACTTCCTCTATCTAGTATTTCGGGTATTCCTTCCCCTTTTACAAGAGATTCAGGATTAGGGGGCGGTGATGGGTTTGTCCCACCAATTTCTCCTTCTCTTTCCTCTAGATTATGATAATTTTTCTCTTCTAAAGGGGTGAGTAGTGGGAGGTATGTACTTTGAAAGATTTGCTCAGTCCCTTCAGTTTTACTATGAATCTCAACATGGGTTGTAGCTAGTGAAACTAATTCCTGAGGGATTCGGGTAGATCCTCTGTTAGGTCCAACCCAAGCCTAAGATTCAACTTTTCAGATGATGTCGTCTATGAAAGTTCTTCTCCCAGGGAGAACCAAGCCCTGGGGTTTGGTACTTTTTGGTGGGGGTTTTGTTTTTTCAAGGTCTTTCTTCTTAGTCATGCACACTTCACACAAAGAAAAGAAAAATTTGAAAAAAAATCACCTATGTAACCTCTTAAGTTTCAAATGGGGGTAGGTGTTGGCATACACATTTTACTTATTGTCTGCGTAGGTTCTTACCTTCTATCTTCAATACCTTGTCCTCAGAGACACAACCTATGCTACCTTTGACATTCTCCTCGACAACGGTGCCTAAATGTTGGTGTCTAAAGATGTCTTAAAAAAAAACTTAGTTTAACATTAATTTATCAATCTGAGGATTCCTATTTTATCTCAAGAATGTCAGCAAAGTCTATGCAAATAGCTTGTAGAGGCTAAAATTGTGTAGTTAAAGCAGATCTAAGTTTATCAACAATCAAGTTCCTCAAATGTTCACTTAAAGATTCTGAGAATTAACGGAATTGAAATCTAATTACTAACATGTTGTGTAAAAAAGGAATTAACTAATCTGTCAAATTTAACTGAAAAGCAACAATTGAATCTAAGAAAAGACTTGTAAAATGAACTATCAACTATGAATCAAATTACTTGATCTAAAAATGAAGAAGACTTGTATTCTTGAAAATATTTGCAAGTAAAATTTATGTGTTAAAATGCAAATGGATCAACTTTGCAACACAACTTAAATAGGATTTACTCATTCAAGATGCATATAAACAACAGCATAATCAGTGAACAGAAAACACATAACACAACAAATGATAAAGGATTTCACCCCTCTCTTGGGCTACATCTTCTGGTCTAGCTTCCAATGGATCATTTGTATTATTTGCTCAAAGTGCACAAAAATGTGCTTTACAATGATCAAAATTCCAAATAGATTACTCCAATGGCTTCAAAACATCCAAAAACCCCTAGATGGGCTTTTTCGGCACCTCGTTTGGCCAAAAAATGAAGAAGATAGGCTTCCTGGAAGTCCCCCCTTCAAGTTTGTTGTCTCTGCATCTACAAAATGCACCTCCCTTGGCTCAACCTAGCCCACACGCATTTTAAAGCATAAAAACATGGCATTGAGTGCAATTGCACAACCATTCCAAACTTTCGAATGGTTACGCACTGGCCTTAACTACCAAGGCCCGTGGGCACATGATCACCACATGACCACACGCTATTACACAACAGGGCTAAAGTTTCAAACCGTTGACATAACCGTAAGGTTTAAACCTGCGCGCATACATGTTGGTCACATGTTATATCAAACCGCACACATTTCAAATGGTTACAACATATATTATGGTGGGTCTAACCACCCGTAGCACTGGTCGTATGCAATACAATATATAACCATGGGTCGGGGCTTAGCCCTAACCTGGTTCACACCCCAACACACATTTTTGCAATGTTAAATATATTACAATGCACATATATGTTAAGTAACATGTGTGGGCGTGAAGGTTGGGTGGCCTTTCCCAAATCTTTACCCTGCCCTGAGGTCACGGAGTCGACTCCTGCCAAGTGTAAAGATTTTAATCCAATAAACAGGTGACACATGGTGGCCATTGATTGGGCCACGTGTTGCCATCCCATTCACTGCCAACAGACCATGTCACATGCCAACTGTCCCAATAACTGCCTGCCAAGTGTCATATAGCCTACCACATCAGCATCCGTATGGACTGTATGGACTGTACAGTCAGCATCCCTTTTTTTTTGCTTGTTTGTCATTTTGAACAGAACGCGATATCTCTCACTCTCGACGTCCATTTGAACCCAAATGAGTTTTGTTGGGTTCATAACGATGAGGCCTACGCTCTTGTTCGATTTGAAGCAATTCCGAGCTCTTTTAATTTTTGAGCAAAATTTGATCCCCTGATCACACCTCCCCATTGGAAAGCTTTTGGACCTCCAAAAGACTATTTTCAGTCTATATGAATATGAGGGTATAGTTCCCTCACTCTTCCAACCTCAATCCACTTGGATTTTCTTGGATTTGTACCTTTAAGACCAACTCGAAGATACTCCACATTTCCTCGTTTTGAAATTCGCATTCTCCTATCAAGGATGGTGTCTTCATGCAGTTTTGTAAGATATTCTAGGAAAAAATCATCTATAGAAGGAATCTGAACATTCTCTCCTTGATCATCAACCAACAGAGGCTCATACAATTTCAAATTCTCAACATTAACAACTACATACATTTGCATATAAGGAGGCAAATCTAAACGAAAGGCATTGTTACCAATCTTGTCGATAATCTTAAAAGGACCATATCGAATCGGTTTCAATTTTTTACCTTGTCCTTTAAGCCTCTCCTTACTGATTTAAAGCCAAACTTCATCTCCAACTTGGAAATTGTGATCAACACGATGCTTGTCATATCTCTTCTTGTACTTGGATTGACTCTTTTCCAATTGCTCTTGCACCATTTAATGTATCGAATGAATTTGTTCAATGAAATTTTCTGCCCTATCAATGTCATATTGACCATCAATAGCAATATCCTTCCAAAAGATAAAATCTAAAGGAGATTTGGGCAAATAGCCAAAACATGCTTCAAATGGTGATGTTTGAGTTGAAGAGTGCTCAGCTCGATTGTAAGCATGTTGAATGTAGTGTAAATGCTCATCCCAAAGTTTAGGATGCTTGCTGCAATAAGCATGAAGACGATGCACCACTATTCGATTTACCACTTCTGTCTGACCATCTGTTTTTGGATGAAAATCCGTGCTCTTTTTTAGTTTGGTGTCCATGAGTGCCCATAAACTTGACCAAAAAATTCCAACAAATTGAGAATCCCGATCAGAAATAATGGATTTAGGCAATCCAAAATGCACCCAAACATTTTGAAGAAACATTTGTCTCATCTGTTTAGTTGTAACCTGCTTCGTACAAGGCATCAAAATACACATTTTGCTAAATCGATCAACCACAACATAAAGATAATCATGAAATCCATGGAAATACTTTCCCAAGGACGAGAAGGAACCAGAAGTGGAGTATACAAACCCAACTTTTGATTGCTAGGTTTACTTGTGGCACGTAACAAACATCCTTGAACATATATTGAAACACTTTCATTCATTTTAGGCCAGTAGCAGTATCTTTGCAAATTAGCCACTGTCTCGCCTACACCAAAATGACCAACAATAAGAGAAGAATGGGCTTCTCTTATAATGTTGATTCTTTCCCCCTGTGGAATACATAGCTTTCCAATATGATACAAAAGATTATCATGCACATGGTAATCCAATTCCTCAACATGGTTAGAATGACACAAAGTTTCATATACTTCTTTAAAATCAGTATCCAAAGCATATTGCTCAACATAACTTTCATGCATGATAGGACTATGCTTAAGAATAACTGAAGCACTAATAATAGGCCTTGAAAACATATCAACAACTTTGTTATAAATGCCCTTCTTATACCTGATGACCAAGTGGAACTATTGAAGAAAACCCATCCATCTGAAGTGCCTAGCTTGTTGTAGCTTTGTTTTTTATTGTAAGTATTGCGGTGTTTGATGATTGGTGTGAACAATGGTTTCTTTCCCCAACAAATAATGTTTCCATTTTTTCACACTTTGTACCAATGCATACAATTCCTTATCATAATTAGGATAGTTAATCATGGCACCATTAAAAGTTTCAAAATGAAAACAAATGGGCTTACCATGCTGTAGAAAAACTACTCCCATTGCATAATTGCTTGCATCTGTTTCGATTTCAAAAGGTTGTCTTAAATTTGGAAGTGAAAGAACTGGCGTTGAACTGATCTTCTCTTTCAAAGTATCAAAATCCTTCTGTTGCTTTCCTCCCCATTGAAAAACTTGCTTGACACTTGTCCCTACATGTAATGGAGCTGCAATGGAAGAAAAGTTAGCAATAAACTTCCTCCAATATTGGGCTGCTCCCAAAAAACTTCTTACCTCTGTCACATTGCTAGGCTTGGGCCATTCCAATATGACTTTGACCTTGGAGGGATCAATTTTT
>ML777666.1:1154292-1198136 GCA_009831015.1 Picea engelmannii
ATTTTACCATGTTTCTTCATGTCCTCCTGAGTCTTGGATTCCCACCAAATGAGTGTTTCACTATCCAATCTTAAAGAAGCAAGTTGAATCTTAGTTTCATCATCTTGAATTTTTTGTATCCTACAATACACCTCAATCTGATGAATCCAATTATCTAATTTCTTAGCATTAACTTCTCCATTGTATATTAGCAATTCGAATTTAATATAAAGCTTTAATGAAGGAATTTGTGAAGGATTTTTACCATTTCCCTTTGGAGAATTCAGAAGAGGTCTTGAATTAGTAGAAGAAGAAGAAGAAGATGGAGGAGAGGGTGGTGGAGAAACACCATTCCCTCCATTTCCATTTGGATTTTTATCACCACTGTCTCCCTTATGCTTTGAAGGTTTGGAGCCTTCACCTTGCAACCTTGTATTCCTTTCCATCAATATCTTCATCATCTCTCTCATTTCCATGACATCCTTTCTGAGATCCTCATCTTCTGCAGGAACATGTTCATGATTCTCTTCATGAGCCATACTTGGTGAATGCCTCCTTGAAACTTGTGGTGATGATATATGCTTCCTCCTTGAAGGATGAGAACTTGGATCTACAATTTGACCTTATCCTCTTGTGAGTTTCAACCTTGTGAGAATCAGAAAACAAAACACTTGCAAATAATCAAGTCTTCAAAAACCTATTCTCTGATACCAACTTGATCTAAAAATTAAGAAGACTTGTATTCTTGAAAATATTTGCAAGTAAAATTTATGTGTTAAAATGAAAATGGATCAACTTTGAAACACAACTTAAATAGGATTTACTTAGTCAAGATGCATATAAACAATAGCATAATCAGTGAACAGAAAACACATAACACAACAAATGATAAAGGAGTTCACCCCTCTCTTGGGCTACATCTCCTGGTCTAGCTTCCAATGGATCATTTGTATTACTTGCTCAAATTTCTCAAAACTTTTCTTCAAAATGCTCAAAATTCCAAATAGACTACTCCAATGGCTTCAGAACGTCCAAAAACCCCTAGCTGGGATTTTTTGGCACCTCGTTTGGCCAAAAAATGAAGAAGATAGGCTTCCTGGAAGTCCCCCCTTCAAGATTGTTGTCTCTGCATCTACAAAACGCACCTCCCTTGGCTCAACCTAGCCCACACACATTTTAAAGTGTAAAAACTTGGCACCGGGCACAACTGCACAATCGGTCCAAACTGTCAAATGATTACGCATCGGCCTTAACTACCAAGGTCCGTGGGCACATGATCACCGCATGACCGCGCACTATTACAGTTTCAAACCGTTGACATAACCGTAAGGTTTAAACCTGCACGCATACACATTGGCCACATGATATATCAAACCACACAAATTTCAAATGGTTACAACATATATTACGGTGGGTCTAACCACTCGTAGCACCGACCGTATGCAATACAATATATAACCATGGGCCGAGGCTTAGCCCCGGCCCTGTTCACACCCCAACACACATTTTTGCAATGTTAAATATATTACAATGCACATATATTTTAAGTAACATGTGCGGGTGTGCCGGTTGGGTGTTCTTTCCCAAAGCTTTACCCTGCTCGAAGGTCACGGGGTCAACTCTTGCCAAGTGCAAAGATTTTAATCCAATAAACAAGTGACACGTGGCAGACATTGATTGGGCCACGTGTTGCCATCCCATTCACTGCCAACAAACCATGTCACATGAAAACTATCCCAATAACTGCTTGCCACGTGTCGTATGGCCTGCCACATCAGCGTCCGTACGGACTGTATAGTCAACATCCCTTTTTTTGCATGTTTGTCATTTTGAACAGAACGTGATATCTCTCGCTCCCGATGTCCGTTTGAACCCAAATGAGTTGCGTTGGGTTTGTAATGATGAGGCCTACGCTCTTGATCGATTTGAATCAATTCTGAGCACTTTGAATTTTTGAGCAAAATTTGATGCCCTGATCATTACTGGAAAGGAAATAGCAAATTACTCTATCTATGAAAAGAAATAACAATTGTAATATAATCGAAAGATGCAACAACTATAATTTTACTAAAAGGAACATCAACTATAACTTTAACGGAAAGGAACAACAATTGTAAACTAATTGAAAGGAACAACAATAGCGAATCTAAGTAAATGAAATATCACATATGAAAATATGAGGAGCTGTCAAGTAGCAAACTACAACAATGGATATTTGAGCAGAAATTATTAATACTATAAGGAAATATCTACCTTTGGTATGAAAATAGCAATTCATCTTAACTATTGCAAAAGAAACTTAAATCATAAAACAGAGATTAAATTGATACAATTACAGATCGAACAGTAACTCCTTCAGACTGGGCCCTTGGTCCTCAAAAGCACTGCTACTGAAAACTCAATTTGTAGGAATGGTAAAAATGCTCGAAGCTTTTATTGATTCCATAGCTGGTATAACATTCACAAAAACCGCTTGCGCAGAGCAATTCTAAATTATGAATACTTTAGATGCAATTCCTCATATATCCTTTTCAGATCTATTACCTCTATATATTACAACAATCTGGGCAATTTAAGCCATCCTAAGGATCGAAAGATCCTCAGGATTACTTTGTTATTATAAATTTACAATATAGAAACTCAATCGTCTTAAAAACTACTTTGTGCAAAAAATCCTCAACCTCCAATAGCTTATATATCTTCAATATCTCCCTTTGCTATCTTAGGTTTGGCAATATTTATTCAATTCTGTAGAAAAATCAAAATGATTCCAACCGTATTTTAGAATCTATTCAATATAATTTCAATAATGACGATAGGATACATATTAACTATTTCCTATCCTATTTATTCCTAATTAACTGAAAAGTCAATCAAGATTACATCACAAACTATATAAATAAGGAATATATTTGTACCTTTCCCATAACCCAACAACTGGCTCACCAACCTATAAAACATAGAAGATACACAAAGGCTCACTAGCCTCACAATCGTGCACACTCAATATGCTCTACGTGGTTTCCTGGAATGTGCACACTTCATCAATTCACTGCGCAGTACATGCACGCTCTATGCCATGAAGGGTGCATACAAAAATGATGTCAGACAAATCACCATCTTAAGTACTTTTTCATTTACATTCACAATTGGGTTCGTCCTTAGGGATATTACATCGCTAGTATAAATTTCTTGATATGATCTTCAGGCAATATTGAGGTTTCGGGATTGAAATTAGGAAGTAAATTCTTTGGATGTTGGGGAAGGTTATGGACTAGTCCCGGGAGGGACAAAGCGTCTCTGGTCAATGAGGGTTGATTGTTCAGAGGTGGGTTCCCCCTTTCTTCATTATGGTCATTGTTACCTTTCATATCTTCAGACTCTGAGTTAAACTCCTCCTCTTTTGAAAAATCATTTGGTTCAGAGACGTTTCTGGTTGGCGTTTCAGGTATCATATCAAGAGGATCTTGGATTTCAGTGGTTGTGAAATCTATTAAGTCTTCTACCATGTGCACGAAAAATTTGTCGGAAGTATTGACCACTGGCCTACTTATCTTTTTCCTTCGAGGAAGTATTGGAGCTAAGGACAATGCATCGATATATCGGGTGTATGATCTTGTCATTCTTCTAAACTAATTTAATTCCTCGTGAGGAAGAGCGTAAGGTATTTCAGGGTGAAAATATTCTTCCTTGGGCTAGGGTGAGTTACTCATTTTAGGAGTACTCGGCGTGTGTGGGTTGTCTTGGGAATGACTAGCCATGCATGTGGGTTGTTTTGAATCTATAGGTTGTTGGAAATACTATGTAAAATATATATCCATCCATTCATTCTTTTCCCTCCTTCTAGCACCAGTTTTGTTGATTTGTCATAAATCCCTTTAGTTCAACAGCAAGAACCAAAACCACCACCGAGGCCCAATTAGACTCTGCATCATTTAATGGTGGAATGGTTCTCCAGATCTTGCAATCCAGCCAATTAATTAATGGGATTTACGTTTTCTTGCGAAGGCATCTCCTTCAGTTGGGACTTTCTCTTTTTGTATTTTATCTTAGGTGGGACCGAAGTAAGATTTTAAGCCAGTATAAACCAACTTGGCAACAAAATAGAATTAATTTTAACTATTGGAGAAGAGGTTGAGCTTGGGATAACCCGTTTCTCAAGCATGCAGACGACAATGCTATACCACGGGCCTAGTATTAATAAGTTAACCATGTGATCATCCAATTACTGTATGAGATACTAATTATCATAAATAAAACACATATGCGATAAAACAAAGTAAGGAAGAATAATCCACCTACTTTAATCGTCCATCACATGATAACACAATGATTCATCTTCATCATTAAAGTAAAGAACAACAAAATATTGCACCAGATAACTTGACAATAGATTAAATAGCTCTTACTCATTACAACATCATTCATGAAAGGAGTTAGGAAATAGTTCTTCTCTACATCCAATCAAACATGCATTTGATGAAAATAATTTTGTCTCTGGTCTAGAAGGACTTCCCTATTAATGGTAGCTCGGAAATAATTCTTGAAAAAACCAAAACATAAGAATTTCTTGAAAAAACCATCGACATTTAACTAATTGTTTGATTCTCTTATTTATAATGTAAAATTAACTAAAAATAGCGGCTAAGTGTAGTTTAAACAAAACAAAACTCACCACGTGGCGTTCTCTCCTAATAGTTTTCCAACAGTCGTCTCAAGATATCCCTGCGAAAGGGTGACTTTTCTCCTACTCTGACCAACTGATAAACAACTCCTCATAGGTTTGGACCCATGGAAATTTGTGTTGTTCCATTGGAGCCATGTAAATTCCTCTGACCTCCATCGCATGCACCTGGTACTTCACCAGACTGGTGTTTAACTATTGTAGTATATTCTGTGCTCTAATAAGATGTTCCATAAATTGTCTCAATTGTCCTAGAGATGTTTTGGTCAACTTCGCTAGCTCTTCATCCCATAATGAATATTGCTTGGTATTCAATTCGACTATGTCGCACAAGTCGACGAAGTTGTCAGGGGTGTTGAACTTTGGGAGTCTAATATCCTTCATTTCTTTGTTGATTTTGTCCCAATGTTTCTCACATTTGGCCCACTACTCTTGAATTTATCGGTGTGGTTCCCAAGAAATCTTATCCCAATACTCAGTTGATCGCTTCATGCGATCAAGACTACTTTTGCCAAACATCTAGATGTCATGTTCTTCTTTATCTCATCCCTATTGGACTGCATAAATGTATTTTATTTTCTCTATGGCTTGCTACGCCCTCTCATACCATCGCTCCATATCCTTGCACGTCGCAAGTGCCATGAGAGTTTCTTCATGGAGCTCAGCTATCTTCACTAAAAAAAGGTGTTGCTCATGTGTGAACTTGTTGTAAGCCTCTTCAAACTTGCTTCTCAGGTATACCATGGTCTGAGTGGTGCTCTGATAGTATTCATCTAGGTGGCACACATGTTCTAGTTCCTTTAGGGTGGTGGCCAAATCCTTTTTATCTCATTTGGCTCTATCCCAGGTGGCTTGTGAGATTTCCATCCCCACGTCGAGGAGCTTTGATGTTCAGGCATTTTCTGTGTTTATCAAATTCTCCTATGTAGTGATGAGGATGGAGTGATCCAACGTTATCCTCGTTTTATTTGTATTTATTTGGACAATGGCCTTCCTCTTTCGATCATAGGAGATACCATAAATATCGGCTACCTCATCCACAGGTTAGGGAATTTGTTGATCACCCCATGTGAGTGTGTTTCCTAGATTTTCGATGGTGTATATCTATTCAAGGTCGAGTTCTTAAAATTCCTCATTGTGCTCTGAGGTCTCAAACTCTATTTGTAGCTTGTCGGGGATCTGAGTGTCGAACGTAATAGAGGTGTCAAGAAAAGACTCGATACTTACTTGTTCATTGGTCATTGAAATGTCGATTTCCTTTTGCGGTGATCCTTCCTTTGGCTCTCATCATCACTATATATATTTATAAAATCTCTCAAAGGATTAGGTGTGATTGTTTCTATTGATACCCATCCTGTCTCTGGTTGATTCGTCACACCTGCCAGCGATCTGGTCAGTGGCATTGTGGATTCAGGGTCATATGACCCATTGATATTACCAAGGTTTATGAAATCAGGGCCACTTGGCCCTACTAGGATTTCTTATGGGCTATCAGTTAGAATTCTTGGCATCCTGATGAGGTTCAGGTTATCCCACATCCAATTCATCATATCCTAGGCCTGTTGATACATGAGTTCCCTTCTCTCCTGTGTATCCTGAGCCTTGGGGAAATTTCTATCCTATATAAGGGTCACTTGGGAAAACTTTTTTGTTTCGATGGCTTCCTGAGGAGATCCCACCGCTTCGAATGATTCATATGCCATCCTTTCTTCTCTAGCCCTGAGGACCTCTTGATCCGATTCTTCTAGGACTGTTGCTTTCTCATCCCAACTCATTGCCTTGAACCTAGTTGCCTTAGGGTCAACCATCCTTGCCACCCCCTCATCCCAGTTTTGAGCATTTTTAGTGAAAATATCATCTTTAAATCTGTCATGGGCATATGGCTAGCAGGACGATACTTGTGATGTGTGCTTCACGGCCAACCCATTTGGCTCATGCTTGCGAAAATGACTACTCTGAAATCATAACTCCAATTGGATTAATCTTTCTTTCTTGTCCTACGTGGTGTCCTTTACCATGTAGAAACCAAGATTAAATCCATAGGGTATGAAGGCTCGCTTCTTATATTTTACCAAAGTAGCATTGTAACCTTCCAAGATGGTATGATAGCAGATTTCACCTACCACTAGTTGATCGGGGACATATATAGGAAACATGTGGGGTTCTTCGATGGCGTCAAAAACCATGATGTAGGTATCGCGCTAATCCAGATACCAGTGGACAACTTTCGATACAATCCTTTTGGCTGCATCCAACAACCTTAGGTACTCTTTCTTGAACAACAAAAAATAAATATGTGTGATAAACTAATCACAGATGAGAGAGTAGGATTTCTTGTACCTGTTCTCCCACAAGATGTCGAAATACACATGGACCGAGAGCTCTGATGTGTGCGAGCTCAAGTTCATTTTGACAAAGAAATTTCTGGCACAAATGACATCCAATAGATAATAATCCATATAGAAGGATGGGGTCTCTCCCTCTTTCGGCATTTGAGCCTGTCGTACATAAGTGCTCAATTGTTTGGAGATGATGTCACCCCAGTTAGAACTTATTACGAAAATGAATATTATATAAGCTAGAGGCATCCAAGCCTTTGAAAACCTGGAGCACTCTTTCTCCCCATGAAATCAACAGAGGAGGGCCATTAGATATATGTAGGGCTCCCTTAGGTTAGCAGTTGGGTGCCAGCCGGAGGTCCGATTGGTGAAATTTTTATCCTCCCTCCACCAGACCCCATTGCTTTGCTGGTTTCATGTTTATCATAGAATATTACAACAAATTTGATGTTTATTCATTCTTCTGACTCTCTAAGATTGTGGTAATTATGCACTTCCACTAGGAGGAAAACCCCGACACATCTTCCATTGTCTTCATTAATCAAACATATTTGTGTGTCAGTGTGATTGGTAAGCCATTTCAGGAGTTCTATGCAGGGAAATACTTGAGTCCTACATGCCACCACGTGAAGATACTCCTTTTGGAGATTCAGGAGGACTTCATCATTGAGTCTCCTTGTATCAGGATCGTTGTGCGGGGTATATTCGGGGAGTTCCTCCCGCTTGATTTTCTTGAAAATTTCTTCCCAGCGCGAGAATATTTTTTTGGTCTCGATGTTCAAATTTCTGTCTCCAAAGGCTGGAGGTTGAATGAAATCATTCTTGGTGGTTTTTTTGATGATGGGCATCGGCTTTGGAGTGAATTCCAATTGTCTTGCAACCATTGGGGAGGAACCTTCTCCCACCTCTAGTTCCTATAGCTTTGCTTCTCTTGGATATTTCCTGGTGGTAGGTTTCTTCGGATGCATTTTTCCTGCAACCAAAATGATATTTAGGCATGTGTACAGAGTAACATTGGATAAAATGTAAGAAATGAAGCTTAAAACATCCATAGACCGGTTACTAAACCTATTGTTTAATACTCACTGGGCCTTGGAAGCTTTCCCTAGATTGCTTGTCTCACTTCTCTAGATGTTCTGAACCGCCTTGTGCACAGAATAATACTATTTACAATAATTCAAAGGATTTAATAGGGGAGATCCTACCAGTCACATCAACTAATTAATTCAAGTGATGGGTGAAATTCAAAACAACCTACGTTGAATCTCTGCAGTAAATTCTACGTGAGTTGATGGTGGGGCATGGAGGGTGATGCACTAAATCAACAAATTCAAACATTCCTTTTGTTTCGCACATGAATTAGCAACTAATGAAGGATTTTGGAATTAATTAGTTCTTTAAATGCTTCAGATCCATTGTATCTTAGAGCTAAAACATCCCATCACATTGCTTTCTTAGTGGGAAAATCAGGAGTTGGTGATATCCT
Source organism: Picea engelmannii (assembly GCA_009831015.1). Lineage (NCBI taxonomy): Eukaryota > Viridiplantae > Streptophyta > Pinopsida > Pinales > Pinaceae > Picea > Picea engelmannii. The sequence continues at coordinate 1,162,781 of ML777666.1, forward strand.
TATGTATGTTCCCATTGAAATCCTCCAGAGAAAACCTCCGACGTCGACTGATTTTTTCGTACAATGTTGACGTGGAAAAACTGGTTCGGGGTATGACGTAATGACGATCAGTGACTTAACTCATGAGTATTAATAGGAGTCAGAACTCTCTTTCCATTTTGCGTTCCTAAACTAAGCCTGGGGATCGTTGATGCCAAAAAGATATCGGGGGTCGACGATCAGGGAAAACCCTATTGCATACTTTCCTTTGGGTTAGTTCCTTCAAAAATTCCTGATGCCGAAATATTTCGGGAATCGGGAATCGGGAAAAAAAAATTAACATCGTAGAAACGTTTGTCACGGGTTTCATTTTCTGTGACTCTAATGAGCATGTCAAGTATCGGCTATCGATGATGAAATTTATTTCTTTTGAATTATTTACTTGTTTCTCCTTTTCTCGATGCTGAAAGGGATAGACAATCAGTGATCTCCACAATGATTCTTGTCACAAAAGAAGACTCATGTTTGTCGATGTCAAATTTCTTACGCGCGTCGGGTGAAGTTCTTTGGCTATCTGATTCCTTATTTAAATGTTAAATATTTTAAGTCAAGGATTTTTATAGTTTCAAGAAAACTTTTCAAAGATTTAACGAGACTCAGAAATGGTAAGAAAACACAACATTTTCCAAAATGGAGACGAATCAGACAATGCAAAGAGATCAAGTGGTACCCAAAATGTAAATTTGGATATAGAATTGTAGGGTGTGTTGAGTGCTTAATAGGTTCCTGAGGAATGTCAAAGAATAGATATCCAAATGTAGGAGTGGAAGGAAAAAAAATTATATACGGTTCTTTATTGGTTTCTTTTTTCTTAGAGTGGATCTCCCAAATGCAACCATAGGTTGCAATGATAGCACGTTCTATGACCAAGCCTCGCATGGAGAGGTGGACCAGTCTCTCCCCTAGTTGGGAAATGATCCTTCAACTTTCAAATTCATTGTTGGCTTCTTCACATGGTGGATGAGGTAGTTAGTGGTGATTCAAGATTTCCCTTATGTCGAGGAAGATTCCATAGGTAGTGCAGATTTGGTACTTCCTGAGGGAATACAATGGGACATATCAGGTATAAAATACAATAAACTTGTAACAATACTTTTTTTTTTTTATATGTTTTTGGTTGTACAACGAGGAATCTAAACCATTTCATTTTCATCATGCAGAAAAAGGTGTGTCACGTTCGGTAGATATGCCACCATTGGGTTGTCATGGGGATGCATAGGTGGTAGCTGAGCACAACGTCATAGTGGGAGGACTTTGGGATTTGGAGAGAAACCTCTGGGGCTTGACAATGGGTGTTCCTCCCTTAAGAAGGTGAGATGTTCCTTTACACTTGCAACGATGCACAATTGGGGTATTTGAAAGCCTTAATAAGTTTCTATGACAGGTGGCATGAGCGGTAGAGTGATATGCATAGCACAAATGTGATACAAGAGGAAAAGTAGAGTCCTCATATATTTTGTAGTCTTGAAGGCCAACATTTTTCATCATTATGTACATTTTTATGATGTAAAACTTTTTCTACGAAGAATATATATATTATATGAGTTTTGTGGTGCCTATCTATGTTGCATTTTTTTGTTTAATGTGATGTATTTATACATATGATTTATGTTTCAAATGTTTATCTATGCGCAATATACCAATCAAACATGTAATTCTCTAATGAATATGTGATAGTGTTAAGTTCTCTTGATATGTGTATGTACTCAAGAAATTCTAAATCTCTTTTGAGACGGTGCACCCTCAAATGGAGACATAGTAAAGTAGAATTGTGAACGACATACTCATGATTAAGTTGACGGACTATGAGTTGAGAGTCGAGGTTAATAATAAATTGATATATACCTAGAGAGGAAGCTTCAGTTAAGATTTTGATGAAGGCATGGTACTATTCAATGTTATTGGTTTCATATCCAAGGAAAATTCCTCCTAAACTCACTGACTCGTCAAACTGGTAGATGATCCAAGTTGCAGAAGCGATATTCTGGGTATGTTGACTAGCGCCATCCGAAAATTTGAAATATATGGGAAATGACGATGTCATCTACACATTCAATCACAAAGAAAAGTATAAACAACCGAGACAAAACTCGTGAATGCAAAAGAAAAAGAATACCAATTCAAAATTTTATAGTACAATAATGTACAAATCACACATGTGAGATATTATATTCATAGTACTTCTTGTTAAATTATGAGCTTCATTTCTTATGCAGATTAATTATTTTATTTTCTTCAACACTTTGATTCCAACTTAATACACTTCAACAATACCAAATCATAATCAAATAGAAATAACTATGTAGATAAGTAAGCATGCACATAAACAACACATATACCCTGGGGAAACCATGTACAGGGATAAAAACCCCAGCAAACGATATTCCTTTATTTCATTAATAATGTAAGATCACTTACAAATATCCACCATGAAAGTTATGCTCTTAAATATCTTGCCAATATGACTCTGACCTGACAAAGACCTAAAAGACTTTGATGAAATACACCTATGATATGTTGCCTCTATTGTTGATATACAACACTGATATGTTTTTTCGGTATGCTGCATGTTTATCACTGATGTGTGCCTGTATTTCTTCACCCTTAACCTTCATCTAAAAATTGTATTGAAGAGAGGGGTCGACCTCTCCTTATATAGGTTGAAGAAGAGAAGAGGAGAGACTCTAAATAGTAACAACTTTGCATGATTTAATCATAACTCATCTTCATACTTTAGTTCGAACTTAGAACTAGACTTGAGACTGGTATACTTTAGTTCGAAAATAGAACTAGACTTGAGACTTCAGTTACAAATTAGCATTACACTTTAGTTCGGAAATAGAACTAGACTTGAGACTAGTATTCTTTAGTTTGAAAATAGAACTAGACTTAAGACTTCAGTTAAAACTCAGCATTGCACTTTAGTTCGAAAATAGAACTAGACTTGAGACTTCAGTTACAACTCAACATTACACATTAGTTTGAAAATAGAACTAAACTTAAGACTTCAGTTACAACTGAACATTACACTTTAGATCGAAAATAAAACTAGACTGGATACTTCAGTTGCAACTCAGCATTACAATTTAGTTCAAAAATAGAACTAGACTTTAAGACTTCAGTTACAACTCGACTCTTTACAAGGCAATTCAAAATTCTCTTCATGGTGGATAATATTACACATGCCAACACACTAGATCAATACATTTATATCATTTTCAATATTGGGAATATTGTTTGTTTCTAGTTCATAGATATTTTATATTCAACCTAAATTTTGTTAGATCCTTTGACTTTTTCTCATGGGTCACAAGGTTTGACTAGGCTGACAGAGGTTGTGTGTTCCCCTTGACTTTTTCACTAGTTTGTCTATGCTCATAGAGGTTGTACGTTCCCCCTGACTTTTTCATTAGACTCACATAGCATATCATTCATCCTGAATTTTGGTTTGACTCACAAATGTTGTACGTTCCCCTTGGATTTTTTCAATACCTCACAAGACTAGTTGATTCTCCAAATCTCCCTAGCTAGGCATCTCATTGGATAATGACTGTCGATGCTGCCAAAATTAACACTCCCTTTGAGAGAGGGATTCATTCTCAGCCACACCAAGATTTCCTCTCAACTACACAAACTGTCTCGAGGTCAGAGGATTGGTCAGGATATCAACTACCTGCTCGGTCGTGGCTATGTAATGTAACTTTATAATTTTTCTCTGGACCAAGTCTCAGATGTAGTGGTACCTCATGTCAATATGTTTTGACTTGTCATGAAATATCGTGTTCTTTGTCAATTTTATGCAACTTTGATTATCACAGTGAACCACCGTTGTCTTGATCTTGTCACCAAACAACCCAGAAACCAATTTTTTTAGCCATATTTCTTTCTTTCTAGCATCACTTGGTGCAATGTACTCACCGTATGTTGTACTCTCTGCAATGGATCCCTGATTCTGGCTTGACCAAGAGATCGTAGAGGATCCTAAACTGAAGTAGTATCTGGAAATACTCTTCTGATCCACTAGGCTTCTTGCCCAGTCAACATCTGCATACCCATGCATAAATAAACCACCACTGGATGTATATCTCAGACCATAAGTAATGGTCCCTTTGAGATATCTCAATATGTGCTTTTCTTCCACCTAGTGTCTCTGTCTCGGTTCATTCACGATATGACTCATTGCAATCAATGCATATCATATATCTGGCCTAGTGTGGATCTTGTACATCAATGATGCAATCAACTACCTATACATGGTGGGATCCACCAAATATGAACCTGTATCAGAATCATGCAGCTTCCTCAGGTTGGTAATCATCATAGTAGAAATGGATTTGGAATCCATCATACCAAACCTCTTTAGTACATCCATTGTGTATTTTCCTTATGCCAGAAATATCTCGCCATGTCTTTGTCATACTTCCAATCCTAGGAGGTAATGCATCAAGCCTAAGACTTTCATCTTGAATTATGAGGTTACATCCCTCTTACACCAGGCTATTATCCCTTGTTGGCACAGGGGAAAACCCAGGGTTCAACTCTAACAACACACCAACAAGCCCTAACTATTGGCCCTTTTGGAAAGACCTACGGAGAAGATGCAGTCTCACCGGAAGTAACATTAGGGGGTTGTAGAACACATTTTTATACAACTAGGGGAAATACAAAGTGGATCCAAGGAAAAAAAAACTCAAATATCTATTTATTATTTATCACACTTAAAACTACTTCGTCAGTTATATCTTAGATCTATCACAACAATGCAATAACAGTATAGCAGAAAGCAAATAACACAACATCAACCACATAGAACAACAAGATATAAGTGGTTCACCGTCTCCCTAGTGATACACCCACATAAATGTTTTTCTTTATATATTAGATGAAAACATATAGTTCTCTCTGCACACTTATCTTGCATATTGCTTTCTCTCCTTCTCTCTCTTTCTCTCCCATCCCTGCGCACCCATCTATAGGGTTGATCTTCGCACCCAGCTAAAGATATTACAACCCACTAACACACTTACAAACAATAATTCTCTCAAACAATCAACAATAATCACTCTCTTAACCCAGAATGACAAACCCTCCTTCTCTCATATAGGTCTTTATTTATTCATTACATGACAACGTCTAGGTGTCAAAACCCTAGATCCAAAACCCTAGGTGTCTAAACCCCTACATCCACTTGACCTACATTTTCAGGGCTTCTCCAGCCTGTCTTTCCTACTTTCCCATGAAATGCTCCAAAGCATCATTCAGTTTCTTTTTCCTCCTGTTGAGTTGTCAATGATCTGTCTTCTTTTATGACTTATCTCCCTTGATCTTCTCGTTCAACGACTTGCTTTCCCTTACTTCGCTCCTTCTTTTCCACTTCTTTGAACACTTCAACCCATTCTCAGTCAATGTTCCTTCTGCATAGTTTGTAATTCTCGTTTCCTCATTAATCGTCGCTTTCTTCCATAACCAAGGGCCAATAGGACCCCAACACTCACCTATGACTAGTCCCGAGTCACTGCAAGACTGACCCTTCTGTTTCACTTCGACTTCATACTACGTGAAGTAGCCTGTGATTTCTACTATGTTCCTCCCTACTGTGTGCAGACTATCTTTTTTATGTCTGGTACCCAGTTTCAACTGCACCTGGTACCTATACCCTTCTTCTTATGCTTTTACTGAGAGATGTGAGACAACTGGTTGTCATAGTACAATTTCAATAGGCTCCCATTTACCAAACCTTCTTTCCATTCTCCATTTAGGGTATTCAACTGCACAACGCCTCCTTCTGTGGCATAGGTAACCTCATATGGACCCATCCAATGTGTCCTAAACTTTCTTGGATGCTCCATGAACTTACTGTCATATACCAATACCAAATCTCCTTTCTTGAATGCTTTTCTCCTGATGTCTCTGTCATGATAAGATTTTCTCTTTCTTTTTGTATCTGCTGATGAAATCTTGCAATAAGCATGTCTTCTTCCAGTTCTACCAACTGCACGAGCCTCTCTTGTACAACTCATGAGTCATCCATACCTGTAAATTCTGCAATCCTTAAGCTAGAAACCAAGTATTCCATAGGTACCACTGCTTCCAAGCCATATAGTAACTTAAAGGGAGTCTGCACCGTTAACTTCTTGCAAGTAGTTTTGTAGGCCCATAATACTACCGAAATTCTTAAATCCCAATCATCTATGTTCACATTGAAAATCTTCATCAGTGTTGTCTCCAATATCTTATTGAAATCTTCAACTGTACCATTCTCTTATGGGTGGTAAGGTGTGCTCTTCTGATGATGAACTTCAAATTCCTGAGTCAAGGCTTCAATAGTTTTATTAATAAAATGAGTACCTTGATTGCTAATAAGGATATTTTGGAATCCAAACCTTGTTATGATGTCCTCAAATATGAACTGCACAGTTGTAGTTTCACTACAGTCACTAACTTCTTTTTCTTCTTCCCATCTGGCCAAATACTATGTCGCAGTGATAATGTATCTCGCTCTTGTGAGCTTCCCTAGTGGATTAATAGGTCCCACAAAATCAATGGCCCATTTCACAAATGCATGTAAAGTTATTTGTGGTGCTAAAGAAATCTCATCTCTTTTGGAAGGTTTCCCAACTCTTTTGCATACATCGCAGGCTCTGTATTATTCCTTAGCATCTTTGTGTAAAGTGGGCCACCAGAGGCCAGCTCTAAGAACCTTCCATGTTGTTTCTTTCCCTGCATATTGTCCTCTTGTGATGCTTTCATGTGAATCTTCTAGAATCAGTGATCTTTCTACCTCCATAACACATCTCCTAAAGATCTCATCGGGTCCCATCTTGAATAGTTGTCCAACTATAAGTGAAAAATATGCAGCATGAACTACTAGTTGTTTCTTTTGAATGACTATGTATTTGTGAGGTTCCATTCCTGTGGACAGGAACTGAACTATCTCGGCAAAGTGATCATCAAATTTCTTGATGGAAAACAATTGTGCATCTGGAAGTGCGTCCCATAGATTAATAGGTTCCTCTCCATGTTCTAATCTAGACAAGTGATCAGGTCTCTTGTTCATTCTTCCTGGCTTGACCATGATCTCAAAGCCATATTCTTGAAATAGTAGTATCCATCTGCATATTCTTCCCCCCAACAATGGCTTTTTGACTAAATAGTTCAACACAGAATGATCGGTAAACATATTAAAGTTCCCTCCCAACAAGTAGTGCCGAAACTTTTTCAGCACATACACCATGTCTAGCCCTTCTCTTTCAGTGGTAGTGTAATTTATCTCAGTTGTAGAGAGCTTCCTACTAGAAAAGGGTAACGGGTGATCAATATATCCTTCTCTAGGTTGTACTAACACTGCTCCTAATGCAATAGATGAAGCATCGACATGCACATGGAATTCCTTACTCCAATCTGGGGAAACCAAGATTGGCGCAGTGACCATTTTCTACTTCAGTGTGTCGAAGCTCTGTTGACATTATTCAGACCATTGAAACTCACAACATTTCTTTAAAAGATTTTCCATTGGTGTTGTTATTTGTGATGATACTAAGAGGTGGGTGAATCGGTATCAAGTAAAATTTAAAACCTTTTTCAACTTATACTTAAACCATTCAACTATATCCAATGAGCAATGAACAATAGTATAAGAGTTACACCAATACACCATGCACAATATATGAGAAATAATCAATAGTTATTGTTCAAGGGAAGTAATGACTTCCAAAGGTAGCTACAACTTACAAATGTAAAGGCATGGATAAACCTCCAAGAGGAAGATACAATCCTCCAATATCAGGAGAGATTTGAACTCTCCATCCTTGCCCCTTCCTTCCACCCAAGAATATATGAGAGATAATAAAACTTTACATTAAATCATCACCATCAACCAATCATCACATAGAACCTGATAATGCTTCCTGAGACTTATTCAATTTCTGAAATTCTTCAATTCTTGGAGTACTTTGATCTTGTAGACAATATTACTCAATGTATTCTCTGAAACTCCTCCAATTTTTACTCCTTGAATCCTCCCCAAAATGTGGTTATAGAAAGAATGGTAGACCTTATTCAATTCTGGTCTATTCAGGAGAGTGAACTTACACATAATGCCTCTTTCTCAATAATTAACATCCAATTCTTAAACTCACAAAAAAGAAACTACAGTTTGTACTATTTCCAATGAAATTTGTCCCACTTAATTTGGATTCTCGATGAATAAGTTATGACTGTTTTACCTGGAACACCTGTTTATTGACTAGCTTCAGGACTAGTCACAAACCCTATATTCCATAGAGTGTATCTCCATAATTATAGAAAATCAAGAGTTGAAATTTTTACCAGAGGTACCTTGATATGTATTCTCAATACTATAGTGATTTCACCATCTTAATCGTTCTAGAAAAATAGTTATAGAAAAAATGGTAATATGACCTGAAACTAACATACCTTAGAACACATCACCAAAAGACTTCATCATCCCTTGAAATGTGGCCTTCTTTTCTTCTTATTTCCTCTGAACTTCGACTTGTATCAAATGAATGTATAATGATGTTTATTTATACCATTTATGTCACTTCCTTTTAACATTAGGGTCGACCTGAAACTTTCTTATTTTGTAATTCTTTTCTTTAATTATCTTCAGGGCCTATATGTACTTCCTTCTTCAATTCACTTTGTCATATTCAAAAATTCATTTCTCCTCAACCATGAGGATCCACATGACGTTCAACATACCACCGGAAACAACATTATGTATACTATCTATTTATGGGTGTTGTATATGCATGTGCATTGTCCTTCATGTCCAAATACCTTTATCAATCTTGTGGTCCAAAACCCATGACTAGGGTTGACATCAATGACAACAACCAATCTTCCAACAATTTGTGCATAGCCTTGAATGAAATTTTTGTAGTATCCAGTATGTCCCAACATAGTTTACAGTTGTCTAACCAAAGTAGGGGGAGGTAAATCAACAATAATGGCAATCTTGGAAGGATCTACCAACAATCCCTTCTTACACACAATATGCCCTAGCAACACTCCAAAGGGTGAAAAGAAAATACATTTTTTTAATTTTAGGGAAATATGGCATTGCCTACATTTATCTAACATCAGTATTAAACATTCAATATGGTCTTTCAATAAGCTAAAAATAGTCCAATAATCAAAATAGGATTCCAAATATTTATGTTAAAATTCTTTGAATGCTTTGACCACCACCTTGGAAAAGATGGTTGGTGCATTGTTCAATCCAAAAGGCATCACTGTGTACTGAAAATAACCCCATTCTGTTGCAAATGTTGTCTTATGGTGATCTTCCTTAGCAATCTTGATTTGGTGATAACCTGAAAATCCATCTATGAAGGAGCATACCACTTTTCCTCCTACATTATCTAACACTTCATCAGTAAACAAGGTAGGGAATGGATCATGTAATCAGGCATCATTCAGTTTCCTTAAATCTACACAGATTCTAATCTCTCATGTCTTCTTATCTTGGACCACTATAGGGATAATACACTCGGACTATTCAACAGGTTCTATGATTCCTGCTTCCAACATTCTGTCTAATTCAATATCAACTTTCTGCTTATACATAGGATTCAGTCTGTAGGGTCTCTTCTTGACGGGCCTTGCATCTGGTTCAAGGGGATCTTCATTTCTTCCATGGGCCCTTTAATTCCCTTCATTTCGGTGAACTTGGCTGGAAACAAGTCTTAATATTCATGCAGTAGTTCTATGATTTTATCGATGGTGGAATCATCCCAATAATATCTGATGTTTTCTAGCTTAGGTTCTTGCTATGTTCCAATATTAACTTTCTTGATTTTGATTGGTTGTCCAATGAAAGACAGTTCAACCTCTGGCCCTTCTATGTCTCTCTGTCCTTCATCTTCTGTGATGTTCACATTCCTCAGATCATCATCATCATCATCATTGATATTGTAACAACCTTGTAATTTCTGAAGAGGTGTAATCCATTCATCTTCTTTTTGCTCCAAAGGGAGATTAGGTGCCTCCTCAAAGAATTTATTTCTCACAAATTGTAAAACCTGATCTACTATGGGGTGTTGACTTTCAAATAAAAATGTAGTGAAAACTTTCTGAGTCATACCATTCCAATATGAAGTGGTGAGGCACAGTTCTTATTGAAGATACCAATTGATAGGCATTGTGTCCAAAGTTTTAATGAATTTATGCACCCACTATTCTTGTGGAATGTTTCTCCAAGCCTACTCACAACTTCGCACATAGTCCTTCAGAAAACTATGACCTGTGTGTATAACTTTGCACCCTTCGACTTGGTCTGAAAAGCACATTGTCATCATTGTGTGACATTGCACCCACTCTGTGATGTTCTTCTTGTGTGTTCCCCACCATCTTTCTCGTGTTTCTTTCAAGGCTTCATCCAGTGCCAACAACCTCTATTGTACTGGCAAAACTTCTTCAAATTCTAAAAAGAATGTTTCTAAATGATTTAGACTATCAATCATGGCCAGATTACTTACTTCTGTGCCAATCCAATGAACTTCCCTGGTCAATCAGGCACATCTCCACGTAGATATTTCATACATCTTGTTCTGCCATTTATCCAATGCTTGTTTTGAATATGATGAGCATGCACTCTCACTTCGCCAAATTAAGTTTCCATATGCCATAGGATTAATGTAATCTTGTTGTCTTGCTGTCAATTTATATATGTTCTTGAGTTCATAAGAATGGTATTATTCTTTGATGGGTTCCATGTATCTGTGACCTTCATCAGGATCAAGAGGTGCAATGAACCTAAGGACATCACCTTCAAACGTCATTCTTATTTTCTTTAAGTCAACCACAGTAGAATTTTTGAAATCCCAATCAAATCCTAACAACGCAGGATAAGGACAACTATCGTCAACTATCTCAATCACCTCGAACTCCACAAATGTTATTACCCTGTCAATGTCCACATGGACATGCTCCATCCTTCCAAAGGGACTTACTGCTTTATTATTATCCATCCTAAGCCTGATAGGGGAGTAAATCAACTTAGGTTTTCCCATCAATGCCCAGGTCTTCTTCATCATAAGATTGACTTACGATCCCAAGTCGAGGACCACATAATCTATGTCATAGTCTCCAATATGAGAATTAAGGTGTATTTCTTTTTTTTTCCTTCTCTTTTTGGATACTTGATGTACTACTCTATTCAACAAAGGATATACCTTCCCTAGCTCATACTATCTGATCAAGTATTGTATTTCTTGCAGAACACTATCATCCTTAATCAAATCAATGAATGCGCACAAGAAATTGACAATCTTGCTTACCTCTTTTCCATCTCACAACGCAGTTGACTGATTGAATGCCAGAGGCATTCCACATTCTCTCACTTTTGGTTGTGTCTTTGATGAAGAAGCCTGACCTCTTCCAAATTCTCTTTTTTCCTCTTGAAACATCTGCTTTTATTTCTTTGGATCAAACACATGTGTCTTATCTTCAACTCTTCTGACCTTGATCCCTCTATAGTATTTTTTGGGTTCACCATGTCTTCTCCTATGATAGAACCTCTTTTAGTGATAACAACATCTCTAGGATCCTCTCTGCAAGGTTCTGTTGAAATTATTTTTACTTGTTGGTTTCCTCCCCATCTTTCCTGAAGTTTTGCTAACAACACAGGGAAATATTCAATAACATATTCAAATGATTTGCAGTAGATGCAAGTGGTACAAGGGTTCTGATAGTCCCTTTCCAAGTGACCTAGTTGTGCGCAGTTATAACAAATGATCTGACCTCAACCTCTACCCATGACTCCTCCTCCTCTTCCCCTAAATCCACCACGAGGGTTGAAATTTACGCTTCCTGGAGAGTTAAACTACATAGAATTTCCCTCTTGCTGCATGATGCAGGAGAATCATCTCACGTCAGCCAGCTAGCCAGCTAGCCACATCAAGCACATGCATTCAAAGCTGAAGAGAGGCACAACCCTCATTTTTTATTTAAAATTGAATGTAATTAAATGTTTAAGCTGTTGAGATAGGAAGTCGTGCTTTGCACAGGCATAGAAGTAATTAGGATTTTAAATGTTTTGTAAGGCTGAGATCTAGATCGGGATTGCAGACTAGACAACCCATTCAATGTAATTGAATAGGGTAGGTAGATTGGAGGGAAGATCTCGAGGAGCTCCTCAGGTAAAATATGGAATGGGTCTCATTATGTAGAGAGAGAGTTGAGTGTGCATAGAGAAGGAGTCGAGACTCTGTTGAAGTCCATGCTCAAGAACACCATTGTAAACAGGCATTTTCCATTTTAATACAAACAATATTTTTTCCTGCATCTTTCATGTGTTGAATGAATGTTTGTGAGTGTTATTTATATGATGTGAATGTATGTTATGTTTATGCATTTGTAGGAGTTGTTTTGGTTTTAGGCTTGAGAGGTCTTTGAGGCTTCACACCAGAAGGGTGTGACAGAATGTTGCGGGTTCTGATAGCTGTGCACAGAGGGTGCATTTCTAAACTCTGTGGAGTCAAACAGAGGCGTACCAAGTGAGCACAGAAGTTGAAAATCAACAACTCAGAGAGAGGCCTATGAGGTTGTTGAGTACCTCAGGAGGTGAGGCTGTGTAAGAGAAAAACAATTGCAGACAGAACTTATGTTGTGGGTTTTGTATAACTTTGCCAAGTGGGAATTGAGCAGGTGTAAGGAGGACATGAACCAGAATCACTAAGGATTCTGAGAGCTCTGCCAAGTGGGTATTGAGAAGGTGTAAGGAGGACACAGAAGGGGACATAATTGTTGGATGTTCTGTAAGAAGATACTCTACCAGGTGGGCATTGAGTAGATTTGCAGATAGGCACAAGAGAAAAGAACTCTTTGAGTTATGAATATTGAAGAAGAGTCCAAGAAGAGGGATCTTCACAGGGTTGTTGAACACCCTGAAAGACTCAATAAGAGTTTGCTTGAGTAGAAGAATAGCCAGGAGGGCATCACATTCTCCAGCAGGAGGAGAAAGGAGAAGGAACTGTTTCCTTAGAAGTTTGGGAAGAAAGCGCTGAAGTTCAGGAGGAGGCACAACAACTGTTCGATCAGACTGTGAAAGAGATCTGGACCATTGGTTTTTCACGTCCAGGGAGCAGTAGAGTGAGCACACAGAAGAAGAGGATCTGGACCGTTGTATCTTGGTCCAATTACCCGACAACCATTAGATTTGTCAGGAGTTGCAAAAGAGTTAGGCCCTCACACAGCAGAACAAGAGACAGAAAGTTCCGAAAGAGTTGGCTCATCAGTATTTCGCATATCAGGATATCGAAAGTATCGAGGATAGGAGATTGGGTCACTTCATAGTGAAAAGCCCGAATGTGATATGAGCCATCCATTCGTTGTGACACGTGGCAGCGATCAAGAGTCCGTCGACATTTTGCATGTCAGGACTCACAGAGATGAGCGAATAGACTTCTTGAGCGGCGAAGTGACGAAAGAATATGAACCATTCGTTGGGAGCGGACACATATTGTGAGATTTCTCGTATCAGGGTTTCGGACATCGGAAGACAGAAGAGGAAGGCCTTCAACTTTGTGAGTAGTGAAGTTGTGAGAAGATCGGAGCCGTCCATTCAAGGAGGACAGGTGGTAGCAATCGCAGAGTTGGCAAGGAGTGAGAGATCCAGGATTTCGGGTCTCGCAAACTCGAAAGTTCGCAGGGTCAGAGCCCAAGCGTTGGGTGCTCTAAGTCCTGAAATAGTGAAGAAGGAGAAGGCCGAGAAATTTCCAATCGACATTTCTCGTATCAAAACTTTGGGAGTCGAGAGACCAAGAGGTCGAGCGCTTGAGTCACAAAACCTTGAAAGGGACTATGGTCATATAAGGGGAGGTCATGTGGACCAAAGGTATAGCCCAGGGGGCTAACTGAAGTTAAATCCATTTCGACAAATCGACATTTCAGTGATCAAGAGATTGCAGGGACAGTGGTTCTCGTGACATCGGGAATTAGGAAACCTCAAAACCCAAAATTATATTTTTCCTGTTGAGGAAAGGACAGTGGTTGGAGTGCAGAGGACTGAGAGGGTAAAAAGAAGGACCTATGGATCAGGTTTTAATAGAGCTTCCAGTGAGGAATCAAAGAGCCGCTTTGGCTCACTTGGTGATTGAAGGATCCTTAAGACCGAGAGGTCAGTGCAGAGACTCTATCGAGGTAGAGAGGTGGTGTCTGCGTCAAGTGGTATCAGAGCGAGAACTCTGTTTGTATATTTCAAGTAGAGGAAAAAGGAAGAAGGTAGAAGAAGACAGAGTACTGAAGACTCTGTGATAATTGGTTGCAGGTAGGTGGAAATCAAGAAGACAGTTAGGAGGACTATAGGATGAGGCTAGAAACACTTAGGATGCAGAGTGACAGCAGCAAGTTTTCCAGGAGGGCAGACATAGACAACAAATTGGCTACTGAAGGCCATAGGTATGTTGGGAAGAAGAGAAAAGTAGAAAAGTTTGTAGAAATAGATAAAGAGTTCATTGATATAAGGAAAGAAATAGAAAATATTACATCGCGAATGCAGAAAAACGCGAGGATGGATGAACTTGAATTGGAGATACGACAGAAAGCCAAGCCAATGTGGGTGTATGAATGACCCATGAGGAAGGAAAAAGAAAAATGGCCAGTCAAGCAGCTGAAGGTCATAAGACAACGTAGGCTGATAAGAGGATGGTTGAGGTATGCGGAAAGCCTCAATGGCTGAGAAGAAAATGAAATTCAGATATGTGAACCGGAGACTGGGAGAGATCTCAGTGAAGTGGGATCGGCTGAGGATCTCAAGAACTGCCAGGAGGGCAGAGAGGAAATTCCAAATTGCCAGGTGGCAAAGGAGTTGAGATTAGCTAAAGATCTCATGAACTATCAGGAGGACAGCCAAGGAATTTTACATTGCCAGCTGGGCAATGGAATGAGGTTGTTGTAGGATCTAGAAGACTACCAGGAGGGCAGTGGAAGCATCTCAAATTTCCAGGTGGGCAGAGATAAGAATACGAGATTGTCTGAAGGTCTCATGGACTCAAAGGTGAGTTCAATCCATCAACAGGTTTTGATGAAGATGGGATCGGTTGATCTCATAGTCTTCCAGGGAATCAGCAGGGAAATCCCATATTGCCAAGTGGGTAGGGATGAGCAGATGAATTTAGATCAGTAGCCGAAGCTGACTGAAGAGGAGAATCTGGAAAATCTTTTAATGATTGGGGGAATCGAAATATTCCTACCATTTACCCAGGGAAAGGTAGAAATCTGTGTTGCAGATGAGGCAACAACAACCAAAGAAGAACAACCCGTTGTGACTATCAAAAGGGAATAATTGGAGCAGATATTGGAGACTGCTCAAACAGAAGAGGGAGATGATGAGAATTCTGAGGAATGGCTCACTACATTTAGCCAAGAAGCTGAGCAGACTGCAACACGGGAGTTTGTAGAAGAAGAAGCAGACAACATTAGTTTGGCTGATCTGTATGAGCAGATTGAAGCCCTGGAGAGAAGGGTGATAGTGCAGGGCATGCACATCCAACAGGAAAAGTTGGAAGTAGCAAAGGAAGAAATCATGGGAGATCATGATGATCTACCCAATTGCAAGAGACTGACTAAGCAGAACCAGCAACTGGAACAGCTAGATGAAGTAATTGAGGAGATCTGAGAGTTGATGATCAGGTCAGCAAGAACTTCCAGCAAGGAGAAGCTGAGCAGAAAAGAAGCAACAACAGCAGCAGCATCAACAACAAGGGAATGGAGTGAATAGATAGCTCCAAACATTTGTTTGGGATCCAGGAGGATTTCCCTAGCTGAGAGGGGAAGCTCATGAGAAGGAGATCATGAATTTTGTCGCTGAGGAGTATGATGTAGGAGCATCATCTCACGTCAGCTAGTCATCCATCCAACCACGTCAAGCACATGCATTCAAAGCTGAAGAGAGGCGTAGCCCTCGTTTTTTATTTAAAATTGAATGTAATTAAATGTTTAAGTTGTTGAGTTGGGAAGTCGTGCTTTGTATAGGCGTATAAGTAATTAGGCTTTTAAATGTTTTGTAAGGCTAAGATCTAGATCAGGATTGTGGACTAGACAACCCATTCAATGCAATTGAAAAGGGTAGGTAGATTGGAGGGAAGAGATCGAGGAGCCCCTTAGGTAAAAGATGGAATGGGTCTCATTTTGTAGAGAGAGATTTGAGTGTGCATAGAGAAGGAGCTGAGACTCTGTTGAAGTCCATGATCAGGAACACCATTGTAAACAGTCATTTTCCATTTTAATACAAACAACAGTTTTTCCTACATATTTCATGTGTTGAATGAATGTTTATGAGTGTTCTTTTTATGTTGTGAATGCATGTTATGTTTATGCATTTGCAGGAGTTGTTTCAGTTTCAGGCTTGAGAGGTCTTTGAGGCTTCACACCAGGAGGGTGTGACAGAATGTTGTGGGTTCTGATAGTCGTGCACAGAGGGTGCATTTCTGAACTCTGTGGAGTTAGACAGAGGCATACCAGGTGAGCACATAAGTTGAAAATCAACAACTCAGAGAAAGGCCTATGAGGTTTTTGAGTACCTCAGGAAGTGAGGCTGTGTAAGAGAAACACAGTTGCAGATAGAACTTATGTTCTGGGTTTTATAGAACTCTACCAAGTGGTCATTGAGCAGGTGTAAGGAGGACAAGAACCAGAATCACTAAGGATTCTGAGAGCTCTACCAAGTGGGTATTGAGAAGGTGTAAGGAGGACACAGAAGGGGATGGAACTACTGGATGTTTTGTAAGAAGATACTATGTCAGGTGTGCATTGAGTAGATTTGTAGATAGGCACAGGATAAAATAACTCTTTGAGTTCTGAATATTGAAGAAGAGTCCAAGAAGAGGGATCTTTGCAGGGTTGTTGAACACCCTGAAAGACTCAAAAAGAGGTTGCTTGAGTAGAAGAATAGCCAGGCAGGCATCACATTCTCCAGCAAGAGGAGAAAGGAGAAGGAATTGTTTCCTTACAAGTCTGGGAAGAAAGTGTTGAAGTTCGGGAGGAGGCACAACAACCATTCGATTAGACTGTGAAAGAGATCTGGACTGTTGGTTTATCACGTCCAGGGAGAAATAGAGTGAGCACACAGAAGAAGAGGATCTGGACCGTCGAATCTTGGTCCAATTACCCGACAACCATTAGATTTGTCAGGAGTTGTGAGGGAGTTAGGCCCTCACATAGCGGAACAGTAGAGAGAAAGTCCCGAAAGAGTTGGCTCATCGGTATTTTTCATATCGGGATATTAGAAGTATCAAGGATGGGAGATTGAGTCACTTCATAGTGAAAATCCCAAATTTGATCTGAGCTATCCATTCATTGTGACACGTGGTGGCGATCAAGAGTCCATTGACATTTCGCATGTTGGGACTCACAGAGATGAGTGCATAGACTTCGTGAGTGGCGAAGTGACGAAAGAATATGAACCATTCGTTGGGAGCAGACACATGTTGCAAGATTGCTCGTATCAGGGTTTCGGACATCGGAGGAAAGAAAAGCGAAGTTGCGAGAAGATCAGAGCCGTCCATTTGAGGAGGACAGGTGGCAGAAATCACGAAGTCGGCAAGGAGCGAGAGATCCAGGATTTCGGGTCTCGCAAACTTAGAAGTTCACAGGGTCAGAGCCCAAGCATTGGGTGCTCTAAGTCTCGAAATCACGAAGAAGGAGAAGGTCGGGAAATTTCCAATCGACATTTTGCGTATCAGCACTTTGAGAGTCGAGAGACCAAGAGGTCGGGCGCTTGAGTCACAAAACCCCGAAAAGGACTATGGTCATATAAGGCGAGGTCATGTGGACCAAAGGTATAGCCCAGGGGGCTAACTGAAGTTAAATTCATTTCGGCAAATCGACATTTTAGTGATCGATAGATCGCGGGGACACTGGTTCTCATGACATCGGGAATTAAGAAACCCCGAAACCTGAAATTATATTTTTTCTGTTAAGGAAAGGACAATGGTCAGAGTGTAGAGGACCGAGAGTGTAAAAAGAAGGACCTATGGATTAGGTTTTAATAGAGATTTTAGTGAGGAATCAAAGAGCCACTTCGACTCACTTGGTGATTGAATGATCCTTAAGACCGGGAGGTCAGCGCAGAAACTCTGTTGAGGCAGAGAGGTGGCGTATGCATCACTGCAACTCCCCTTGAATCCTATGACCTTTCATGTAAGAGGTCATAAGCCTTACAATCCTTTTCATCATACCCCACAAATTTATAGAATGTGCAGTAAATATTGGTAGGTGTCTAGACATATTTTTGCATGTAATAACATTCACTAGGGTGATGTCTATTTCTAGATACCTTGCACTAGGGTGATGTCTATTTCTAGATACCTTGCACCGGGGTAGAGTAACTTGCTTCAAAGGGTTGGGAGCTCCAAAGGCCAAGTCATCGTGAAATAGGGGACAATTCTCCTTTTCATGGCCCTCTAATTTTCATCTGATACACTAGATGTCTTATCTTTTATATTTTCCCTTTTCTTTCTTCATATCTTCGACTTGCAGAGATAGGCTAGTTAGCTGACTCAAAATTTGACTCATACCTGAGTTGGATTTTCCCATAGGGGATTATTCTAGTTTCATGGAGATCTCCAATGCCTTAGCCTGCGAAGCAACCTTCTATTGCATTAGAGGAACTCTAATGTGGGGTAGGAGGGAAACAATGAACCATTCCTTGTTTTTCTCGTCTGGGATCTAAAAACTCAAATGGCCTGTCAAGGTCTTAAACCTCTAATCAACTCCCAAACAGGTTCAACTACTCTCTTCTTGATTTATTTCAGATTTGTAATGCACTGTGACTATGAATTAGGTTTATTGAATTCTAAACTCAACGCAGTCTTCATATCATTTAGTGGTTTAGGTTGTGAAACCCCTTTAACAAACTTCATGTACCAGCTTAGTGTGCGGTCTCTCAAGGTAGTACTAAACTGATCCCTCTTAATTTCTTCATCATTGACTTGCTTAATACTCCATACAGCTTCACATAAAAACCAATGTTGATCAAGATCTTCATATCCATCTCCCCTAAAGATGGGTAACGCCATTTCATCTTCCATAGATCTTCCTAGGTTTCTTGACTGACTATGTGTTGAACTAATGGTAATAGTTCTCTGAGTGCTTTGATATCTCTGACTACTCTGGTTACTTAACATTGCTAAAACAACATGAGTATTAATAATACTTACTTCAATGGTAGGCGCAGTCCCTCAAGTTTCTAATTCTTCCTAGTGAGGTTATTCATTCTTTCCTCTTCCCTAGTGGACTCTGAATGTTCCTTATTCAATAGCTCTTCTTCTTCTCCATTGTAGAACCCTTTGTTCTGTGCTAGTGGTTCATGCTTCGGCTCAAACAAGTTCACCAGAGGAACCTCTCTGAAGATTCTCCCACTACGTGTATGTCCAACCTCTACGTCATTGTCTCTGTCTAAGTTCTTGAACATTACATTTTCAATCCAATCGATTATTGTATATTAAAAATGTTCTTCTCATGCAATAACATCTTTATCTTTAACTTCAAAAAGTGTAAAACAATTCCTCTAGGTCCTTTAAATAAATATCTCTCATATTGGATATATGAATCTACTCTATCACTAGCAAACATGGTGATTTACCCTCTAATAATTCTATCAAACCAGTGATCTACTACTCTTGACATGACGTTATCAACTCCCTTGACCTTCTTGATCAGTGCCAATGTCTAAACCACAGGTGGTCTAGATATGATTTCAAACTAGGTATCTCCTAATATGGCTAACCACTCATATAGCTCCTTATGAATTCCCCCAAAGAAAATCTTGTGTATATCAGTAAAGATATACCTTCCCAACCATTATTTTTTACTAAGATTAGGGTTCCTGTTATGGGCTTTAGCGAAGTCATTTTCTTGTTCCTCTATCCACTTTTGAATCTCTGTCTTCGATGGGAACCACCTTGACATTCCCTCAAGAACATATTGGTCGAAAAAACGAAAGAATTTGTTGGAATAGGGGAAGACCCAGGGTTCAACTCTAATAGGGCACCAACAAGCCCTAACTACTGGCCCTTTCAAAAACACCTGTGGAGAAGATGCAGTCTCACCGAAAGTAGAAATAGGAGGTTGCAAGACATAGGTGTCTACAACTAGGGGAAATGCAAAGTGGATCCAAGGTAACAAAACACAGAGATATAGTTATTCTTTATCTCACTTAAACCTAATTTGTAATTTATACCTCAAATATATCACAACAATGTAATAACAATATAGAATAAATAAAATAACATAGCATGAACCACATAGAACAACAAGATATATGTGGTTCACCCTCTCCCTAGGGCTACGTCCAAAAAACTGTGTTTCTTGATATATTATATGAAAACATACATTTCTCTTTGTGCACTTAGCTTGCAGATCTCTTCCTCACCTTCACTCTCTTTCTCTCCCCTACCTATGCACCCAGCTGTAGGGTCGATATTCACACCCAACTGAATATCTTACAACCCATGAACACACTTACACACAATACTTCTCTCAAACAATCAACAATAATCACTCTCTTAACCCACAATGACGAACCCCCCTTCTCTCATCTAGGTCTTTATTTATTCATTACATGACAATGTCTA
Source organism: Picea engelmannii (assembly GCA_009831015.1). NCBI lineage: Eukaryota > Viridiplantae > Streptophyta > Pinopsida > Pinales > Pinaceae > Picea > Picea engelmannii. The sequence goes on from ML777666.1 coordinate 1,183,420, forward strand.
GGTGTCAAAACCATAGATCCAAAATCCTAGGTGTTTAAAACCCTAGGTCCAATTGACCCGTGTTTTTTGGGTTTCGCTAGCCTGTCTTTCCTTCTTTCATCAATGGATTTTTCCACTTGTTGATTTTTCCACAATCTGCCTTCTTTGATGATCTCTCTCCCTTGAAATTCTCATTTAATGGCTCACTTTCCCTTACTTCACTCCTTCTTTTCCTCTTCTTTGACCACTTCGACCCATTCTCAATCAATGTGCCTTTCATGCAGTTTGTACTTCACCTTTTCTCCTTAATCGTCACTTTCTTCCATAACCAAGGGCCAATAACCCTTCATCTCCTGTTAGAAATAGATCATCAACATATAGGATCAACATAACAGATTGGTTACCTCTTCTCTTGAAGTACATATTTTCATCAACATCACTTTTGTAAAATCCCATGCTTTAAAGAAAGACATCAATCCTATCATACCAAGCTCTGTGATCCTTCTTAAGACCATACAAGGCCTTCCTTAGCTTGCATACAAGAGTGCCTTTGTTATGCAGTAAAAAACCATTTGTTTGTTCCAAAAATACCTCATGTTCAATATTTCAATTTAAGAATGGTGCTTTTACATCCATTGATGTAGCTTCCAACCAAGAACAGAAGCTAAAGCTATAATAGTTGGAATGGAGGTATACTTGGATACAAGGGAAAAAGTATCTTCATAGTCAATTCCTTGTTTCTGAGTGAAGCCTCTAGCTAAAAATATTTCTTTGAACTTTTACACACTTCCATCAACTTCGTTTTTGATCTTATAGATCCATTTGGAAGAAACCACTGATTTGTATTTTGGCCTCGGCACAATGTACCAAACATTGGTCTTTATAATAGACCTATATTCCTCAAGCATGGAATCCTTCCATAATTGTAATTTATTTTCTTCTTCAAATGAAGAAAGTTCAACATCACTAATGATCCTCATCAGTGAAACATATCCTCCAAACCTATGAGGCCTCTTCCTTTCCTTGAAAGTTCCTTTGGGAGAAGCTATCCTTTCTGCTTTCTGCACTATTTTTTTAAGCCACCCTAGCTTCATTTTGGTCGGAGGATATGCAAGAGTTCTTTCTAACACTTCAGTAGGTTCTAGTGGCTCATTACTTGGCCCTTCATGAGGTTCCTCCCTCTGATCATCTGACTCTTCATTTTTAGAAGAGGGTAAATATGACTGAACTTCTTTTGATTCCTGCTGAATCTCTTTGGATTTATTAAATGCATCTTCATCATGGAAAGTCACATCTCTTATTACCTCCATTTTCCTCTGACTTGGTACATAAATCTTGTAATCCTTGGAGTTCTCACTGTACCCCACAAAAACCCCTTTCTTTCCCGAGGGTTCCATCTTTGTCCTCTTTTCCTCAGGGACATGAATATACACAGGACACCCAAATATCCTTAGATTCCCTACTTCAGGTTTGATCCCTAATAAGACCTCTTCAAGAGTATTTTCCTTCAAGATATCATGTGGACACCTATTCTAAATATACATAGCAGTGGAGGTAGCTTCTGCCCATAAAGAATTTCGAAGATCCTGGTCAAACATCATTTCTTTAGTTGCCTCACAAATAGTTATGTTTTTCCTCTCAACAACACCATTTTGTTGAGGGTTATATGGCACGGTCAACTGTCTCTTGATTCTTGCCGAATTGTAGAAATACTCAAACTGAAGAGATTGAAACTCTCCTCCATTGTCTGTTCTAAGGATTCTAATGTGTTTCCCTGTCTTATTTTCAATAAAGGATTTATACTCTTTGAATTTATCAAATGTGTCTCTTTTAGATTTAAGAAAATATATCCAAAATTTTCTTGAGTAATCATCAATAAAAATGACATAATACAAACAACCATTGAGTGAGGGAGATGAAATGTGACCACATACATCATAATGAACAAGATATAATATGCCCTGAGCTCTAATGTCACTACTAGGAAATGATTTCTTTATATTTTTACCTAGCATGCATCCCTTACAAATTTTATTTTTACTAAGAGAAATAGAGGGCATGCCACATACCATGTTCTGTAGATCTGGAAGAGCTTTGTAATGAAGATGTCCAAGATTTCTGTGCCACAACTCACTGCAGCTAGTCGCATAATGAGCCAATGCCTGAACTGACTGTCCTCACATGATGTACAATCCTCCACTGCGAGTTCCAATGGGTTTTGTATTACTTAAGTGGCCACCTTTAGCCCACAGTAGTGCCTTACTATCCTTGAATATCACCCAATATCCATTTTCCTCAAGGGTTGCAACTGATAGTAGATTCTTCTTAAGCCTTGGAACATATAATACTTCATCAACATGAAGTCTAGCCCCAGATTCCAATCTGAAAGAGATAGAGCCTACTCCCTCTATCTTGTAACATTTGTCATCCCCAACCTCAACATGCTTTGCAAAATATTTTTATTCTTGAAATCTGAGAGGATCTCCTTGTACCCTATCATGTGCTTTGATGCACCATTATCTACTAACCAAGTTTTGAACCCCATGAAAACTAAACTAGATAAGGAAGAAACCAAGTAATATAATTTTCAATTTTCTTTCTCATTAGAAGGACTTTTCTGTTTTATTTTGGATTCATCATCCTCAACAATTGAGGCATGATGTTTCCCTTTCCTTGGATATTTATTACTAAACCAACAATATTTAGAAAAATGACCCAACTTATTACAACTAAAGAATTTAATCATAGATGTATCAATATTCTTTCCTTTGAATATACCTTTGGTGTTTGGCTTCCTCTAAGAGCCTTTCTAGAAAGTGCCTTTCCTCTTTCCCTTGAATCTTGATGTTAAATCTTAGTGCTCTTCTTTCATTGGCTCGCTCCTGGTAGTTGTGTGACTCTCCTCCTGAAGGAAATCATTCCATAACCTCTCAAACATGGGCTGAATATATCTCCCACTTACACTGGATAATAAGGTATCCCATGAAGAAGGAAGACTGTCAAAAATGGCAAGAAATAAATCATGATCATCCACTGTCACCCCTATTACCAAACAATTATCTCTGATCTGGGCTATCCTGGAACAAAAAGATGACACTGATTCACCTTTCTCCATCTTCAAATACTTAATATTGTGCTTAAGTGTCCTCTTCTGACTTGGATCTTGTTTCTCATATAGATTCACAAAGGTATCAATACAGTCCTTGGCAGTCATAAACGAAGTCATTGCAAGCATTATACTGTCTTTGAATGAGTAAAAAATGATTCGATTGGATTTTTATTGAATTTTCCTGAAGGTATCTCTTCTTGCATTATTCATGGGTGCCTCCACCACTGTGGTCACATACTGCTCACTATCATGCTCTTGCAAGATATTTGTTATCCGGAGATTCCACACATTGAAGTTGGTAGCTCCTTCGAGCCTTTCCTTGGCCTTGACTGAAATGGAGGATGCCATGGACTTCACACTGGAAAATTAATCAAGATAGCTTGGATCTATATGTACATGCTGCTACACTTCAACATGTTTCACACACCCTAAGCTCTAATACCATGTTATGATCTTGATTTCTTATGCGGATTAATTCTTTTATTTTCTTCAACACTTTGATTCTAGCTTAATACACTTCAACAATACCAAATCCTAATTGAATAGAAATAACTATGTAGATAAGTAAGCATGCACATCAACAACACATATACCCTAGGTAAACCTTGTATAGGGAGAAAAACCCCAGCAAACAATATTCCTTTATTGCATTAATAATGTAAGATCACTTACAAATATCCACCATGAATGTTCTTCTCTTAAAGAGCTTGCCAAGATGACTCTGGCCTGAAAAATACCTAAAAGACCTTGCTGAAATACACCTTTGATATGTTGCCTCTATTATTGATATAGAACACTAATATGTTGCTTTGGTATGCTGCCTCATTATCACTAATGTGTGCCTCTATTGCTTCACCCTTAACCTTCATCTCAAAACTGTGTTGAAGAAAGGAGTCGACCTCTGCCTATATAGGTTGAAGAAGAGAAGATGAGAGACTCGAAATTGTAACCTGTTTGCATGATTTAATCATAACTCGGATTCATACTTTAGTTCAAACTTAGAACTAGACTTTATACTGGTATACTTTAGTTTGAAAATAGAACTAGATTTGAGACTTCAGTTACAACTCAACATTACACTTTAGTTCGAAAATAGAACTAGACTTGAGACTAGTATGCTTTAGTTCGAAAATACAACTAGATTTGAGACTATTATGCTTTGGTTCGAAAATATAACTAGACTTGATACTTTAGTTACAACTCAACATTACACTTTATTTTGACAATAGAACTAGACTTGAGACTTCAGATACAACTCAACATTACACTTTAGTTTGAAAATATAACTAGACTTGATACTTTAGTTGCAACACAACATTATACTTTAGTTTGAAAATAGAACTAGACTTTAATACTTCAATTACAACTCGACTATTTACAAGGCAATTCAAAATTCTCTTCATGGTGGATAATGTTACACGTTCCAATGCACTATATCAATACATTTAAATCATTTGCAATATGAGGAATATCGTTTGTTTCTATCTCATAGTAATTTTATATTCAACCTAACTTTTTCTAGATGCCTTGAATTTTGCTCATGACTCACAAGGTTTGACTAGGCTCTTGAGGTAAATCCCATTGCGGAGCTCACTAAGAGATATCCCATCATAGTCTACTAACTCATAGGTTCCTCTGTGTAACAAGTGTTTTATGATGTATGTCCCATTCCACATGGGTTCTAACTTCCTTGCCCCCAGTTTTTCATGATATTGATCATAGACTAGGAATAGATCTCCTTTTGTGAAAATGTGAGGTTGGATGGACTTATCATATTGATTTTTTACGCATTTTTGATACGTCTCGTTGATGAGAGAAACATCATGACGGGTTTCATCCAACTTGGTCAGATATAAGAATTGTTCATCCTCAATAGAAGTGTGTGGTAAGATTTCTACGACAAGTTTCAATGAAGGAATATTGAATTCGATCATTATTACCACTTCTATCTTGTATACCAACTGGAAGGGTGTAAATCCAATTGCAGTTTTTACTGAAGTTCGATAAGGCCAAAGTGCAGAGAAGAGCTTCAATTGCCAATATCTTTTTTTCTCTCTTACCATGCATTGAAGCATGGTCTTCAAATTTTTTTTGATGGATTCAACTTTTCCATTTGACTAAGGATGGTAGGGGGATGCGTTTTCATGGAGAAAACCTAACTTGGTGCACAATTCACCCATCATCTGGTTCTGGAAATGGGATCCATGATTAGTTACAATAGTTTGTGGGACACTGAATCGAGTGATGATGTGGTTGAACACAAAAAGTGTTTCAGTGCATCCATCGTTAAGAAATGTAGGCATAACCTCATCCCATTTAGTGAAGTAATCGATGGCAATGATGATATAACCATGCCCCTTGGTTGAGGTAGGATTACAATGCATAAATCAATGCCCCATTTTGCAAAGGGGTCGATGGAAACAATGGGATGAAGTGGAGCTAGGTGGGTATGCGATTTCCTCTAAAATATATGACAGGGTGGACATTTTTTAATGGCCTCAATGCAATCTTTGAATATGGAAGGCCAAAAATAATCAGCACATAGAATGTTTTGGGTTGTATCCATCCAAAAAATATGACCTTCATAATATCCAAGGTGACAGTCATTCAAAACTTTTTCATCCTCTTTGTGGGTTAAACAATGTCAGAAAACAGTATCAATTCCATGGCGGTACAAAGTGTCATCGATGATGAGGTAGCATTTTGAGTGGTGTCTAATGCGACAACGTTCATCATGTGAAATACCAGGTTGAAAATGTTGGGTTTGGATATATAGAAGAATATATCCATACCAAGGATTAGACGTACTAATAAGGAACATGGATCCATCAAGGAGAGAATCATTGGGCTTAGTATCCTCTTTAGTATGGGGAAGATCGCAAATTAATTCTGCAAAAACCAACGATTTCTTAGCCTTGGATTTTGAAAACTCAAGATTGAATTCATGGGGAATGACAATACATTTGGAATATTTTCCCCCAAGTACTTGACGAGTTAATATATGTTACATCGGGTTTGAGTCTGTGATGATAGTGGCATTGTGTAACAAAATGTAATGGTGAAATCTCTAGAAAACGTTAACTGTTGCCAAAACCAACTCTTCAATATGTGAATACTAGAGTTCAAGACCTAATACACTTTTACTTAGATAATATATCACATGTTTGGTGTCATCATCATCCTCTTGGACTAACACCATGGCGATAGTGGAAGTAGAGGTATCCAAATAAAGGATGTAATCTCTTGCATAATATGGTGGATGCAAAACAATTGTGTTAGTTAAGGCATGCTTAAGAGAATCAAATGAGCACTGAGTGGTGGAATCCTAGATGAAAGGGGCATCTTTTTGCAACAATCTCATGAGTCCTTTAGTGATTTCATAGTAATTTCAAATGAAATGGTGAAGAAAGTTTTTCTTCCCTTGCAAACTTTGCAGTTGAGTGATGTTGTTGGGAGGAGGTAAACAGAGAATGGATTTTTCTTTTAAGGGATCCACCCTAATCTCATATTTGGAGACTATGAATCTGAGGAGTCTCCCTGATTCATCAGTGAATATGAATTTATGGGGGTTCAAACATATGTTGTAAAACCAACATCGAAGAAATATGGCTCATACGTGACCAATATGGTCTCATCAACAAGACAAGTGAGCAGGTAATTCATCGAGGTAAGGTTCAACAATATGTTTGATATCGTGGAATGCATACGACATGGCCCGTTGAAAAGTGGCTCCATTGTTTTTAAGGTCAAACGATAATTTCAGATAAGAGAAATTCCCCCAATGGCAGATGAAGTTTTTTTTTTGTTGATCAACCGATAGAATGTCGATCTGGTTATAACCAGAAAATCCATCCATGAAAGAGAAAATGACTCTTCCGGCATAATTATCGACAATTTGGTCGATAAAGGGAGTAGGGTAATTGTCTTTGGGACAAGCCTTATTAAGATCTTGATAATCAACAAAAACATGAATAGTTACTTGTTTCTTTATGATCGAAATGATGTTCGAAACCCATTCGGTCAAATGGATAGGATAAATAAAAATAGATTTCAAATGTTTTTCTACTTCTTCCTTGATTTTCGTGGTTTTTAAGGATGGATCTGGTGAATTTTCTATCTCACAGGTTTAACTCCTCGTTAAGTTTTGATTTCATGTGCAACGATCGATGGATCGATCCCGGGCATTTCTTCATATCTCTAGGTGAAGATGTCGTGAAATTATTTGAACAAGGAACTATAAATTTCAACTTCTTCAGTTGAACAGTTTTCACCAAGTTGTATGTTTTCCATAATACCTTCTTTAATGGATATGCCAATCATAATCATGGAAGAGATGTTACCCAAATTCCCCTTGGATGTGGTCTCCTGAGTGAGTATTGGATATTGGGGAAAGTCAACAATATCCTAGGAAAGATACATGAAATATCTTTCTCTATGTCATCCAAATTGGGAAGGAAGGATGAATGATGGCGGTTTTCATCCCATGGTGCCTCTTGGATACTAAAAATTTCCATAATATATCCATCTGATGGAAAAATATGTAGGATGTAGTCAAAATTATAGGATAGGGAATCTAACCAGGATGGTAACGAATAAGTCATAGATGCTAGTAGATATTGGTCATGCGGTGAAGGAGAGGCATATTGGATGGCATCGTATTTAGCCTCTATAGGAATAAGTGGCGTGGTGTCACCTAGTGTATCAATCTCTAAGGGACTAGGCACGATCCATGGATCAGATGATTCAAAAGAATAATGTTCCATAGTCGAGATCATATTGATCATGGAAATGTGTTTCACAGTGGGAGGAAGAGGTGTAGGGAAGGTAAACATGAGTGAAGATTATTTCAAGAGACCTACCCCAACACTTTCATAAGTTATTTTTGAGTCTCCCAGAAAAGGAATGTTGTTGGTAATTTGAGTGCGGGCATCGAGGGTGCAATAATATAACTGATCGATGGTCACAATTTTACCTTGATGATGGAATTGGACACATTGAAAAACCGATGAAGTGATGACAGTCATATCATAGAACCAACTTATCCCTAGAAACAATTTATAATCGAGGGGTTCATCGACTACTTCAACATCGATGCAAATAGTTTTGCATCCCAATTGAACAACTAAGGATTGTAATAATCTGTGAGGTCGGAAAACTCATCCATCAAAAGCATGTAACATGTTGGGATATTGATTGAGACCAGGTGATTTAAGTCCTTTCCAATAAGAGAAGGACATAACACATGTGGACTCCCCCTTGTCCAAGATCGTGCGATGAATATGTTGATTATTGACAATGAAATCGATCTGGAAAGCCAATTGGTGAGAGAATCATGATTTAAAATTATTTAGGTTAAATGTGATAGTGTTTGATGACTCAATATCTATAGCTTCGATGGCTTCCAAGATATTCCTACATTGGCTAGGGCAGTGTCTTAGAACTTCGAGAGCTAGCATAGTGCAAGGTACTTGAGAAAAATCTTCAACGATGTTGTAGTTTTGAGCATCACACAAGATTGGATTGGAGGTCAACTTTCAAATCGTTCTCTTGGGAGGGATTATAATAGAGTTAAATTTAAGTTTCTCAATCTAGAGTGGCCCAAATGGAGGTGTAATTGTAGTAGGTGATGGATCCGGTGTAGTACTAGTATTCACTTTTTCCTTATTAGGTTTACCTGGAGGTGTGTCGTATGTTGTAGTATGAGTCGTCAAATCTATCCCATTAAACATGTAAATGTGTGCACTCGATAAAGATTCCTCGTTAGGAGGATGATTTGGATTGACCCTAATTGGAGGTGCAAGAGATTCAACAACCATGACTCCTTCTGTGGAAAAGCATGTGTCAGTATAGAGGGTTGAGAATTTCTTTTAAAAATCTTGGCAACTTCATCCCGATGAGGACAATCTCGTGTGTAGTGATCTTCACTACAAATGAAACATGGAAATTTCAGTTTACATTGTGGTTGTTTCTCAGTAGTAGGTGGTTGTGTTTTTGTTTTTTCATTTTCAATTTGATTATTACTTTTCTTTGTTTTATTTTTAGTTTTCTTTTTTCCCCCGGACTGTGGTGGAGAAGTAGATTGAACTGCATTCACCTAGGATATTTGAGTCTAGGGGGAATTTGATGAGATTAAAGTCGATATGGTAGAAGTGGCAGTGACTGAATGATTTTTCATGTCGGTAGACCATGAATTGGACTAGGTTTTGACGGAACCGATAACTCCATCTACGTGAGTGGTGGAGGATGGTTTTGATGCACCAATTGATGGACGGGGATTTTTTGGAATCAATTCATACAAAGTTCCAGTTTGGGAATAAACCAAGTCCAGATATTAGGTGTGAGAAATGGCTTCCTCTTCTGTAACAACACCACCCATGGCTATGTCATGAGCGATTGGAGGCAAGAGATATTTTGTGAACCATTCATCCAACAATTGGTTAGGAATGGTTTCTTTGAACAACCATCGTCATCGTCTCCACTCATGAATATGGTCAAAGATATGTATGGAGTTGGTATAAAAAAATGAGGTAAATTTTTTTTGTTGGTTTCATAGTGGATAGGTAATTGGAAGTGTGAGGAAAGCCATGGAAAGTGAATTAAAATCTTGAAAAGTTATTCATTGTAATTCAATGTACCACTTAGTCGTTGTACTCGTAAGTGTATGCTGGAAAAGATGTAACCAGATAGAATCATTCGTAAGTGAATTTGATTAACACAATAGATGAAAATTCATAAAGTGGTTATTAGCGTCTTCACCAGGTTTACCGTTAAATTTTGGAATATCAGAAGGAAACTTAGCAGGAATAACTAGCCAAAACGGAGAATGTAATATGGGATCATTTGTCAATCTCAACAAATCTATTAGATCTATAGTGGCTAAGAACAATAGTTGTTGATTGAACTATGGATGATACTGGTGTGGCATAGGGACACCAGTAGGGACATAAACTAGTTGAGGTGGATAGTTGTAGCCAACAGGCCCTCCCATATGTTGTTTTTGTTGACCAACAAAAGTAATATTTATTTGTTGAGGAATGTGCATAAAAGGAGAGGGGAAACCCATTTTCCCTTGGGGAGTATAACCACTGTAACTCAGGGGAGGATAGTTTTCTTGAGGTGGATAACCAAGTTTCCCTTGAGGATGGTAACTAGGTTGACCCTGATGAGGGTAAGGATTTGTCCCTTGGGGGGAAAATATGATTGAACTTGAGGACCCTAAGTGGGATTCAAGGCTCCCAAGAAGGTTTGTCTAGAATGTAGTCTAGAAGGATTGGGATTTAGGATTCTTCCTTACAGGTTGGGGTTTGATGGCCCTCCCTGATGTGGTTTATGGAACTGACCTCCTTGCAGTGGTCCATAGGATTGTGGGTGGTTTCTGATGTATGAAGGTTGAGGTTGTACCCCTACCATTGATCGGGTAAAAAATGGGGTATAACCAGTAAGAGGTGGTTGCCCCCAGTCGAAATTTGCATGTTGGAGGATGGTTTCCCCATAGTATGTATTTGAACCACAGTTTGGTTTAGTTATGTGGTAGGTTTTTTCATTATGTGATGCAAAGATGTCCCAACATGATTTTATGGAGTATATGAAGTTTTAGTTTGAAGAGGGATATGGGGTGTAATGGTCAAGGTACTTTGCAACTGACTCAGTAACATGACTCATGTTTCACTATGAACTTTCCCTGAAGTGGTAGAAATATTGACCGTTGGTTTGATGGGACGGTCAATGGGATGACCTGACAGTCCTGCCTCTGCACCAACAGTAGTAGAGGCATGTGGAGGGTTAAAAGGCGGTCGACTAAAATTATTTTTTTCATAAAGGTCTAATCCCAATGGAGTTATGTTGGCAGGCAAAAACTCTTGTTAAATTTTATCATGATAAAATTTCGGTGCCAAGGGATAAAATCTTTCTATAGTTGCCTCCTCCTTACATTTACAAATGTTTTTGTCTTTTGGTTTCGAGGAGATTCATTAGGCTAGCTGATTATATGAGATTTTCGTTTAAATTTTTGTTTGTTTTGTTTAAATTTCATGATTGCAAGTAGGAAATTAAAACAAAATCTTGGCTTGGGTACTCATTCTGCAGTTTGTGGTTTCTTCTTTTCTTTCTCTAAAGAGATTACACCTTAAAGGGACCTATATTTTTATAATTTTTAAGTTTTATAAGATTATTGATTAATCCATTGCCACATGTTTATGTACTATGGGAAATATGACTTGATCATATCTATGTTTGATTCTATGATTTTAATATTTGATATGTGCAAAACCTTGGATTAATGTTTGAAATTTGTTCTTTTCTCTACCAATCATATCTCTTTCATATCACCCTGGTACATGACCTATGTACTCGCAATTATGTATCATCCAAGTGTCCTATACGTTTAAGACTCTCATTCATTATTCAAATAGGTAGCTAATAATTGTTGGGGTTTAATCTTCCTTGTGCATAGTGGTTCAAAAGCCTGTGAATCCTCTGGTTTTCTGTCACTCCAATATCTAATTACCAAACATGATAGCCTCCCAATTTCATAGGTATCGGGCATTCTCTATTTTCAAAGACGTCTCCTTATTATTTTTCTATTGGAAGACGAAGCCTCCCTCTCGTGGTGTTTATTGTGTCTATTTTATAGAAACCATGGCTCCCATCATTCAAATTGAACCTAATGGATCTCAATCCCTTCTCGCCCATGACAATTCCATAAAGAATTTGCAGGCGCATGGTTGGGACATTTTTATCCAAAAATTTGAGGGTTATAACATGGCAGTTGCACAAGATTTTTCTCAATCGTTTGATGGATTTAAAGCCAAAGTTGGGGATCTACAATTTGAGGTAACTGAGGACTCTATAGAACAAGAAACAAGGCTATCACAGGAGGGAGAAAAATGGTTCGAAAAAAACAAGCTAGAGGGCATGCCTTGGAGAATGTTCATGGTCTCTAGGAAATTGACATGTTTCCCTAAAGGTACTGTTGATACTGAGAGGGGGGTGAATCAGTATCAAGTACAATTTAAAACCTTTTTCAACTTGTAATTAAACCATTCAACTATATCCAATGAACAATGAACAATAGTATAAGAGTTACACCAATACACCACAATACACCATGCACAATATATGAGAAATAATCAATAGTTATTGTCCAAGGGAAGTAATGACTTCCAAAGGTAGCTACAACTTTCAAATGTAAAGGGAGGGATAAACCTCCAAGAGGAAGATACAACCCTCCAATATCAAGAGAGATTTGAACTCTTCATCCTTGCCCCTTCCTTCCACCCGAGAATATATGAAAGATAATAAAACTGTACATTAAATCATCACCATCAACCAGTCATCACATAGAACCTGATAATGCTTCCTGAGACTTCTTCAATTTTTGAAATTCTTCAATTCTTGAAGTACTCTGATCCTGTAGATAATATTATTCAATGTATTCTCTGAAACTCCTCCAATTTTCACTCCTTGAATCCTCCCCAAAAAGAGGTTATAGAAAGAATGGTAGACTTTATTCAATTTTGGTCTATTCAGAAGACCCAACTTGCACAGCATGCCCCACGCTCAATATTTAACATCCGATTCTGAAACTCATACACAAGAAGATAATGTCTTTACTCTTTCCAGTGGAAGTGGTCCCACTTCATTGGGATTCAGTATGAATAATTTATGACTTTTTTACCCGGAACACTTGTTTATTGACTAGCTTCAGGACTGGTCACACACCCTATATTCCACAGAGTGTATCTCCATAATTATAGCAAATAAAGAGCTGAACCTTTTACTAGAGGTACCTTGATATATCTTCTCAATAAAATAGCGATTTCACCATATTAATCATTCTAGGAAAAACATTATAGAAAAAATGGTAAGATGACCTAAAAATAACATACCTTAGAACACATCATCAAAAGACTTCATCCTCCCTTGAAATCTGGCCTTCTTTTACTTCTTATTCCCTCTGAAATTCGACTTGTATAAAATGAATGTATAATGATGTTTATTTATACCATTTATGTCACTTCCTTTTAACATTAGGGCCGACCTGACACTTTCTTATTTTGTAATTCTTTTCTTTAATTATCTTCAGGGCCTACATGTATAATTCACTTTGTTATATTCAAAAATTCATTTATCCTCAACCATGAGGATCCATGTGATGTGCCACATACCAGAAGAAACAAAATGATGTATACTATCCATCCATCAGTGTTGTATCTGCATGTGCATTTTCCTTCATGTCCAAATACTTTCATCAATCTTGCGGTCCAAAACCCATGACTAGGGTTGACATCAATGACAACAATCGATCTTTCAAAAATCTCCCCCTTTGTCATTGATGGCAACACTCATGCTCCCCCTATCATCATGATCCCAATTTCTCTCCCCCTTTGACATCAATGGCAAAGATTAGGGTTGCTCCCCATGAGTTTAATGGAAAAAGGTAACCTTCTTCTTTGGGGCTGCTCCCCCTGAACATGTGGCACTCAATAATACTTCATCCTTATTTTTGGTCTTTGGGGATTTTTCTTCCTTGGAATCATTTTGTGTGTCTTATGTATTCTCTCTCTTCTTCATGTCTAGGATGTATATGTTTTTCGGTCTTCTTGTTGCAGTTGCAACCAATCTTCCCGAGTTATTTTATTTGATTTTACATTTTCTGGAGTCAAACGTAAGAGTGTATCCTTGATCACATATTTTGCTGACACTGAGGAGATTATACTTTAGATCTTAAACCAATAGTACTTTTCCTTCTTTTACATTTTCACTTCCAAGCTTTACAGTTCATTTTCCAAGTATTTTGGTAGATGAGTCATCTCCAAATGCAACATTTCCACCTCTTTTCTTCAAGCTAACAAATTTTCCTTGATCTTCGGTCATATGAGATGAGAACCCACTGTCTATGAACCATTCATCTTCTTCTTTGCATTCTTTAGTGACCAATGCTATTCGAAAATTTTCATTTTGTGGAATTTCTTTCCTTTTCCATGTTTTAATTGGTATGCAGACATTTGACATACGATTATCTTCCTTCATCTCTCTGCAATATTGTGCTTTGTGACCAAGATTATTGCACTTGTAACATACAATATTTTCATCCATTAATGGGTCAAATGGATTATAATTTATGTTGACAGATCTACGAACATTTCCATATCTACTATTTTCACCATTCATGTAGCTTGCATAGTTATTCCTTTCATTGATTCTACAATTGATTACCTTGTGTCCAAAATTTCCACAAGTATAGAAATGTCCAAGNCTAATTTATGTTGACAGATCTACGAACATTTCCATATCTACTATTTTCACCATTCATGTAGCTTGCATAGTTATTCCTTTCATTGATTCTACAATTGATTACCTTGTGTCCAAAATTTCCACAAGTATAGAAATGTCCAAGAAAGAAATGTTGATACCTGGGTGTAAGTGATTTTCTTTGTGGTGTGGTCCATATGGATTCATGATCTATTCTTATGTAGTTTCCTTCTTAATGATTGCTTTCATACCTGATGGGAGAGGATCTTCTTGATGTCTCATTCCTTCTGAATTCTAGTTTTCTATCTTGTTGTTCAACTTGTTCTGGAGTGTTGGTTTCATCATTTTCAACTTCCTTCTCTTGTTTTTTTGTCTT
>ML777666.1:1199755-1219496 GCA_009831015.1 Picea engelmannii
ATTGTTCAAGGGAAGTAATGACTTCCAAAGGTAGCTACAACTTCCAAATGTAAAGGGAGGGATAAACCTCCAAGAGGAAGATACAATCCTCCAATATCAAGAGAGATTTTAACTCTCCATCCTTGCCTCTTCTTTCCACCCAAGAATATATGAAAGATAATAAAACTTTACATTAAATCATCACCATAAACCAATCATCACATAGAACCTGATAATGCTTCTTGAGACTTCTTCAATTTCTGCAATTCTTCAATTCTTGAAGTACTCTGATCCTATAGATAATATTATTCAATGTATTCTCTGAAACTCCTCCAATTTCACTCCTTGAATCCTCCCCAAAAAGAGGTTATAGAAAGAATGGTAGACTTTATTCAATTCTGGTCTATTTAGAAGACCCAACTTGTACAGCATGCCCCATGCTCAATATTTAACATCCGATTCTGAAACTCACACACAAGAAACTAAAGTCTGTACTATTTCCAATGGAAGTGGTCCCACTTCATTTGGATTATGTATGAATAAGTTATGACTGTTTTACCCGGAACACCTGTTTATTGACTAGCTTCAGGACTGGTCACAAACCTTATCTTCCACAGAGTGTATCTCCATAATTATAGAAAATCAAGAGCTGAAATTTTTACTAGAGGTACCTTGATATATCTTCTAAATACAATAGAGATTGCACCATATGAATCTTTCTATAAAAAAAATTATAGCAAAAATGGTAAGATGACCTGAAAATAACATACCTTAGAACACATCACCAAAAGACTTCATCCTCCCTTGAAATCCAGCCTTCTTTTACTTCTTATTCCCTCTGAAATTCGACTTGTATGAAATGAATGTATAATGATGTTTACTTATACCATTTATGTCACTTCCTTTTAACATTAGGTCCGACTTGACACTTTCTTATTTTGTAATTCTTTTCTTTAATTGTCTTCAGTGCCTACATGTACAATTCACTCTGTCATCTTCAAAAATTCATTTCTCCTCAACCATGAGGATCCACGTGACGTGCCACATACCACCAGAAACAACATGATGTATACTATCCATCCATGGGTTTTGTATCTGCATGTGCATTTTCCTTCATGTCCAAATACCTTCATCAATCTTGCGGTCCAAAACCCATGACTAGGGTTGACATCAATGACAACAAGCAATCTTCCAACAGGTACTCCTATTACCCTATTAAAACCTCGATGGCATGGCCTGCTTTTGAGTCTTAAATAGTTTATAACTTGTGAGTGTAGGTATTCCTTAGTGTTTCTGTATCACATTCACATGTTGATGATTTTTTTAGGGTTTAATCTAAACATGCCCTTCTATTTGTTGATGATCCTACATAATATGTCTAAGAGTTATGAGAAATATATTTTAAACCCTATGTCTAGCCTCTTCCACCATGGGATTATATGAATTATGTTGTTGTCGCATTTGGCTCAAATTGGGGGCAGTTGGGAAGACTTCATGTGTTGAAACAATTTTTCCCTACCCGAGAGTATAGTGGAATCGACTCTTCTTTCCAATATAGACAAAAATCCTTGTAACCCTATGACTAAAAGTCAAGGTGTCGATTCACATAGAGACCTTGAGCTCAATGAACCAAATTTTGTTGCTATGAAAAAACCCATGGGTATAAAACAACGATATAATTTCGTACCGACGAAATCATTAGAGGAGGTAGTGGATGTATTAAAAGAGAAGGTTTCTCCTGCTCTTACTATTGAGACGATTCAAGGTATTGTTAACAAAGAAACTGTTAGGAAAATTTGTAAGAAGGATAAACAAGGTAACTAAGATCTGAGTTTCATAAACAAAAGACAAGGCAGGTTAATTTCTAGGAGTCTGAGAAATCGACATCAAGATCATCTGAGATCAATCTCAGTGATTGATGTCGATGATCATTTGACCGATGATGAGATCAATGATTTCCTTGCCCATGAATATGTGGATAACCATTGTCTCAAAAAATGAAACCGTTAATGAATACTATTTTGTTTCTAAACTACCTCAATTTCTAAAAGATCAAGAGGGATTTGTTGGTATATGCCATTATTTGAAACAAGCTACAGGAAAGACCAAAGAACCCATTGTTGAGTACACTCAACCTCTGCCTACTATAGCACATGTGCACTGTGACAACTGGCTAGATTGGGTAGAAGGATATTACAGAGAGATACCATATTTACAAGCACAATTAAAACATTTGGCTGCTCAAAATACCTTGCTTGAAAGAGAAAATCAATAATTGAAGGCATGTGCAGATCGAGCAAGTAAAAGGCCCCAGCGAGCTAGTAGTGTGATTATAAAAAATGAAACAAATTTCAATGCTATCATTAACTCAGAATTATTTGATCCCTCATCGTCTAATCTCTAGAACGGTAAAAATGGTTTTGATTTTCTTCGATTTAATTCTTTTGTAAAAATAAAATAGTTAGATTTATTTTGATTTTCTATGTTAATACAAGACTAGCTATAGAATATCACGATTCTGTAGCCAGTCTATTTCTAAAAATGAGTTTGAATTGTTTTCTAAAATTCAATTTCGTTTTGTTATTTTCAGGAGAAGAATATTTATGGAGCTATTCACAAAGAGAAGACATCATGGATTATGTGTTGTATAGTTTAGTAGTTTCTCTTTTGTTTGATAAAATTATGTCATTATGCAATTAATTTTGATAAACAAATTCCTACAAGAGTGTTTCTCTATTGTACTATTTTTGGGGGATTACCCTCTATCTTGCATAATAAGAGGTTGTTAATCTAAGACTAGTTTAAATAGTGGTTGTTTTTAGTAGTATGGACAAATTTTGGCTGGAATACAATATGGACATGTGATTTTGAGAATGGATAATGGGAAAGTAATTCACCATTGGATTTAGACCTGTGTGATGCTTGTTCCATTATGTTCTTCTATTACTTATGTATTATGAGATATCAATATGATTGATTTAGCTTTAGCCTGGTCATCATTTGTTGTTTCATATTGTTAACTATTTATATGTTGTCCATAATTTGTCATTCCATTTTGTATGTGTGGTCAATCTATCATTTAATTATTATTGAATTTGTTTCAGATATTAAATGATTGATAATATTAATACTCTGAATTGAGTTTCCTTTAGTTCTAAGTTGTTGATTATCATATGATCACAAGAGTTTTAATTAGTCATCATTCTGTTGTTTTATTATTACTCCAACACATCAAAAACTTATTTGAATTTATTCTAGAAGTACTATTATTGTTCTATCACAGGCTTCCCTTACATGTAGGACTAGTAGGAGCTTGAACAACATAGAAAGATAATCTCAGTTTCGTTGATCAACAATAGGTTAGTCTTTGTGTTATTTAATTAAATTATTTATTAACAAAACAATGATTGCATAAATTAGCTTTGATTGTTTATGTTTTATCATTTCAATTATATTTTCTTAGTATTTGTTAGCTTACAATCTTTAAACATTCAGAAAGAAAAAGAAAAAAAAAAGATTTATGTTGTTTCTTTATCTTGTTTAGAAACACTATTACGAACATTCATTTCACAAGATTTCAAGTAAACATTGCAAGATGTATATAGATTGTTTATAATCATTTGTATATATTCATGTTTCTATTTGAACATTTGTAATTAGTACATAAATTGTTAGAATAATAACTTTAGGTTATTTTATTTCTTTTATTATTTTTAGGACTTAGTTGGCTAACAGAGCCATTAAACCTGTCAGGTCAGTTCATTCCAAACGGATTGTGTTAATTAGACAACCCCAGTCTAGATATGACCTTATAATTGACAGTGTGTCACTTACGTCCATCAACAAATGAAGCTATAAGGAGGGACTGAGGTAAATTTAATGATTAAATGGTTTACCCCTCAGCCTGTCATAATTCCATATTTATAAATTCTTCTTTTGTGTCATCTTGAAATGCACTAGAAGGAAGGCCATACAAACAAGATGGCTTTGTAGGAGTCTTTTTTTTTAATGTATTTAATTCCCCATGGCTCCCCAAATCACTGTGTTGGAACATGATTTCCACTTATCATTACATGATATTCCCAACGAGATAGTCTCTCTCTTGTCCAAAATCACCTTTGATGGTGGGGGGGATGTATCTGCAAAAGACCATATTAACAAGTTTTGGTATAAATGCATCAAGCATGATATTTCTAATTTAAAGGTTTTATGCAGATTATTCGCTTTTACTTTTAGGGGTGGATTAAACATTGGTTTGAATCTTTTCCAACATATCACATTATTGATTGGTTTCAATTTGCAGAGGAATTTTTAGATTCTTTTGAAATATATGATTACAATCAATTATGTGAAAAATTTCAGACTTTACTAATCAATGACAATTCATCTCTAGAAGGATTTTCAACAAGAATCCATCATGTTTTCTGTAAATTTAATCTTGATGACATGTCATTTGTACTAAATATCCTCTATGATTCTTGCATCCCTTTCATCCAATCATATTCAATCACGAATTATGAACCAGTTACAAATCCTATAACTCAATTGTGAGAAGAATTTTGTTCACAAGATGAGAAGAATCCATCCAAAAATTTTGAACAAGCAAGGGAGGAATAATATATTGAAAAGGTTCTTACTGACCATCAAATTGGTTTTTCCTATGAATCATTGTATAGTAACTTGGTCCTCGGCCATCATGGAAGAATATTTGATGTTGGTTCAAGGTGAATTCCCATATTCTTCTAACTCTTGCTCTAATCGGTATTTAAATTCAGTTATTGAAGAACACTTAGGTGTTGAAAACGATCTTCAGAATTTTAACATTCCAATGAAACTGATTAGAGAGCTAGATATCCAATTAGAAGAAGAAACCTTAAACCGTCATCCACAAATCATACCTTATCCACATGAAAGATCAGATATTTTTTATGAAAGTTTTGAATTATCTATCATACAGGAGACAAATTTAGACGATCATATTATGTTGAAGGATTTATCACCAAAACAGAGTGAAAGTTTTAAGGAAAGTGACAAGGAATGTCTTCAGAATAACATTGTTAAATATCATAGCTCAAGAGATTTTTTTCATGTGCTTATTTTTTATTCCTTTTACTCTTTATATCTTGATCTCTTCTTAGATTCTGGTGGACATGATACTTTACCCACAACATCTTACTCTTTTCCATCATAATCATATCTTTTCAATATGCCAAGATTTGGTGAAATTAATTCCAAACATAACATTTATGAAGTCGGATTTGATGCTCTTTCACTTTCATCACTCACATGGAAAAAAGACATGTTGCAAGATGATTTTCCACGATTTATTGTTGAAAAAGACAATGCACTCATTCTTATGGTCATCAAACATTCTACATTGCATATTCATTATTTCATTAGTTCAAATTTTAATGTTTGTGCTTTGCATTTTGAAAATATCAATCTCATAAAAGGAAGTGTTCAAACCCATGATCTAATTGATGTCATGAATCCTCTTATGATGTGTTCCCCATTGATATATCTATTTCATCAAAGTAATAGTTTGCATCTTAATTTTTGTGACATGTTCTTAGAATGGCTTGAAGATTCGTATCTAAAAAATGTTCATAATAAAGATAAAGTTGTGCTTACTTTGTTTCTACCTAAATATGTAGGAAGTAAGCATGGCATGATTTTTTTAGATACTCCATGTGAAGAAATTGATGAACACTTGGAGAATTGTCAGGAGGACGGGGCACTTCGGCCTTGGTTGATGGTTATGTCAGGTCCCCATAATATTGACAGGTTTTCCAAACTTGCTTAAACTCTTCCATGCCATTATGACCCATATCACGACACGATTGTAGAATGGTTGGAGGATTCATACATCAATAAGTTTCAAAAGAATGGTAAGGTTGTGCTTGCTTTGGTTTAAAATGAATATATAGGAGGTAAGCATGACATATTTATTTTGTATCTACAAATAGTACATTATTTTATTCTGATTTTCAACTTTCTATGCCTTGCAGGATTGAAGATTCTCTTGTGGTTGCACTACAAATACGATTTTACTTAGCATTTTGATCTATTTAGTAGTTTAGAGTAGGTTTAGGAGTAGGTTTCTGTTAGTTTTATTTCTGACTGTTTCTCTTTGTAATAATGCAGCCATGAACACAACTGGGAAATCCAAGAGAACCATTAGATGATTTTTTTCAGGGAAGTCCACTTTAAATATTTTTCTCTCTGCTTTTCGTTGAATATTTCTTTTTGAAAACACAGTATCATCATGAAAATTTTAAAAGGAAAGTAAAGAGACAAGTGAATTTGAACTATCAATTCAACCCTGACCCAAGGTGCCACGAGTAGGACTACACTCATAATAGTAAGTGTTTTTCTATCTTCTTTTAGTCTTTCAAAAAATACTTCGTCTGAGAAAATTCATCTTTGACCCCATGTAAATATTTTTAGTTTGCGTGTTCTTTTTTTTTGTTTTTTTTTCGTTTGGCTTTTGTTTTTCCTAAAAATTGTTTTTAAGTCATCATTCATTATTGAAGGGAATTGTATTTTTCATTAGAAACAGTTGATAATAGTTCAAAGCATCTGAACATTAAGTTCTAAACTCAGATCAGTTACAGTAATTTTTTGTCCAGTCATTGTTCTTGGTTTTCATTGAAATCTCAGGGAAACACGATTATCCTTAAAAAACTTCTAACGTCATCCCTATTTTAATGAGAACAACTCAAAGTGATTCCCCATCCCAGAGATGATTTCTTAACTGAAACCTCATTGTCCAAATTATGATGAAATTTATCAGAAAGGAAAAATAATTCTTAAATGATCAATCTTTTCATTACCAGACTGTGAGATATTTAGTATCACCCCGCTCTCTTGATATCATGAAGTTTCTGGAAATTTATAAACAAATTTTAGAGAGTTTGAAGCATTGTAATTTGTGGGAATTGTGTGTAAACTCACCAGGACATTGAACATGTATGTTGGCAGTGGGTAAATGCACACATGATACCAAGACAACTTCATTGGGGTACCGAACAAGCCTGCTGGCAGTGAAGCAATGTCAGGTTTCGAAGATCCTCAGGTATGTTTTTTAAATTGATCAAGTATTAGGATGCTTTGATCATAAATGGACAACTCTTTGACAGGATAGAAGTACTAGAGTGGGTTAAGTGACATCCTTGTCGAGGCTATGGTCGCTTGGCATCATTGGCCCTGCCAATGGTATCAGAGTAATCTGTATAAACATCACTACCCATGTGATCTAAACGAGATACCAGATTACAATTTTTGGACAGAACTTTACCTAATACCATGAATGTGTTATTTTTTCTGAGTTATTGTCGAAATGCTTGACCTGTCTTTTAATTGTTTATATTAAAAATTGCTTAGTCATCTGTTCCCTGATGTAAAGTTCTGATGATGCAGAGATAACTACTTTTCCCAGTGTGTCGCCATTGTTGGCAGCCAAAAACTCTTGTCAAATTTTATCATGATAAAATTTCATATCCAAGGGATAAAATATTTTTGTAGTTGCCTCCTCCTTACATTTACAAATGTTTCTGTCTTTTGGTTTCGAGGATATTCATTGGGCTAGTTGATTATATGAGATTTTCGTTTAAATTTGCATTTCTTTTCTTTTAATTTAATCATTCCAAGCATGAAATTAAAACAAAAACTTGGCTTGGGTAATCATTCCACAGTTTGTGGTTTCTTATTTTCTTTTGATAAATAGATTACACCTTAAGGGGACCTATATGTTTATAAGTTTTAAGTTTTATAATATTATTGATTAATCCATTGCCACATTTTTATGTACTATGGAAAATATGACTTGATCATATCTATGGTTGATTCTATGATTTTAATATTTGATATGCGTAGAACCTTGGATTAACATTTGAAATGTGCTCTTTGCTCTACCATTCATATCTCTTTAATATCACCCTGGTACAGGACTGATGTACTCACAATTACGTATCATCCAAGTGTCTTGTACATTTAAGACTCATTCATTATTCGAATAGGCAGCTGATAATGGTTTGGGTTTAATCTTCATTGTGCATAGTGGTTCAAAAGCCTATGTGTCCTTTGGTTTTTTATCACTCCAAGCTCTAATTACCAAACATGATATCCTCCCAAGTTCATAGGTATCAAGCATTTTCCATTTTCATAGACCTCACCTTATTATTTGTCTATACGAAGACGAAGCCTCCCTCTCATGGTATTTACTATGACTGTTTGATAGAAACCATGGCTCATGTGGTTCTAATTTGTTATCACATAAGGTTTTCAAGGACCATGGGTCTGTGTCAATATACCCAAGTTTGTATCTTTTCCCTGTATTTCTCCCTTTCGCAGGCCGTGTCTTAAAGTTTTCGCTTTGACTAATAAAGTCGATTTTCTTCACCTCTTTTTGTTTAAAATACCTAGTTTTCCTTGATGACTTACCTGAAAAAGTCTCATCTCGAAGCCTTTTTGTTTTCCTCTAAATATGAACACCCATATCCTTTTGTTTCAATCACTCGTCCTGTTATTTTCCCAAGCACCTATCCAGTCATCCAAGTATTTGTTTACACAGGCCGCAGCCATGGGCTCCAAGTGCGACACTCAGGGTGGTCCGTTCTGGACCTGAATCATGCAAAAAGGTAGGTTCATCTTTCAACGATGAGATTTCCATGTGGAGTTTAGATCAGTGGCTCGCGGGCATTTGGAATCTTAAATTTGCGTGAAGTATAGAACCAAAGAAAAAGGCCCAAAAAGAGCATGAATCGTTGATCTTTAAAGGGAGATGTGGCAGTTGATCCAAGTGTTTGGGGAAATAATCTTCAGGAGTTTTAAAATGAGAAAAGTGTCGAAGTCCTGACATCGCAAAGACCCAAAGCGCCGAAGTCCTAAAGACCTGAAGTGTCGAAGTCCCAAAGTGCCAAAGCATGTGACACACTCTCATTAGAAATGGCGCATGGCACTCTTTCCAAGTCATTCTATCATGGCCATGTCACCCTCCTTATAATGACACATCAACAGATGTGACATCATATGACATCATCTAGACCACTCATCAGCGGCAACATGTGGCTGAAATATGTGAGCTTTGGATAAAATCCTCAATTAATCCTTGGATGTTTGATTCATGAGGAAACACGTCAATATATCGCCAGCTCCAGGTAAAGGCCTTTGGGAGCCTAGGTTTGAGATTTTATTTTCCCGTAGTCTGGAGGTTTCACTTGCAGGGTAATAGAGTTTAAAAATTGAAATTCTCGAAGGCTGATCCATGAAAAAAATATCGGTCGTTGTTTTGAAGGGGAAGATACGATCCATCAATAAAAAAAGTGTTATAGATGAGCCATTGATTAGAGGGCCTCATATTAGATCGCAAGATAAATGGTCACACCAAATTGCGAGGTTGGGAGGTGCACACGTTTTAAAATCTTAGGGGTGGGCCACAATAAGAACCGTTGCTTTTATAAAGTGACGTGTGTTCATGGGGAATTGCGGGGACAAAAGCGGTTTTATTTCAGACCACCCTTGGTAGCATCTGCAATCGCGCAATTGCATAGGGTCATGGCCCCAGGTCACATTGAAGATGGAGCGATGGAGAGGAGCTATGCCAAAGGCCGAAGGTGCCCGTATTTGGTCAGAGAAGAAGATCTGCTTGGCCTCAAGGAGTCAGGATTGAGTCAAAGAAGTTCTAGGCACCACCTGGAACATTCATGGGTGTCAGGCCTCGTCCTAATCTTGATGAAGGTAGTTATTGAAAATGGGGATAGTGGTTGAGACTGTGTCTCACCCCATAAAAGGAATGCATGGAGAGAAGGGTCATGGGGGCCGATTGTCAGTCCAAACCTCCCTGGTGGATGTATTTTCTCGCAGAGCCCACACTGAGTCAGGGTCGCATC
Source organism: Picea engelmannii (assembly GCA_009831015.1). NCBI lineage: Eukaryota > Viridiplantae > Streptophyta > Pinopsida > Pinales > Pinaceae > Picea > Picea engelmannii. Next base: position 1,209,625 of record ML777666.1, read on the forward strand.
TAATGTAAGAAGGCCTGCACAGTCTAAGAGAGCAGTTGTCGATTACAACTTTGAATGCAATGGTTCAATCACGCTCCTGGTGGTTGCAACCATTTTGAGTATAAGTAGTTAGTTTTTATATTTTGTTAAGGTTGAATGGTTGAGATAGGCTCCCTGACTATTGTAATATTTTGATGAAGAACAATGGTTCTCTGGTTATGTACTTGATTTGAGACTTCTTGATTAATCTAAGTCAACTTCTCTTACTCCATCTTATTTTCCTCTCATACTGAGAGAGTTCATGAATGACTGATTCACATGGATTGTTGTGACTGTATTATGATGAATGTTTGATTATAGTGTTGTTATGATTTCTTTCATTTTCCTTGAATTTTGAATCCAAGGGGATATTGTGTTTGAGTTTTTCCTCCTTAGGTTGCTTGAAGACCTGATGTCCATAGAAAATCTCTACACCTTTCACACCAAAGTCTTCCTTCTACTCACCTTTACTCCAACTTACTGAATGAAGTTAATCCAAGACCTCAATTTCTTGTGCATGGTAGTCCAAATTTCTATGTTAGAGCATTATTATCATTGAGTATTCTCCATTTCACCAGCTAAAACTCATTTACATTTACTGTATAAACTGATGGGTGTTGGGATTACCTTCTATGCAATCTGAGGGTGACTTCTAGTGCTAACATTTCTGGCGTCATTATCAAGGAACGAATTGAAGACATTTCCCTGGGATAGAACGACAAAGAGGCTTTGATTCTGAAGGTGCATTAGATATCAGTACCATTGAAGATTGCAACTTGCACCTAGCGACTCCACTGTTTCAGTTGTGGCTCCGAAAGGTAGACACAAAATGTCTACTCCACAGTTGCCTCTGACTACACCTAAATATGACTCGTAAAGGATTATTAAGAAAGGAAATATTTCTCAAGAAGGCATTTTGTTATTATCCTAGATTGAAAATTTCCCTGGGAAGAACGACATTACAGAGAGCCAGTTTTAGATGGTGAACTAAAGTTGGACACATAATTCTGGCTGATTATCTTTCACCAAGGAGAATCCACTATGCATAATATGTTGATGAATCCACTGAAGGGAGACAAATCAAAAGGCTTTGGAGGCTATCTTGGCCAAGATATTATCCCCCTTCAATTTCTCATCCATCATTGGTTATCCACATCCAATGCTGGCTATAAATGAATGGTATGATTATCTTCTAAGATTCAAAGGAAACAAGCATGACCATCCCGATGAGAAGTTATTAAAATTTCATATATGCATGATTTAACATGGCTTCTTTCACGAGGATGTCTTGATCAAGCTATTCAAATTTTCTTTAGAGGAAGATGCTCATGAATGGTGTCAATCTCTCCCTGCTACTAGTATCCATTCTTTGAAGGATTTTCACAATTCTTTTAATTCATATTACAAGAAGATTTACATGTCTCATCTCATTTTGGATGACTGTTGTAAGAAGTTTGCATTCCACATCCAACAGATGATAGATTCTTCCTTGTTTGATGATTTTGGTGAAGATCTAAAAAGAGAAAGTGAGGATAGAAGTGAGTATTTTGCAAATGTGGATGAAAGATTTTCTCTTTCTATTTCCTGAGAAGAAGGCCTTCCAAATATGAGTATTTATAGTTTTGATGATTGCATAGCCATAGATGTATCATATTCTTCCCCTTATGCATATGATTTCTCAATTGTAAAAGAAGAGATAGTTGTGGAGGAGTATTCTTCTCTTTTCCTTCAAGAGGTTTCCCATGATGTATTTTCACCTAGGATTGAAGAGAAGAATCAATAGCTTGCTCATTTTTATTTGCAAGATAAAAGATTTTGCAATATACCAGATATTAAATGTATGCAGAATAGAAACAAAATGTTAAAAATGGCAGAATAACAACAATATAACCAGAACATTCACCACAATAGCACTGAAATGATAAGAGAACAATATCAGAAATAACACTTTGAATCTGAAAGCAATGTTCACAATCCTCTTCAAGGGGGCAACCTCTAGTTGAGCAGATCTCTATTACAATAATATCCAAGTTGGGGTTCTCATACCCTCAACTCCTATTTATACTAAAAAGAAGCATCTAGAGGAAGATCCTTCTAGAAGCAGAAGCTTCTATTAGGTATTCTTACATCCAACTTAATCTATTTTATTGATAGGCCTTATTAATATTGACCTTTATTACATCAGAATATATTGTTCTACCTATGTGCGGGTTAGGACCCTAACATGTCTGCCCCCTTAAAAGCAACCTTGTCCTCAAGGCTTGAGATGAGGAAATTGTTGCAGAATGGTAGTTGGTTCCCAAGTGGCATCTACTGGAGTTGTATCTTTCCACTGGAATACCACTTCCTTGATGGTTCTCTGACGTAGGCAACACTCACGCTGGTCCAAAAATTCTTCTGGCTATAGCTAAATGGATCCTTCTTCAGCTAACTCTGGAAGGTTGGTTTGAATTTGGCACTTAGCTCCAATCACCTTCTTTAAGCATGAAACATGAAAAACAAGATGTAGCTTCAAATGGATGGGAAAAGATAACTGATAGGCTACTTGTCTCACATGCTTGAGAAAGGTATAAGGACCATAAAATTTGGGTGCTAGCTTCTGACAATGCTCGGCCTTGAGGGAAGTTTTCTTGTAAGGTTGTAGTCGAAGAAACACCTGATCCCCTTCTACAAATTGACGTTTAGAGTGAACTTTATCTACTTGTTGCTTTATGCGATTCTGTGCCATGACAAAATTATCTTTGACTGTACGGAGAATATCCTCTTGAGCTATAATTGTTAGGTCAACTGCCTGGACCTTCGAGGCACCTGGTAAGTATGAGAGAACTGAAGGTGTCTTATGTCCATATACTTCTTCAAAAGGAGTCATGTGTGTAGCTATATGGTGTGAAGTGTTGTACCACCATTCAACTAGGGGTAACCATTGAGCCCACTGATTTTTCTTTTCTGAGGCAAAACACCTCAAATATGTTTCCAAGAACTTGTTGACAACTTACGTTTGGCCATCACTATAGGGATGATAAGCTATGTTGAGATGCAATTTAGTGCCTTATATCTTGAACAGTTCTTGGCCATCATTTTCAATTGGTTATTGGGTGAAGATATCTTCCATGTGGGGTTCACATGAGCAATTGGACATGGGACCCTGGTTTACAATGGCGGTTGGACTACATTAGCATGGTGGCTTCCATTTCTCAATGGGACCTTGGTTCTCTAGTCTACTTCAGCACTATGGTCCACACTTATCCATGGGACCTTGGTATATGGTTGTAAATCAAGCATTGAGGACAACACTTTCATAAGGGGGATGGAATGTAAGGTAGCTAGAGAGGTAGTGGGGGGGGGGCAGAGGGCCCATAGTGATAATAGTGGAGGTCATTAAATGTAAGGTGGACTAGGTCCACTATATTATTAAATAAGGCCCACTATGGTAGTTAGATATTATAAATGGGTAGTTAGATATAATAAATGTAAGAAGACTTCTTAGAAGGTTTTACTTCTGGAAGATTCTTCCTCTAGAATGTTCTTAGGTGATGGTAGCACTATATAAAGGGGTTCAAGCAATGTAATGGAATGTGAAGAGAAGTATTGTATTTGGAGCAGTATCTCATTAGGAGGAAGCACCCTCAAAGAGGCAAGTGAACAGGAGAGGATCCCTTCCATAATAGGATCCATTGTATGGTGTTGCCCTACCTCAAGGGTTTGATATAATAAAGTGTGGTTTTCTATATGGTTTCATATATCTTGTCTGGTGATTGTATTCATATATCTTTGGATCTATTGTGGTACTTTGTATTCAGTGTTTAGGTTCTTAATAGATTTCTTCACTCACCCATATTTGATGAGTACTCAGATGAAGAAGAGCAGATCCCTACCTTACATTTTGTTGACTTGGGGAGAAACCAGCCTATGTATGACAGGTATGAATCGAATTTCGATGTGGATATGAAGGATTTCCAAGACCATACTATAGAGCCTTTTCATTTATTCATTAAGGAAAAGCATTGGGTGGAAATCAACCATCCTGGGCCCGGAGTAGAAACTGAGCAACATGTTAGGGAGAAGCACCCATTCATTGATATACATGAAGATATTTATTGCCTTCAGCTGGCTAACTTTATCATAGAATAGAAAGAGGAAGTGGATAAGAAAATTGCATCATCATTTCACTCACCTGTTATTTCCATAGAAATTCAGTCAGATGTGAGCTGTTGTAAGACAAAGCATGTTTTATGTGACCAACCCAGTAAGTTTCGTCCCCTATTTTATGAACCTGTAGGGGAGTACATGGAGTTTCTTTTTTTCCAAGTATTGAAGCCTCCAAACTTTATCTTGCCTTCAACACTAGGAGGAGATATGAAAAATGTAATCATTTTGCTGTCATAGTTTCATTATCTTTATTTGATCAGTGACAGAGTAAATAAGTTTTCAGTTAGGAGGTTACTTGAATGGATCTAGTGGAAGTCCACTTTCACCTAGCACTTTTTAAAAATCGGTTAGTCTAGGAGTGTACATCAATAATCTCCTTCTAGAGCCCATTTTCTTGTTTTCATTTTTAGTATAGTAGTGTACATTTCTCCCCGTTTTCTTCAGCGAAAGTTTTGAGCTAGACTCCATATCCCAACAACTAAGGCACTAGAACTGCACATTCTTGGCAACTCGCAGGGAGAATGCCATCTCCTATAGAGCCAAACATTATCACATAATGTTGTCAAGGTCCATCCATGTGTGTCAATATACCCAAGTCTATATCTTTTCCCTGTCTTTCTCTCTTTCACGGGCTGTGTCTTAAAGTTTTCCCTTCGACTGGTAAATTCAGTTTTCTTTGCCCCTTTTTGTTTAAAAGACTTGGTTTTCCTTGATGACTTACCTGAAAATCTCTTGTCCCGAAGCCTTTCTTTTTTCCTCTAAATATGAACACCCATCTCCTTTTGTTTCAATCACTCGTCCTATTGTTTTCCAAATCCCTTATCGAGTTGTCCAAGTCTTTGTTTACGCAGACCATAGCTACAGGCTCAAAGCAAGACACTCAGAGTGGTCCATTTTGGACCCAAATCAAGCAAAAAGGTAGGTACATATTTCAACTATGAGAGTTCCATGTGGAGTTTAGATTAGTGTCTCATGGACGTTCAGAATCTTAAAGTTGCACGAATTATAGCGCCAAAGAAAAAGTCCCAAAAAAAGCATGAGTCATTGATATTTAGAGGGACAGGTGGCATTTGATCCAAGTGTTCAGGGAAATAAACTTTGGGAGTTTTAAAATGAGAAAATCATTGAAGTCTTGAAGTCCTAAAGACCTGAATCACCAAAATCCTGAAGACCTGAAGTGTCAGAGTCCCGAACTACAAAAGCACATGGCACACTTTCATCAGGCATGAAGCATGGCACTCTTTCCAGTTCATTTTGTCATGTCCATGTCACCCTCCTTATCATGACACATCAGCAGACATGACATCATATGATTTCATCTAGACCACCCATCAAAGGGGACATGTGGTTGAAATCTGTGAGCTCCGAATAAATTCCCTAAGTAATCCTCTACCATTCGATTCATGAGGACATGTGTTAGTATATTGCTAGCTTCGAGTAAATGCCTTTGGGGGCCCAGGTTCCTGGAGTCCAGAGACCTGAAAATAGTATCATCCATCAATATCAGGGAGCCACTTATTTTCATATTCTCAGCTCCGTAGGTTTCACTAGAAGAGAAATGGAGTTTGAGAATTGAAATTCCTGAAGGCCGATCCGCGAAGAAAATCTTGGTCATTGTTTTGAAGCGGAAGATCCGATATGTCAATCTAATAAGCGTCAGAGCTGATTTGTTGATCATAGGGCCTAATATTAGATTACAATATCAGTGGTCACGCCAAATTGTGGGGTCAGAAGGTGTGCACGTTTTAAAATATCAGGGGCAGGCCGCAATCAGAACTGTGGTTTTTAGAAAGGGACACATGGTGGTTCATGGGAATTGTGGGGACAAAAGAAGTTTTCTTTCAAACCACCCTTGGTAGTGCCTGCAATTGCGTAATTGCATAGGTTCATGGCCCTAGGTCACATTGAATATGGAGCGATGGCGAGGAGCTGCACCAAAGGCTGAAAGTGCCTGTATTTGGTGTTACAAGGGATAAACTCTCTATGGACAAGGGTAAACCACAATAGACAGGTATGAATGCAGAAATCAAATCAATTCCAACATATGCTATATAAACTAATGTGAAATATAATAAAGAGGCCTACCTCAATCCAATGTTTGATGATGTTTCACCATTGAGCACTTTGACCCAAAGCTTTATACCTGCAAGAAGTTCTCAACAAGCAAGAAGAGCAAGTATACAGTGATAATATTAAAGGGGTTAGCACATCAGATAGCATAATCCATTAATAAACATTACAAACATGCCCATGGATAATAATCATATATTTGAAAGATATCAATAGGACGGGAAAGGAGTATTTCTATTAATAATTGATCAGTAGAAGTGACAACGATACAAACTTCTGTGTTAGCACGGTTCGAAACTAAGAAACCAAGTTCCTTCCAACTGGGTCTCCACCACTTCAATCCTCCACCAAAGGAAATCTCATAGGAAAGAGGCAATGAGGTCCTCTCAACAATAAGGAAAGAGATTGGGGGTTGAACACTATGTTCAGACTTGAGGGACAGAGGGATGTATACTCAATATGAAGTAATTTCTCCAGATTAACTTTTCTCTTAAAGTTGAATTCTTTCTTCTTCTTTTCCATAGGTCAAAATTGTGCTCTTATAGCCTTCAGGATGCAACTAAAGGGTTGATTCATAATGTTTCCAGTATATGGAAGGCTATGTATCAGAGATCTCCTGTCGTGACATGGAAACCCGACCTCATTTTGTATTTTCTAGCACAAATACCAATGTACGTGGGTTGTAGTGGATCAACAAGCATATACGCATCTTGCATAGTAGATAGGGAGCGTATATGTGGAAAAATGTTTATTTTTATCTCTGGATTCATCAAAAGGGGATGATAAGTCTGCATAGGGAAATGGAAAAAGGTCCTCTATGCAAGATATCAATTGTGAGGAAAATCTTGTTATACCAGATGCCCCTTAATATGTGAGATCAAAGGAGTATATGTGATGTCCGCAATACATTATAAATAACCCAGAAGTGGAGTGGTAGAGAACCAGCTGGATGAACTCAATTACTCATTACATTATGTATTCACTTTGCATACATAGCTGCCAAGAAAACAATGTAGATCCATGTGGAAAATACACCAACTAAGTGTTCATGGTCATGAATAGGAAAATACAAATGCGGTTACATGCCAAAAGTTGTCATAGTCATGAACAAGGCCTAGTGAAACCGGTCTCTAAATCAATCTGAAGATATCTGTATACTTCGGAGTACAATCTAATCTCCCATGATCACTGAAGTCAAATAGGTGTTGGTCCAATGAAAGGGAAGAAACAACTCAGGAAAGCTACGGCCACATAGTGATGTCTTCAAGTCTTCTACACTATCTGCCAAGGGTGCAAGTCTAGATCATGTGAATAAAGGAGTTGAGGTCAAACACGATGAGACATCATTTGTTTACCAATCATTTAGGTATATCATTAACAAATGCGAGACAACCTACCAATAATGAAAGTAGGTATGAAGGCACTGAGTACATTCCTACAAGCATGAAAAAGGAGTTGATGTTGAACATTTGAGAAATCCATTGATCAAGAGACATTGATGTATTCCCATATGTCAATGGCGAGAGAGTCTACCACTAATGACTGCAAGCCTCATGGTACTCATAAAAATATAGGTCCCATATCCAAAATAAATGAGCTGAAGTCGATGGAAAGAGAGCCATTGAAAGGAGAGCATTGAGGCATCTATCATCATTCAACATGAGGAACAAAGCAGGAGCTTCATGATTTGGTGGAGATCGGATGAAGAACATGTTCACGAACCAATGACCATGTGTGTCTTTTTCATGTGGAAAATGAAAGCGGTACACAAAAATGACCCTCTGAATAGCAGGCAATGATGAAAAACTGTTGAAAAAGGCGAGGAAACCACCAATAAGGCTAATGGCATCCAAGAAACTGCACAAATCCCAAAGTGTGAATAGATGTCTTGCCATCGAACATAAGGGAAACCACCCAGTCAACGACCAATGATGAAATTTCGACTGTTGGGTTCAAGGTGACCTACCAATGATGAAAGTAGGGCTAGAGTGCATGATAATACCTAAGTATCATGTGATTCTAAGACAAACTGAGGGTATGGCCGACATGCAAAGTCAATATTTCTTAGGAGTGATTGACACAAGTTGATAGAATTACTTTGAACAAGAGCATGAGACATATGGTGGACTCTGGTAGCATAGAATCAATGATGTGACAATTAGATGAGGATTTATTTGTAATGTTCTCTATAGGGACTATAAGAGTAACTAGCCAGTAGATAAAACTCTGTAGCGAGATCAACTTCCTAAGGCCATGTTAAACCCAAAATTATGATGACACAAGGACTCAATAACTTTGTTCTCTATTCAAAGGTGACACGACTACTGCCAATTACAATATAGTACTCCCTTCCTGCCCATATTTTTTTGTTTTTTCATAAAAAATGAATGCTATGATACAGAGGAGGGAACGAGTGTCGCAAGTAAGAAAAACTAGTTCCAGTAGTGGAACGTACCGATTCTTAATGAAAGGGAATGCATGTGGGAGATGGACACTTGGGGTGATGTTCCCTCTAGGGTATAGGGTGTAAAATTGCGAAGGATATAAACAAGGCTCTGCTTGGTCGAGGATGCAAAACTGCTTAGGAAATGGTTTATAATGCAAAGCAAGAATTGGCTAAAGGCTCAATACTGCAAGTGAGGGCATGAGATGCAATCACAACTTAACGCCAAAAAATGTCATATTTTTATATCTTTTAGTCTACTTGGTGCGAAAAAGGGGAAAACTTGTTCCAAATAAATGCCTTTTCGAATCCTATTTACGAGTGTGAAAAAGACAAGTTCAGTCAACAATCTTTTATATTTTTTATAGCAAGTTGGAAAAGAGAACAACTAAGATTCATGATATTTCAAATCCAGTTTTAATGAGTGTGAAAGGGACAAATCACTCAGTGATATTTTCAGTTTTTAGATGAATCAAAAAAGAGATTAACCGAGACTTGTTTTTTTTGTTTTAATCAGTATGTAGAGGGGGAAGCCAAGGCTCCCATACTGGCCTTCTGTCAAAAGTCAGTACCTTACAGATAGCTGAGAAAATCTTGGGAAAGCCCAAATATCTCCAATTCGAGGAGGAGAAAGTGTGTAAATTCTAACCTTGTACAATATCTACTGCAAACTGATATTCAAAGAAGAACAGAAAAGATACAATGGCAAATACAAACATTACACAGAGATTTTTCACTTGGAAACCCAAACCGGGAAAACCAGCATATATTATATTGATACACATTGTGTTACATTGTTTACAATACAATATACATATAGGAGCCAGCGGCATCCAAAACCCTAACCCAATGACCTGGATTAGTCCAAAACCCTAATCCCTTAACCGGAAATAGAAAACCATTGGAAAAAACCATGTGCCGAAAACCACCTAATATCATGTGGTCCCGGAAATATGTCGGCCCGACGATAATATGTCGGCCCGAAATCGGTGAAAATATGTCGGCCCAAAAAAAAATTTCGGGGGCACTGCCCCCGAACCCCCGCAAATAATAGAACACATACCCAACATTCTCCCACTTGTTGTTTTCTTTGCACACAGGGGGTTACAGGGTTACATAGTCAACAATCCAGGGCAGCAATGCCCATGGATCCTCTACACCAAGAGAACTTCTCAGTGCTCACAGATTTTGT
>ML777666.1:1232861-1311494 GCA_009831015.1 Picea engelmannii
GGGGATTGGGTATTTTTAAGACTACAACCATACAAACAGATGTCCCTCAATCAAGCCAAGAAGGATAATAAATTATCACCAAATTACTATGGCCCTTATAAGGTGTTGCAAAAGATTGGTACTATGGCATACAAATTGGAGCTACCTGCATCTTCGTGAGTACACCCAGTTTTCCATGTTTCATGCTTAAATAAGGTTATAGGCAACAAGATCCCAGTTCAAACTATATTGCCATAACTTGACGAGGAAGGAAAAATCATATTGGAGGCTGAAGCCATCACTGACACAAGAATTCACCAACTGAGGAATAGATCCATTTCGGAGTATCTCATTAAATGGAGGAAACTACCAGCTTAAGATTCCACTTGGGAAGATGAGTCTTTTATACAGAAGCATCCAGAGTTACTCAAGCGTTGTGGACAACACTTGTCTCAAGGGGAGGGACATGTTAAGCCCTAATATTGGTTCATTACCCCTTAATTGGGGCATATTAGATTAGTAATGTTATTTTATTTATGTCGGCTTTAGACCATTATTTGTAATTAGACCTCCTAGTCTCTTATATATACCAAGGAGACATTTTCATTTTGAATCATCTTGTACTTGAACATTTAAATGGGGTAAAAGGAGGTTGCCCCCTCAAAGAGGCTTATTATCTGAAATTATCTCTTTTTCAAGGCGTTGAGTACTTTTCCTGAGGTTTTTATATGCTATATTGATGTTTGGTTCTTAACAGGTTCAATGAATGTTGTGCATTCTACTCTCTTGATATTGAACTTCTCATAAAGGATAAGCTCACCTTCCATCTTCTCGTGCTTGTCGGGTCCCTGAAATACCTTCGACACATCCTCTCCTTCTGAGGATAGTCTAGTAAGTTGTTGGATATCTTGTGCATGGATTGGATATCTCTTATCCAACCATAGACTTCTATTGTGCACTCTTCTTATCATGAACTTTGTGTAGCGTGCAATTTCACCTGTGGTGCCAAAGACTGGTAAGTCTCTCAAGTTCATGATGGTGGAGTTGAATAGGTTGATGAACTCTTTTTTTTCTATAAAGTGCATATCTCCATTTTCATATGGAGCTAACTACCAAAAACCATCTGGGTGCATCTGTGGAAATAGGGTTGAATCTATGAGGTCAAGGTCGAGTAGCTTGCATGCTCTATATTCCCTTTGAGATCACCTATAATCTCAACCTGGGGGTCGCAGAGATCATCTGGGACTACTTATTTAGTCATGGTGCTCTGGTTTGTTGTGGCTCTCAACATTATCACTTATGTGGTTGTTAAGAACTAGGGCTATGTTTACAGTTTTAGCAATGGTCCTAATTGGTTTGCACGACTGAGTTCAGAAATGGATATGCTTGTTATAGAAACAATAATTTCTCGACTGAGTTCTGAGATTCTTATGGTTGTCTTAACAGGTAAGTTTTAACAATAATTTCTCCTCATCGTGACCATATAGATGTAATGGGGTGTGAGTTGTTCAATGGGGCAGCTTAATCCAGGTAAATCTGGTTGGGCGATCTTGGCATTTACTTTGTTTGGGTGGAATAGGGACATGGCCCAGTTGAGACCGTTCTATTTGTCGGGTGGGTATCTCAGCGCAAACTTCAATGGTATCTTGGAATAATGTGGTTTTATGGCTTAATGGGTGACAGTATGGGTACTGGACTTCCAATAAATGGTGTGATTGGACTAGGTTTGCATGGCCTTTAACTCAGATTAGATTGGGGTTCGTGGCCCCTCTAACCACAAGGGTTGTCCCTGTCATATTTAATGGCTGTCATCAATGGGCTTTCTCATGCTTCAGGGTTTGTACTAATGAGTTGTCAATTCTGTATCAACCAACACTTAAACAAAACAAATGAACTATGTGTTATGGTGCAACATTGTGCACATGGACATTATTAACTGAATTTACAAAATTTCAGAGAGAAAATGAAACTCAAATCTAACTATTGTAAAAGCTCCATCGGACTGGAGCGATTTTAATTCTTATCAATTTTGAGATAATTAGGGCTTCAGGAGAGCGCCATTCACCCATCCTGGTTGTAGCATGCCATCTAGTTGCGCGATTCAAACTTCTCCTGATCGTCGGATCTCCACAACTATGAAGGGTCCCAACCAGTGCATATGCAGCTTCCCAGGATGCTTCTAGTATCAGTTGTCGTAGAGTAACACCTTTTCACCCTGTGTAAATACCTTGGTCTTAATGTGTTGGTCATGCCAAGATTTTTTTCCTGCCTTTTCAACCAACTGATGGAAGTGTGGCAGGAATCTAGTTTCTTCAAGTTATTGGATCTCTGCAAGTCTCTACATGACTGATTCTTCATCTGTCATATGTGTGGTTTGTGCAATATATAGACTACGGGTGATGAACTCTGCGGGCACCACTGTTTCTTTTCCATAAACAAGCTGAAATAGTGTGTATCTGTGGAGTTTCTTCATGGTTGTTCTGTAGGCCCATAGTATTGCTAGAATTCTATCATCCCAATCCTCTCATTTTACACAACAGACCTTTGTTAGTCCCTTTTCCAGGATTTTGTTGAAGGCTTTGACTATTTTGTTGGCTTGTGGGTGGTATGGAATGCTCTTGTGATGTTGAATCATAAATTATGTTGTAAGTGTTTCTATGGTACTGCTAATGAAATGAGTACCCTGATAGTTGGTTCATCTCTTGGGACATCCGAAGCAGGTAATGATATTCTTGAAAATGAACCTGGCAGTAGTATCTATCGAACAATCTTGTACCATCGTTGCTTCTGCCCAATGAGTAAGGTAGTTGGTTATGGTAATGATGTACCTTGACTTCAAATGTTTAGTTGTGGGGTTGATTGGCCCAATGAAGTGAACTGCCCATTTCTCAAATGCCTATAGCACTTTAATAGGTTGTAATATCTTGGCGTGAAGGCTTGCCCACTCTTTGACAAACATCACACGATTTGGCGTATGATTTTGCATCTTTGAAAAGTGTTGCCCACCATAGTCCTGCCTATAAGAATTTATGTGTTGTTACCTTTCCTCCTATGTGTCCTCGTGCAATTCTACTATGGCATTCCCAAAGTATATCCTACCTTTCATGATCTAGGACACATTGTCTGAGGATGATGTCTAGTCCCAATTTATACAGTTGCCCGACGATCAACTGATAATTTGTTTCTCTAACAACCATATGGTGTTTCTGGGTTGTGGAATATGTTTCATGACATGCCCCTATATTGAGAAAGATTGCTATGTCCTCCAGATATTCTGGTATGGCCTCGATCCTGAACAAATCTACATATGGGAGCTAGTCATCCACTGCTCCACCACTTTCTCATGACTCTAGTCTAGATATATGGTCTGGTACGACATTGCATCATCTTGGCTTGATGATGAATTCAAAGGAAAATTATTGAAATAACAACAACCATCTACAAATTCTTCCTTCCAACACATGTTTGTTAACTAGGTATTTTAATGCTGAATGGTCAGTAAAGAATTTGAAATGAGACCCTGAAAAATAATGTCTAAATTTCTGTAAAGCGTAGATCATTGCTAAGAATTCCCTTTATGTCGTTGTGTAGTTCCACTCTTCTTACGACAACTTCTGACTCGCAAAGTATATGGGGTGATCCATAGCTCCATTTCCTAGTTGCATTAATATAGCTCCTAAGGCAATTCCCGAAGCATCCACATGGACGTGAAATTCTTTCCCCCAGTCCAGGAATATCAAAATTGGTGTTGTAATGAGTTTCTCCTTAAGTGTCTCAAATGCTTTGTCACATTCAGGATTCCACCGGAACATTTCATCCTTTTTCAGGAGGTTTTCCAAAGGTGCAACAATGTTTTCATATCTTCGAATGAACCTGCGATAGTAGCCTGTATGTCCTACTGTGGAGCACAACTATTTAGCACTTGTAGGTGGTGGCATATTCATAATGACTGCAACTTTAGCTGGATCTACCAATACTTCTTCTCGGCAGACTATGTGGCAAAAAAAATTTCAATGTGGCACGCAAAATATACACTTCCTGATATTTAATGATATTTGTAACTCTCAACATCTGTCAAGCATTAGCCTTACCAATTCTACATGTTCCTTAAGCAAACTATATATTGTCCAATCATCCATATAAACTTCTATGAATTTGTGAATGAACTCTCTAAAGGTTGTTATCATGATCCTAGAGAAAACCGTAGGGGTGTTCTTTAAACCAAATGGCATCACATTGTATGCAAAAGATCCCCATTCGGTAATGAAGGTGGTTTTTCTCTTGTCCTCTTCAGCAATCCTAACTTGATGGTATCCTGAAAATCCGTCTGTACATGATTATGCTTCCTTCCCCACAAATTGTTCTAGGACCTCATCAGTAAAGGGTTTTGGGAAGGGTTCATGCACACATGAAGAGTTAAGTCTTCTATAATCCACATAGACTCTAATATCCTCAGTGTCTTTCTTGCTTTGAATGACTATCGGGATGACCCATTCTTCTTCTTCTACCAGAAAAATGAGACCTTCTTCTAGCAAATTATCAATCTCCTTCTTGACTTTCTCTTTTATTATTGGGTTAATATGGTATAGACTATGTATGACAGTCTTGGATCCTGGTTTTAACTCAATTTTCGTTTCTCCCATAATTCCTTTGATTCCCTTTAATTCTGAAAAAGTATTTGGGAACAAATCTTCGTATTCCCTCGGTAAGCTCTGTATTTCCTGACTGGTTTTCTCATCCTAGTAATATCCTACCAAAGATATTTTAGGTTTCTCTTCGGTCCCTATGTTAAGCTTATCTTATTTCAATGGGTGATTATAAGGACTATCAGTCTAGCTAGGTATTTTGTTTTGGATTTCTCTATTCCCCTTAGTCTCTTTGATGGCTAGGTTTCTCAGTTATTCTAATTCATCTAGGCTTTCTGAAGCTTTGCTAATCTGATAGCATTCTATAGGATTTTGAATCAAGGGTAGGTGGGGTTTACTCTGAAGTTTTTGAGTATGCTTGGGACACATTACAAAGTATGATCTATTGTTCCTATTTGTTACAAAAACAAGTTCTTTAATCTTTTGCAGGACTAGTCCAAGCTTGGGGTACTTACTTGTGAATGAGAAGTCTTTGCAAAATTGAGTTGCCAGTGTCTGCCAATCACAATTCTATCATTTGGTTTCCTCATGTATGAACCAAGATTTCGAGATGAGGCCTAGTGAATGGGGTAATACCTGGACCCAAAAGTGAGAAGGTATATCGACAACCTTCCACTATGCCACACACTGTTGAATGTGTATCCTAGGGTCCGATTCTTCATTGAACAGTTGCGCAACTTGGAGATCCATTTCCACTTCTAATTATAACTTCTTCCTATTCTAGAACCTGTATTTGAGAGCTTGTTTCACCTCATCCCATGTTTTGAGTGAGGCTTTATGAGAGGCCCACCATCTGGCAGGGGTGTTCTGGAAAGCTATGTCTAGTACCGAGATTCTTTGATATTATCCCACAGTTTCTTCCATATGCTACAAAAAATTATCTAGGTCTAAGGTACCATCGTATATAGGGTGTTCTCTAACTTCACTCCCAACCCATCTAGTCATTATGACAGTTGCGCATATTCTACAGAATCTTTCATGTAAACCTTGTTGCTAACTATCAAAAGCCAGTTCTGAATCTTCATCTGCTGACTGTATGCTTCACCAGCTTACTGATCCATTCGCAGCAGGTTTTATATAATTGTTTCTTGTCCTATCCGTTACATTGTACAACTATTCTAGGTATTCTCCTTCCATATTATTTTATGTTGGTTCTATGTACCTGGGTTCTACGTATGGATCCAAAAGTTGAACTACCTTGATTCCCTGAGCTTCAAAAGTCATGGTATATTTATTTAAGTCAATGACTGCATAATTGTCATAGGCCCAATCGATCCCATGTAGCATAGGGTAGGGGTCCTTGTCTCCCATGATCTCAATGTATTCAAAGTCAACCATTGTTTTTACTACTACTACATTGATCTCCACGTTCTCCAATAATCCTATGGGAAAGATATAGTATTGGTTTTCCATTCTTAACTGAATTAGGGAATATGTCAGTCTCGGTTTGCCTAATTCTTCCTAGGTATTCTTGGGAATAATGTTCATATATGACCCTAGGTCCAACATGACGTCCTTAATTTCGAGGTCATCTAACTGGGAGACCAGTTAGAATTCTTTTCCAGTTCTTACTTTCCGTCATTGGACTCTCTGAGTACTCTTCTCGGGATGGTTAGCCCAAATCCTTTCTTATGAGGTTTCTTCATTCCCTAAAACTAGGTACAATGCATTGCGCAACTTCTCTGTTAGTTGATCATTCCCTAGAATGTTAGAGAATAATTGAAATCAGAGATCGACTGGGTTTTGGGGTTGCTCAGGTTGTATTGGTATGTATACAAGGTGTCTGGGTGTAGGGGGTGAAGCAGGGACTTGTGCCAGCTTAGGGTATACAATCAACTGAGGGGGTTTCTCTTGCATTTCATGATTAGGCACATCCTATAATACTTATATGGCATGTTTAAAGAGCAGTTTTTGATTTAGGGGGTCATACATGTCTTCTTTAGGTGTTGCTTTCTGAATCTGAGGTAGAGTATCAGAATGAACTCCTATCTTCTCTCCTCCTCAAGTGACGATGTTAAGGTTTGGTAATTGTCCCTTATAAATAATTTTGATCTCTGAATTGATAAGGTTGGTTCCTCTTTGTCATGTTATATCCTGCCACTTTGCAATTAGCTCTGGGCAGTCTTCAGTTGCATGTCCATTGGATTTACAATGAGAGATCCACAGTCATCTTGGATGAGGAAAATATCTATCCAAGTGACCCTGTTCATCACAGTTGTAACATATCCTTAGTCATATTCCTCCAGTTTTCCCTCCTCTGAAGTCTCCTCCAACTCCACCTCCTCGACCTCTTCCTAGTCCCTATGGGTTTTCATTCACCATGAATGTTGTTCGGTATAACCTATTTGCAAGAGCATCCAACACTCTACATTGATTGGTAGTATGTGTGGTGGATGTGCAAAACTCACAGTGTATTGTGTTTGGTACTATCGAATATTTCTGCATAATGGGGCACTGTCTCGGCCCATGCCCAAGGGTTCAACAAATTTCACAGTATTCTATTATTGTTGTTGCTTGGCCTCCTGGAAAAGCATGATAAGGGGTGGGATGATGGAATGATGACTTCATCGATACTTGTGAAACTCCTCCTGTCGGTCCTGGTGGGGTTACAGTTAGAGTCTGGGGAGGTCCCATCCCCCTCAGTCACAGACATTCAGTCACCAAATGACCTTCTGTGTAGCATCCCATGCACCATATTTGTGGTCGTCCTGGCCTAGGTATCGTCATCTCCTTAATCATTTCTGTAAGCATCGATATCTTCCCTTGTAGTTGCACTAGATCTACATCTACCCTGGGGTCTGGTTACTCTCAGGTTCCCAGGGTATCCTGCCATGGATTCAATCTTCATTGATTGTTCCAAGGAATCTATCAATGTGGCTATCTATTGTTGCATTAGTGGAATCCAAGTCAGAGGCATCAGTCCCTAAATGTACCACTCCCTTTGATTCTCTTCGTGGATTGGATATGCCAACCACCCTATGGAATCCTTAAACTTTTGGCCATACTCCCAAGATGATTCGACTTCCCTCTACTGGATCTCATGCAACTCAAGCAGGGCTTACTGTTCTGACTGAGGCAATTTGAATTATGTTATGAACCTTGTTCGTACTTGGTCAAGTGTAAACATTTGACCTTGCATCCCCGATACTCCTGGTTCAATGGTCTTCATGTACCACTTGAGAGCGTGACCTCTCAAGGTAGTCTGGAACTCAACCAACTTATTTGTATCTAGAGTCCCTATGGATCTCCAGATTGCTTTGCACAAGAACTGGTGTTTCTCAACGTCTTCATCTCCCTTACCCCAACATTTTGGGTGTCTAGCGATCAAGCCTCCCATATGGATGGCCATTGTTGAACTCATTTCTCCTATCAGTATGAAACCTAATGGTCCTACTTGCAATTTACCAGAGGATCCCAATATCCTCCCTGCACTCGCACTTCTTGGTTGTGACTGGTTAGCTAATTGTACTGGAATGAAACTTGCATGAGAAGGTAGTGTCGAACTTACTATTTGTCTAGAAGGCACTTGGGGTATGGGTGATTCGGGGCTGGCTCCACTGGCTTTGGGGCGGTTTTCTTTGATCTGGGGGGTCTCATTAGCTTCCACTAGGGTGATCTCTTCGGTCGGATTCCCGTTATCTCCTATTATCGGGGTTAAATATTCTCTTTCTCCTCTAATATTCATGTCGACTTCCTCTTCTCTTACACTCGTGCTTCCTCCTTCTCGTCCCATAACTTGGGGACTTCTTTCTCTCCTTGGTTTTCTCTCATTTAATCTTTGACTGGCTAGTCGTTCATGTCTTCTCATTCTCTACAGTTCTTCCATCTATCTTTCCTCTTTTTCTCTGGATCCTCCTTCTTTCCTAAGATTTTTAGATTATCTTGTGGCTTTCTTGATCTTACCGCACCACCATTTTTCAACTATGGCAGCTCTCTTCAAGGCTTGATCGTCTCTCGAATCCATTTCTTGATGGTTCCTCCCCCATTTTTCAAAGAACCCTTCCCCTTTATCATGCCATGACTTTCACCCCGTCTCGCCCTACCCCAAGTGAGGGTGTTTATGTTGCCATCTCGGTCGAGGATATAATAAAAATTACTTCCTCCACCAAGAAGGATTTAATCATCATGGGAATTTCTCTTAACAGTCTTCCCCTTGTTCCTTTCTTGAAACTTTCTTTTTCCCATGAAAAATATTGGTGGTTCTCAACTGCAAATTCAATTATGTATCCTTCTATCGTGGTAGTAACCCATAAGTCTACAACTCGTGAGATTGGGAAATCTAGCATCTGGAGTGCTACTAACTTGTCAAAATCACATGCGTAGATCTTCTTGACCCATCCCTAAAATTTTGGAGCTTCTTGAAGTCTTTTGATCCAGTTAAAAAATTCTTCCAGGAATTTAACCTAGAAAATCTCATACTAGTCGCTTGATCTTTCCGAGTAAAAGATTGCTTCCTTAGTAGTTCCGACTGATTTTCTTCTTAGTTCTATTGATTTCCATATAAAGGCATCTCAGCTTCATTCCCAGCATTGATATATGCCATATATATGGATCGACGGTAGCATTCTTCCTACAGGTTCCCCTTTTACACGGGTCCCGCCAACAAAACCATTTTATTGGAGTGAATTAGATCAGACCAGGGTCCTTCTCAGGTTACCAACAAAAGGTACCGTGTAGTCTAGAGCACTGGAATTTTCATCTCCTCCAAAGAGAATAAGTCTCACCCGAAGCGTTGTTGAGACAGAGAGATAGGGAAGGGTAGGGAAAATACTAATGAGGATCCATAGATAATTTGGGACTCATTCTTTTTCTTGTGCAAGAGACAATCATTAGATCTGAAACATCTAACCACAATAATTGAACCTACTTACGTTATGAACAATGATTTAAACATAGAATTGTCAAGAATAACTCATAATCCATAAATGAACAATGTAATGCATAAGTAAACATCCGAAAGACACATCATATTTGAAAATTTGGGTCTTCTTCACATTATCCTTAGGGTCTTTCCTTCATTACACATTTAGAATTACATAGAAATGTTTAGTATAGACTCTTGTCTTCTCGACTTACAACAAGTATCAACAACTAATCCCAAAACATTGGGCGACTCTGATAGACATGACTCAACCCAACTCTAATCAAATCATGAATGAGTGAACCAATGAACTAAACAATCAACAAAAACCTTTTTTACCATTACATTCAGTCCTATGTATAGCTGGGTTATGTCTTCCTATTCAAGTAGCTTTCTTTCTTGTTATGTTGCAACTATTTGTTGCTTAGCTAGTGTTGTGCTAGAATCCACAGCTACTTTTTATTATTCTTCCTTCAAGCCTCTAATGGGGGTTGTGCAACTCATGCTTACTCAAAACTTGTGCAATTCTTTCTCAAAATGAAGGTCCCAACACATTCAGAAGGGGGAGGATTTGAAATGTTGATGACATGATTGAAAGGTGCATCATTCTCTTTAGGGAGAGTAGGGTTGACCAGAGATTGCACTGGTGTGGCCACTTCCTCAATTATAGGTTGAAGAGGATGCATAGTAACAGGGGAAAGAGATGCCTCCCCCTCGACAAAGAGGGTGAGGTCAAGAGAAAATTTCATCGATGGAAACATCAAGCAATCAAGGGAGAAGTGGTGTGAGGAGAAACCATGGGTGTCTCAGAATCCAAAGGGTTTTTAGGTGAGCCCCATGATTCTGGTATCCCAACAGTAACCAGGCACAAACAAGTAAGGTGACTTCCTTTGCAAGTCCTGCAAAGGAATTTCGGTTTAAATCTGAGACATCTAGGCTTCTCGATGTAACTAGAAGAGGAAATAGAGTCATCTCTTGTATGATGAATAGAGGCGGGAGATGTGACATGGCTATGATTTGGGGTAAAAATAATGGTTCCCCCAACATAATGGTAGATTTTTGGGGCGAGTTGTCGACATAATTTGTAGAAAAAGTCGACCCATCTCTGACATGACTGGAAGAGGTTGGTGATGGAGCACCAGTATGATTGATAGTGACTGGGATGGCGATATATTGTGGCATTTGATTCCAAGGTTTGGGGAAATATTGATTCTGAAAAATTGTGAGCTAGGCATGATCTTGGTGTGCCCCATTCCCCAGCCTAGAAAAGTATTGTTCACGCCAAAATGGTCTGAAGAGGTTTGGATAGGCATCATCACTGAGGTCTATGAAGAGACTAAGGTAGGATAAGGATTATTTGAGTGATGATATATGTTGCCCCCTTGTGAAGGGGTCCCATAAAGAGGGTATCTCGAACCGTAAAATTGATTCTCCCCATATGAAAGATCTGGTGGTACTTGAGGAGTTGTCATGGAAAAAGTGTTCGAAGGAACTAACATGGCGGATGAAAGATACATGGGTGGGGTGTAATAAGTGGGATAAGAACCCATCTAAGTACTGGCTCTTGAAAGAGCATAGCTATTATTTGATCCATAGGGGGGAAGGTTCCATCCTCCCATGAGGACACAACTCATATCAAGCGAAGAAGTAGGCATCGAAGCCATGGTTCCCCAGGGTCCAATGCTAGGATTCATCTATGTGGGCCAGGGAGAGGGTTGCACAAGGGAAGTCATATCAATAGAAAAATGTCTAGAGACCCAAGGTGTGGACTTAGCATTGTAGTTCTACATACCATTATAAAAAGAGGAAGGGTCCATCCCCATGAAATTAGAAGGTATCATGGGATGGGTATCAGTGAATGAGGGAGAAAAAGAAACTCCATTGTCCATAATGATGAAACACAAAATATCCTCCTAAGGTCAAATAGTAGTCAAAGAGCATAGAAAAAAGTCAAACGACCAATATGCATGCAAACGGGCTAAAGTGGTTGAGTGGGCTCCCTCGCTAAAGAAGGTTTGCCTCATCCAAGAGGGACTTGAGACTCCCTGCTAAAGTTTGGAGGTAACATAATCAGTTATAAGGGCCCTCATAGGCTTAACAACTAGTCGGTCAGATTCCCTCGAAGAGGTAATCCTCCATAAAGGTTGTGTTTTCCGACCCCTATCTGACTCATGATATAAGAATAATAACCCTTGCAAGTAACCTATGAGATACCTAAAGTCAAGAAACTAATAAACCACTGTATAACCGATGCAGAGGAGAACAATTGTAAGTATGGATTACTGTATGGGCAGGGTAGCAAAGCCCGAAACCTTGAAAGTACTGTCTCTCACAGAGGTATGGGCACTAGGAAGATCCCCAAATATGAATAAATCTACAAAAATATCTCTAACACTAGGTGAGTATCCAGGGGTTATCCCTTCAACTAACTTCACATGGTTTCGTGCTTAACTCTGGTGTGAGCGGAGCCTCATGATATTACCAATTATACAATGGAATTCTCAACTCCCTATCTCACACACATATGTTAATTTAATTGCCTTGGATAATTTTAATCACAAGATCCTATTCAAGGCACTAAATCCTAGGCTAGTTTGTGCACCCTAAAAATAAAATCACGACTAATCAATTTTAAATTAAAGTATAAATTTTATTGGTCGTGGTTACTAAAAAAGGTATGGAAGTGAAACTCATGATGTTATGACTCTACAAGAAAATAAATATGGATATAATGCAAAGTCTATCTTTAAATTTTCAATGAATGAAATGCTAATAAGAACAGTACAGTCTTCAATTTCAACTCTACAATTCAGAAGTAAAATGCAATATTTCACTAAATGCACTAAGCTAATGATAAAGATTCAAAGACGAAAATACCAACCAATGCAAAATGCCTATTTTTTTGTATTTTCAATATACTAAAAAGAAAATGCATGGTCTGATGAGAAACCTGATATATAAATTCTACTGTGTGTAAAAGCAATAAATCGAACATAATACCAAGAAACCACGCAAACAACCCAGAGAACAAGGACAAATAAAAAATGGAAAACAAAGAGAAAGACTCCGCCCAAAAATTCAATTCCAAACAGGTTTCCTGTCATCCCAGATAATCTCAACAGACACTACAGAGACCTAAGAAGGCTCAACAATCTTCAAATCCAACCCTGTAGTCACTAAACCAAACAAACAAGCAAGGGGAAGTGGTATGCATGACTGTTAAGGAGAACATAGCATATATACGCTTCTTGCAGTGAGACAACAAGTGTGTATATGCGTCTGTCAAGGAAAAAAGGATGTATATGATTTAAAACAAGGCCAGGCAAGGGAAAAAGGATGAAAACTCAGATCCAGAGTGAATAGGACATGTCAAGAAGTGATACAACAAGAAACACATAGGAAAAAGAGCAACGTAAGAAGAAAAATTACTTCAACCCTTAAAAGGAAGATCTATCCTCAATGGAGTCATCATTTCTGTTACAAGGGAAAAACTCTCTATGGCCAAGGGTAAACCATAACAGACAGGTATGACTACATAAATCAGCGCAATTCCAACATATGCTATATAAACTAATGTGCTACATAAGAAAGAGGCTTACCTCGATCCAACGTTTGATGATGTTCCATCGTTGAGCACTTTGACCCAAATCTTTATACTTGCAATATGTTCTCAACAAACAAGCAGAGCAAGTATACAGTGATAATATAAAACGGGTTAGCACATCAGATACCATAATACATTAATAAACATTACAAACATGTCCATGGATAATAATCATATATTTTCAAGATATCAATAGGACAGGAAAGGAGCATTTCTATTAATAATTGATCAACAAAAGTGACAATGATACTGACTTCCATATCGGAACAGTTCGAAACCAAGAAACCAAGTTCCTTCCAACTGGGTCTCCACTACTTCAATCCTCCACCAAAGGAAATCTCATAGGAAAGAGGCAATGAGGTCCTCTCAACAATAAGGAAAGAGATTGAGGGTTGAATACTGTGTTCAAACTTGAGGGACAGAGGGATGCAGACTCAATATGAAGCAATTTCTCCAGAGTAACTTTTCTCTCAATGTTGAATTCTTTCTCCTTCTTTTCCATAGGTCAAAATTGTGCTCTTATAGCCTTCAGGATGCAACTAAAGGGTCGAGTCATAACATTTATAGTATATGGAAGGCCAAGGATCAAAGATATCCTATTGTGACATGGAAACTTGACCTCATTTTGTATTTTCTGGCACAAATCCTGATGTATGCAGGTTGTAGTGGATCAACAAGTGTATACGCATCTTCCATAGCAGATAGGGACCATATATGTTGAAAAATGTATATTTTTAGCTTTGGATTCATCAAAAGGGGATAATAAGTCTGCACAGGGAAATGGAAAAAGGCCCTCTGTGCAAGATAGCAATGGTGAGGAAAATCTTGTTATAACAAGATTGCAAGATCAACGGTCATGCCAAATTGTGGGGTCGGAAGGTGTGCACGTTTTAAAATCTTAGGGGCAAGCTGCAATCGGAACTGTGGTTTTTAGAAAGGGACACATGGTGGTTCATGGTGAATTGCGGGGACAAAAGTGGTTTTCTTTCAGACCACCCTTGGTAGTGCCCACAATTGCACAATTGCACAATTGCACAATTGCATAGGGTCATGGCCCTAGGTCACAGTGAAGATGGAGAAATGGATAGGAGTTGTGACAAAGGTTGAAAGTTCCCGTATTTGGTCACAAAAGAATATCTTCTTGGCCTTGAGGCATCGATATTGACTCAAAGAAGTCATGTGTACCGCCAGGAACATTCATGCGTGTTAGGCCTCGTCCTGATCCTGATGAATGTAGTTATTGAAAATGGGGGTGGTGGTTGAGACCTCATCTCACCCCATAAATGGAATGTGTGGAGAGAAGGGTCATGGGGGGCGATTTCCATTCCAAATCTCCCTGGTGGACATATTTTCTCGTAGAGCCCAGACTGAGACGGGTTCATGTCTCATTTAAGAAGGCCTTCACAGTCTGACAGAGTAGGCACTGACTAAATATTTGAATGCAATGGTCTAATCACACTCCTGGTGGTTGCAACAGTTCTGAGTATAAGTAGTTATTTTTGATATTTTGTTATGGTGGAATATTTGAGCTAGGCTTGCTGAATATTGTAATATTTTGATGAAAAAAGTTGGTTCTCTGGTTATGTACTTCATTTGAGACTTCTTGATTAATCTAATTCATCTTCTCTTAATCCATCTTATTTTCCTATGATACAGAGAGAGTTCATGAATGAATTATTCACATGGATTGTTGTGACTGTATTATGATGAATGTTTCATTATAGTGATGTTATGATTTCTTTCATTTTCCTTGAAATTTGAATCCAAGAGGATCTTGTGTTTGAGTTTTTCCTCCTTAGGTTGCTTGAAGACCTGATGTCCATAAAATACCCCTGCACCTTTCTCACCGAATTCTTCCTTCTACTCACCTTTACTCCAACTTACTGACTGAAGTTAATCCAATACCTCAATTTCTTGTGCATGATAGTCCATATTTCTGAGTTATAACATTATTGTCATTGAGTCTTCTCCATTTGACACCTAAAAATCATTTACATTTACTGTATAAACTAATGGGTACTGGTCTTACCTTCTATGTAATCTGAGGCTGACTTCTAGTGCTAACATAATTGAACCTAATGTCTCTCAAGCACTTCTCTCCCATGACGATTCCATAAATGATTTATAGGTGCATGGTTGGGACATTTTTATCCGAAAATTCGAGGGTTATAACCTAGCAGTTGCACAGGATTTTTCTCAATCATTTGATGGCTTTAAATCCAAAGTTGGGGATCTACAATTTGTGGTAACCAAGGACTCTATAACACAAGAAACAAGACTATCACAGGAGGGCGGAAAATGGTTCAAAAAACCCAAGTTATAAGGTGCACCTTGGAGCTTGTTCATGGTATTTAGGAAATTGACATGCTTCCCTAAAGGTACTCCTATTACCCTCTTAAAACCTCAATGGCATGACCTGCTTCTGATTCTTAAACAGTTTATAACTTGTGAGGGTAGGTATGTCTTAGTTTTTCTATATCACATTCGTCTATTGATGATTTTCTTTGTGTTTAAGCTAAACATGCCCTTATATTTGTTGATGAGCCTACATAAGATGTCTAAGCATTATAAGAAACATAGTTTAAACCCTATGTCTAGCCTCTTCCACCATGGGATTATACGAATTATGTTGTTGTTGCATCTCGCTCAAATTGGGGACACTTGGGAAGACTTCCTTTGTCAAAACAAATTTTCCCTACCTAAGAGTACAGTGGACTCGCCTCTGCTTTCCAATATAGATCCAAATACTTATAACCCTATGAATGAAAGTCAAGGTGTCGATTCACATAGATATCGTGAGCTCATTGAACCAAACTCTGTTGCTACGCAAAACCCTCTGGGTAAAAAACAACAATATAATTTTGTACCTGGGAAATCATTAGAGGAGGTAGTGGATGTATTAAAAGAGAAGGTTTCTCCTACTCTTACTATTGAGACAATTTAGGGTATTGGTAACAAACCAATTGGTAAGAAAAATCATAAGAAGGAGAAATAGGGTAACTCAGATATGAGTTTCGTAAACAAAAGACAAGGCAGGTTAATTTCCAGGAGTCTGAGAAATCGACATCAATATCATCTAAGCTCGATCTCAGTGATCAATTTCGATGATCACTTGACCGATGATGAGATCAATGTTTTCCTTTCCCACAAAGATTTGGATAACCAATGTCTCATAAATGAAACCCTTAATGAATCCATACAATACGATTTTGTTTCTAAACTACCTCCATTTAGAAACAAAATCGTATTGTATGGATTCATTAAGGGTTTCATTTGGATAACCTCTAAACTACTATGTAGTTTCTCTTTTGTTTGATAAAACTATGTCATTATGGAATTAATTTTGAGAAACAAACTCCTACATGAGTGTTTCTTTGTTGTACTATTTTTGTAAAACAATCTATTTTTTTGGGATTACCCTCTATCTTGCATGATAAGAGGTTGTTGATCCAAGACTATTTTAAATAATGGTTTTTGTTAGTAGTATGGACAAATTTTGGCCGAAATACAGTATGGACATGTGATTTTAGGAATGGATAATGTCAAAGTAATTCACGATTGTCTTTAGACCTGTGTGATGCTTGTTCCATTATGTTCTTCTATTACTTTTGTATTATGAGATATCAATATGGTTGATTTATCTTTATCATGGTCATCATTTATTGTTTCATACTGTTAACTATTTATATGTTGTCCATAATTTTTCATTCCATTTTGTATGTATGATCAAACTGTCATTTAATTATTATTGAATTTATTTCAGATATTAAATGATTGATAATATTAATACTCTAAATTGAGTTTCCTTTGGTTCTAAGTTATTGATTATCATAAGATCATAGAAGTTTTAATTAGGAATCATTTTGTTTTGTTGTTTTAGGAATTAGGTTTCCCTTACATGCAGGACTAGTAGGAGCTCGAACAACACAGAAAGATAATTGCAGTTTCACTGATCAACAATAGATTAGTCTTTGTGTAATTTAATTAAATTATTTATTGACAAAACAATGATTGCATAAATTATCTTTGACTATTTCTGTGTTATCGTTTCAATTATATTTGCATAGTATTTGTTAGTTTACAATCTTTAAACATTCAAAAGGAAAACAAAAAATAAAAATAAAAATTGTTCTTTTGTTATCTTGTTTAGAAACAATATTATGAACATTCATTTCACAAGATTTTAAGTAAACATTGCAAGTTGTATATAGACTATTTATAATCATTTGTATATATCCATGTTTCTGTTTGAACATTTGTAATGATTACATAAATTGTTAGAATCATAGCTTTAGGGTAGTTTATTTCTTTTATTATTTTTAGGACTTAGTTGGATAACAGAGCCATTAAACCTGTCGAGTAAGTTTATTCCAAACGGATTGGGTTAATTAGAAAACCCCAATATGGATCTAAACTTCCATTTGATGGTGTTTCACTTACTCCCGTCAACAATTTCTCCATATCGAATGAACATGAGTTTGATGTGGATCTACCATTTTAGTAGAACAAACATGGGTAGTGTATTATTCGTTAAAATTTTGTTTTATTGGTTCCATATCTAATTGATTATATGGCCTTGATGGTAAGTGAGGGTAATTTTCTACTATAATGTTACCTAAGGAATCCAATCGAACAAGGAGTGGATCGAGAGGAACTTGCAAAACAAGGTTTATAGAAAGGGTGGAATCCTCCTCAACCGTAACTAAGGCTCTTTCGTGTTGGAAGCCAATTCAATTTTTTCAATTGCCCTTAAAGCTGCCTACACCTATGTCTCTTGAACTTCAAATTTCTGTCGCATCTTGCAAACATAAAACATTTTTATTTCATGCGACATTTGCAATTGTTTTTGATTTATTTTTTCACGACTGAAAGCGTGAAAACTCCTCCATCGTTATGTGGATTATCATGATCTACTCATTGATATGTTGATTGGTACTTACCTTTGGTTTATTTTCAAAACTATGTCCATTTGCCTATTATCGCTCTGATCGCGCAACTTGACTTTGATTTAATTGATAAAGCTTTGAGCATGCAAATTTATGATTTATACTTGATTATATAAGGGTCATGGTGGATTAAAGGTTTTTATATAATGTGATTCTTATGATTTTAAAGCTTTTGGATTAATCGACTTTGTCTATTGTCATCTTTTCTTGAAAAACTTTGATCAAAAAATTGGATTATGTAACAAGCGCATGAGTTTTATTTCATGGTGAATGGCAATGTTTGAGATTTTACATAGGCACTTTGATTAAATTTTTGGATTTTGCAATGACATTGGTTTGAATTATTATAGGCGCATTTTTAAACTATGGGTTTGTTTTTACGTTGAACAATCGTGGTTTCAAACTATACATTGGCATATTGATATAATTGTTCGCCGTTTAAACCTTGGGTTGGACGAATAATGTTAATGTTGGTTATGATTGATTGAACAGGGATGGTACTATGTCATTAATGTTTTGCATGGTGGTGATAATCCCACCACCCTCGCACGCATACATTGATTCTTTCCCCTTTGCGCACTTGCAGCTGTTAGCCATAACGATTTCTGCCCCTATGTATTGTATTGTTCAAACCCTACCATGCACACAAGCCATGTCTCCAGTCATAAGGGTCAAGCCCAACGGTTGCCAAGAATTGCTTATGTTCGATGGCACTTATAGTGACCTGGAAGAATTTGGATGGCTCTCGTTCATCAGAAGGTTTGATGGTTATAACCCTAATGTGGCTCGACAATTTGCGTTAACATTCGATGGCTGCCGAGCCAAGATTGGGGATGTGCAGCTGGAAATTAATGAACAATTTCTTAATTTGCCTACCAGTCTGCCTGCTACTGGACAAAAGTGGTCAAAAAATTGCAAGGTGAAAGATGTCTCGTGGACATTTTTTTTCCAATCTCAGATGGTGAATTCCTGTGACAAAGGATTGCCTGCAAATATGCTAAAACAATGCTGGCATGACCTGCTAATGATAATCAAGAAGTTCATTACTTGCGAGGGCAGGTATGGGTTTGTTTTCTTGTTTCACCTTCATCTATTGATTGTTTTTATAGGCTACGAGCTTAATATTCCTCACTACCTGCATAGGAGTCTATTTAATATGGCTAAAAGGTATAAACGCAACCAGGCCGATACCAGCCTCTTCCATTATGGGTTAATTAAAATTCTTATGGTTTATGAGTTGGGGTTATGTCGTGACTGTTGGAGTAATTTTCTCAGTCGTAATGGATTTCAAGACTCAAGCCCACCACAGGTTGATAAACCTATGGTAACCGAAGGCAAGTCGATACCACATGTGCCTTATAGTTCTCTCTTACCCAAACCCCTACTCGATTCACCTATGGACCTACCCAATTCAGTGACCCAGTGTGTGGAAATTCCTAAACCTGTAGCCAAAAATCCTAAGTCTAAAACTGGTGTAAATTCTAAAGGCAAGAAAAACACTTGGTTAATCTCTCACATGGCAAGAAATAAACCAAGACCCCCTATCAACCCGGAACCTATCGTGGTCAGTGAAGATTCTGATTCAGAGATTGAACGTTTCCTTGCAAATGAGTATCCCTACTCAGAAGGTCTGAGTGACAAACCCTCATATGACTTTGTCAAAAACCTACCACCTTGTTTGCGGGATGATCCCAATTTTCCAGGCATTGAAATGCCTCGCGGAACCCTCGGTGACTCGTCGAAACCCTCTACTGTTCAACCTACTGTTCCACCATGCGATCAGTGTGGCTTATGGTTGGAAAGATACTACTTAGATGTGCCAATGTTGCAATCCAGGATTTGTGCTCTGGAAGATCAAGTGGCAAAACTCACCGGTCACAATGCGAAGGTGTAACCCACTGACAAAAGACAGTGAACAACATGTTCAATTCTATTCAAGAACGTCGAGTTGGCTACAACAATTGTCAATTCGAAATTGGCATATCCCGAGCAACCTCGCTGGTATGATTGTCCCCTGTTTATATGTGACACATTCATAAGATTTGTTTACAGCGTGGATTGGTGATGACACATAGGCATGCATTGCTGTACATAATTTTGTTTTGATAAATAGAATTTCGTTATCGTTTTAGTTTTGATTTGATCCTATTAATCATAATGTGGATTTGATTGTTTTAAATTGGTTGCAATCGAATGTTCTGTTGCATCTATTATAGACACAAACTGTTTTGCATTTCAAATTTTGAAACATGATCTATGTTTTGATCCGAATTGGTTATGATGCACATGATGGGTAAACGATGGTTATCTGTTACAATTTTATTTACATATGACTTTGACCAGCTCGGATGCAGTTTGGATTATGTTTAAAAAAAAGGCTTTGTTTTATATTTACCCGAATCATGAATTGATACAAATCGTAACAGTCATGCAAGTCCCAGCCAATCAATTCGTTGTGGCCCATCGACCTTATTCTCTTTTGAATGGAAATGACAGTGGATATTCGGTTACGAATGGATTTGTAAAATGGAAATGATCATACCCAGGATAACGAGTTGTTCTATATTTGATTCAAACCTGATTTTATTTGATTGCTACCCAACTTATGGTTATCAATGCTGATTGAATTTTGACTGTGTAAACGCCCAGCAATCTAAATCTATGGAAAAGATGGTTAATTCTGTTATGCACTTTTCATTTTGACTGTATCGTAATAGCCCTTCCATATCGGTATTTGATTGAAACGACATGAACTTTATTTATATTGTTACAGCTATAACAAATCTATTTTGTGTTCAATTATATCGATTGTAATTATGTTGTGGCATATCATATCTTATATGATTACGATTCTGTTCGATTTTGGTTGTATTGATTACGATTACATCATATCATTATATGATTTGATTCACTGCTTAATTTCATTTGATACGAAACAGGCCTGTCAAGATTTGACCATGTTTTATGGTAACTGAAAACATAGCATTCTTTACTCTGTTTCGATTGCATTCATTTTGATATTGTTTAATTTGAATGATAGTTTCACTTGAATCATTGGTAATTCGTTTTTTGATGATTAATAAAAGATGATTAGATTTGATTTCATTTGATTGCTATCTGGTATTGTATGCTATTCTTGACTAGCTACAGAATCAGAAGATTCTGTAGCTAAGTCTGTGGAATAATTTTTTTATTGTTTTCTTAATGAAATATCTTTCTAATTGGATATTTGTGTTCTATTGCAGGTAAATTCAAATTGGTAGTAGATATGATGAGCAGTTAGGGGATGTTTCAAATATTTCACTTGCATTTTATTTTCTTAGTTTAGAAGATTTTGTGGATTTTTCCCAGATTATGTAATGCATTTTGATATTATCCACAAGGAAGTTTTACCTTGTGAAGAGACTTATAAATACTTATGATTTTTGTAATAATCATCATCCTCATTCGTGGGAGAACAAGGATATGGAGTTCTGATACATACTGGAGCAGAATTGATGTTTTGTCACAGCTTTAGCTTCTCAATATATCAACTTTTGTTTCATGTTTTGTATATCACTTTGATTATGGTTTATGACTACTTTAGCTATCTAAATCAAATGCAAATGATATAATTTTATTACTGTTATCCATATCTTGTCTCTTCCAAATAGATAAAAGACATAATGATTGTTAATTCAGTTTGTGAATGGCATGTTTATCTTCTTCATAGATTGAATTGTTATATATAAGTCCTTGCATAACAGGTTTCCCTTATTGCAGGAATTTATAATCATAAGATTGTTATGATTTTCTTTTATGTCTTGTTTGTCCTGTAAAACACTTCAAGAAGCAGCAAAGCCAATCGTTTTCGAGAAGCTTAGGGACTAACCGGTGCGAATTTCTTCCTCCGACTAGCTTAGAAGTCATCACACACAGGGCAGACTTGGAGCGTTTCCAGGTCAATTAGTTTGTTGTTTATTGTTTTCATTAAGTAGTTTAATTCACATATAATCGTAATTAGATTTATATTAGATTGTTTAATTTAAGTAAATATATTAGATTGTTTAATTTCAGTAATGATTATTTCTTTTTCATAAAATATAAAAATAAAAAAGAGATTCTTGGCTGTCTTAGGGTAGAAAACACATGAGTTTTGCAGGTTTTAATTAAATCTGTAGATTGTTTATAATGTATATTTGTGAATAAGTAATATTG
This sequence comes from Picea engelmannii, assembly GCA_009831015.1. Classification (NCBI taxonomy): domain Eukaryota; kingdom Viridiplantae; phylum Streptophyta; class Pinopsida; order Pinales; family Pinaceae; genus Picea; species Picea engelmannii. The sequence continues at coordinate 1,255,095 of ML777666.1, forward strand.
TAACTGATAATTAGATAGTTGATTTGAGTTATTACAATAGTAATTAGTGGATTGTATATAATAATTAGAATAGTTATATTTAGTTTTAGTTTAATTTTAGTTTGTTTTATTAGTTTTATTTAGTTTAGATTGTTTAGATTACTTAACTCAGATCAATTCTCTCTTTGGTTTTCCGAGAAGACCTTAGAGCGGCCAACGGAGCCGTTAAACTCGTCAGGGTGGTCCATTCCAAACGGCTTGGGTTATTTAGACAACCCTGGACCGGTTCCACTCTCCCAGTTGACGGACGGTCAATTTCGCCCGTCAACAAATGGCTCTAGAAGGAGGGCCTGAACTTAATTAATGGAACGAGGCAGTCACAAGACTCATCCCCCACCTAATCGCACACCCATAGTGACTAGAAGTCGTTCACAAGATAATATCCCCCCTCAAACAGCAACTACTTCAACCGAAGATCCACAAATCACAGTTGAACCAGAAACCCCTAATCCTACAAGTGGTGATTTTCAAGAGATTGTTCGTCAATATCTTATCAGAACACATAGTGCCTTAGCAAGTCTTAGGCGACCAAACCGCCCGTGGGGTCAACCTTTAGACTTCTCTGATATCAGAGAACAGTTAGGTGACATAGACCACACTGTGAATCCCACATATCCAAACACAAATCCTACTGCAGGAGGATCTGGGATACCTCCTTCACCACCTCCTTCATCTCCTTCCTTTTCTGGAGGATATTCCTCTTCTGACGAAGGCAAACCACCTTCTCAGCCTTCCACACCCAATTCCCCAATGGCAAACCAGAACAACCCTGCTAGACCCTGGTTGGACCAGGATGTTGTAGCTGTACCTGGAGCCCAACACCCTTTACCTAAGAACCCAGAAAAATGGCTTCCTAAGTTTGATCTCGATTCAAGACAGATAGTTGAAGACCATATCAAAAAATTTATGTTAGCCATCAGACTCTGTAATGTTGAACATGAAGATGTTGTCTGTAGGTTGTTCCCTTACACCTTTGAGGGTAATGCATCCACTTGGTACTTTGTCCAACAACCTCATACCATAGTGTCTTGGGAAAAGTTTGAGTCATGTTTTTTGGAAAAATTCGGAGATGGAAAACCTCTGGAAGTCTTAGTCATGGATCTTTCAAGTTTGAAAATGAACTCAAAAGAAAAAGTTAAAGATTTTAATCAAAGATTTTTAACCCTCAAAAATAGAATCCCTGCAGACTTGATGCCCGTTGAGAGTCTTGTAATAACTTACTACACTAAAGCTCTACACCAAAGTATAGCTATTTGGGTGAAAAATCTAAAAAGGCCACGTTGTTAGAAGCCTTTGAAGAGGCTACTCAGATTGAAAAAGACATACTTAGTCTAAAATACTCTTCTAGCAACGAAGCCGAGATTGTTTCTTCTTCCAAAAAGAAGATTGAAATTCTTCCCAGACCCACACAGAACAAAACACAAACTGAAAACTCTGATTTGGAAAATTTAACCAAAGTTGTACAAAAATTGTCTAATCAAGTTATAGATTTAAAAAGGTCAACTGAAGAAGCTTCTTCAAGTAAAGGACCCTACAAACCCCCTTTCCGAAATCCTTTTCAAACCAATCGGCATAATCCAAATCCCGAAGGCTTAAACCTAGAAAGTTTGCAACGTGCTCTCCGGACAATTCTAGGAGCCCAGGATGACTTGATCCCTCCTGATTATCCTCAAGAGGAAGTTGAGCAGGAAACAACTCAAGAAGAAGAGTCTTCTCCAAACATCTTTGGACACCTCTCGGATAGTATCTTCCAAGCTAACTTCGAGACTGTGCACCCTTACAACACTAGGAGCAAGACCGCAAACAAACATCCTACCGAGAACACTACAACTTCACTTCCAAAGCCATCTAAATTAGTAGAAATTAAACAGAGTAATGCTAGCCCTAAATTAGATTATGATGTTGTTGAAGATCTTAAAAAATTATGGGCTAACATTTATATTTTTGAGTTGTTGAAATTTCCATTTTTGTTACAGAAGATGTTGCAAAATATTTCAGACAATGGCAAGAATGATAATTCCAATGGTACCAAGGTTGTGCAAAGCAAAGTCCCGCAGAAGACTTCCACAAAAACTAATCCTGATCCTCAAGATAAAGGAATCCTTCCTGTACCTCCTGTAAATAATGTGAATAATGTAAATAATGCAAGTAATGTAGATAAAGTAGCATTAGAAAACGTGAGTAAGAAACCACAAGCTACTACTCTAAATACTCGCAAGAATGTACCTCCTTTTCTTTTAACTTTTGAAATCTTCAATAAAAATGTGCATAATTGTATGGTTGACTCAGGAGCATCATAAAATGTGATGCCTTGGTTAGTCTGCCAAAAGATTAACTCCGAAGTCGATCCATCTTCTTTGAAAATCATACAACTTGATCGAACAAATGTTAAAGTTATAGGCGAATTGAAAAATGTATTGATTAGATTATCGTCTAACCCAAAAGTTCATCAGGTTATTGATATAATTGTGGTAGATATTCTAGAAGTGTATGGTCTGTTTTTTAGCAGGGAATGGTCGGAGCAGCTACATGGTTACTTCGCAACGGACTGGTCTCACTTATGGCTTCCAGAAAACGGTAAGCCCAACAAGATCAAAGTGAATCGTGAGTGTTATCTCAAGTTCACGGTAACAGACTTGAATGACCCAAATGAACCATATACACCTCTGGCTGATGCACTTGAAGTCCAAGGGATGGATACCTACTTCAGAAATTTCATGGCTGAAGTCTCACCTATAAACAATCCGCGACAACAGTCCGAGATCGTGACATATATGCAACCGACAGCTTCTATCCAACAATCTGGTGAACCCGATAGAAATCAAATTTGGTCTCTATATTTCAACGGTTCCAAGTCTAAAGAAGGAGCTGGTGCAGGCTGCATCATCATTGATCCGGCAGGTAACAAAACATTATTGGCTTGTAGGCTAGAATTTGAATGTACTAACAATATTATAGAATATGAGGCTTTACTGCAAGGCCTCAGAAAAGCCTTGGACATGCACATTCAAAATCTAGTTTTATTCGGCGACTCTGAGATAGTGGTTAGGCAGGTGAGAGATTCTATACACTATCTTTCCCCGCATCTCAAATGTTACCAGTCCGAGGTATGGAATTTAATGAACAAATTTTCTGTTTTCAATATAAATTCCATTCCTATATCAAATAATGTTGAAGCATATCTTCTAGCTAATGTTGCCTCTAAACTTCTTCCTGCATAAGGTTTATCCCCAAACGCATTCTCCATGGAGCTATTGTTTCGATCATCTGTTCCAGACAATATCACAAACTGGAGAGTATTTGACGATGATCAGCAAATCATTAACTTTCTACACATGGAAGAAACCTTTCAAGGCGCTGTGATAGATGAACAAACGCATGACGACAATTTGCATGACTTTACGGTAATACCTAATCCAAAATCTCCAGAAGCTCTATCGGACATGGTAAATTTCATACCCAAATCTATTGTTAGACTAGAAAAGTTTTATGATTTTGAAGATAAATTTAAAAAGATGGTCAATTGCAAAACCAACAGTTCCTCATTGTCTTATGAAAAAGTCAATTTAGGGACTAGTGAAAATCCTCAGTGTATCAACTTAGGCTTGGGATGTTCTAGACAAGAAAAAGATGCTTTTGTTAAATTATTCAAAGAATTCAAGGATGTCTTTGCATGGACTTATGATGATCTTAAGACGTTCGATCCTAATATTATACAGCATGTCATCCCAATGAAACCCCAAACCCTACCCTTCCACCAGAAACTGAGGAAAATGCATCCTAAACCAGAACCGACCATACAAAAAGAATTGAATAAACTCCTAAGTGCCAAAATAATTTTTCCTGTTAGACACACTCAATGGGTATCCAACCTCATCCCAGTGCGGAAGAAAAACGAGGAAATTCGACTTTGTGTCGATTTTCAGAACCTCAACAAAGCGTCTGATAAAGAGAATTATCCCGTCCCTCCCATGGAACAGATTCTTCAACAAGTATCTGGTTCCGAGAGACTATCCTTACTAGATGGTTTCTCTGGATACAACCAAGTATTGATGTCTCCGTCAGACCAATTAAAAATTACCTTCTGTACCCCGTGGGGCAGTTATGCTTATCACAAAATGCCCTTTGGATTGATTAATGCTGGTGCTACCTTTCAGAGAGCAATGGACATTGCTTTTATAGGCTTAATCAATCACTCCATAGTAGTCTACTTAGATTATGTGACCGTTTATTCTAAAAACAAAGACGATCATCTAGCTCACTTATGAGCCGTTCTGCTATGATGTCATAAATACGGCATCTCCTTGAATCCCAAGAAGTCCATCTTTGCAGTAGAACAGGGTAAATTACTAGGATTCATTGTGTCTAGTGATGGAATGATTATTGACCCCGAGAGGACCCAAGTCATCGGTAAACTTCCTCCACCTACCTCCAAAAAATACATGCAGTCCTTCCTAGGCCAGATCAATTTCGTGAGAAGATTTGTCCCCAGTTTCTCTGAAATGGTCAAGCCTCTCCAGAACCTGATTAAGAAGGGCACCCAATATCACTGGGGATCCACAGAAAACTAAGCTTTCAACGATATAAAGAAGGCCATAATAGATGCTCCGTCTCTCATGAGCCCTAATTTCTCTCAAGACTTTACACTCTATACTTTTTCCTCTGATCGTTCCTATGTCGGGGTCCTAACTCAGAAGAATGCCGAGAACAACGAAGTACCCATTGCCTTTATGAGCTCTGCTTTCAAAGGTGTTGAGCTTAACTACCCAGCAGTCGATCGACAAGCCTACGCTGTCTTCAAGGCAGTCAAGCATTTTCGGTTGTATATTTTGAAGTCAAGGACGAAGGTCATTGTCCCCTACCCTACCGTTAGGAACTTGTTAGTGCAAAAGGAGTTAGGAGAGAAAAGAGCCAACTGGGTCACCTCCTTGCAGGAGTATGACTTAGATATCACCCCAGCTCAGATCGTGAGAGGCCAAGGGTTGTGTAAGTTGGTAGTTGATTCAGAAACCGAACAACAAGAAGATAGTGATACGTCAGACCTAGAACAACACGATCAGAATTTGATTTGTTGCGCACAGAACCTCGTGAGTCCTTGGTACGACGATATTAGACACTGTCTTGAACATGGATTAGCACCCCATCACCTTGACCCAGCCAAAAGAAGAGAGTTGAGACTAAGGTCTGCCTCCTTTCATCTAGTTAATGGTATACTGTTTCGTCAGAATTTTGACGACGTACTAATGCGTTGTCTTGAAAAGGACGAAGCAGAACAATTCTTGCTTGAGTTGCATGCAGGAGAAGCTGGTGGTCACTTCGGTGGCGATACCACTGCTCATAAGGTTTTAAGAGTTGTTTATTACTGGCCAACTCTTTTTAGAGACACCCAGGCCTTGTGCCGTAAATGTATCATTTGTCAGAAAGCATCAGGGCGGTTGCAAAAACCAGCCTTCCCCTTGCAACCCGTCACAGTCGATTCTCCTTTCCAACAATGGGGACTTGATATCATTGGTCCTATTAACCCTCCATCCTCACAATAGCACAAGTATATTGTGACAGCCACTGATTACTTTACTCGATGGACTGAAGCCGCCGCGCTAAGAACTGTTAACACAAGTCAGGTGATCGCTTTTCTAAACTCGAATATCATCACTCATTTTGGTATCCCTGATTGTCTAGTCTTTGATAACGCTTCATACTTTTCTTCTCTTGAGATGAGTCAATTCTCCTTAGAAAAGGGAATAAAGCTTAAGTATTCTGCTAGTTACTACCCCCAGGGCAACGGCTTAGCAGAATCAACTAACAAGAACTTGATCAAAATTATCAAGAGAACTGTGGCTGAAAATCACAAGAACTGGCACAACGCATTGCTTAATGCGTTGTGGGCTGATAGAGTAACACCCAAAGCCGCTATAGGTAATTCCCCCTTTTTTCTGGTTTATGGCAGAGAAGCCATTTTTCCACCTCATATTCTTCTTCCTTCACTTCAATTGTCACAAAAAGTTCAAGAAGAAGATTGTCCCCCTTTAGAAAGTTGTATTAACGCTTTGATGAAGTTAGAAGAAGTAAGAACCCAAGCTAAGTGTAAACTAGACCAACATCAACAACTGATTAAAAGCTGGTTCGATTCTAACTATGCTTCTGATAGGAATTTTGAAGAAGGCGATCTCGTCTTAAAGTGGGATTAACCACATGAAGGGAAGGGTGAACATACCAAGTTTCAAAATTTGTGGCTTGGGCCATTTTTGATTGCTGAAAAGTTGGGTCCTAGTTCCTTTCGATTGCAGAATCTTGAAGGGCAGCTTGACACCTACCCGGTGAATGGCTAAGCCCTGAAAATATACTTCGCTTGATTTCTTCCCTTGTATATTATGTAAATATTTCTTTTGTTTGCATTCTTTTCGTTTGTTTCTTGTTTTGATTTTGATTTGATTGAATTAGTTTTGTGTATTTTATGAAACGTATGCATGCATGTACACTAAGCCATTCAGACAAAGACCATGGGAAAATCTCTTCGCTGAAATAACTTCTGAAAGACTGTACGAACATCAGTAATATATTTCTAAAAATGATATTCATGATTGGAAAATTTTGTTTGAAAGAAGTTTACTAATTTCAATCTCTGAGTAAAGTTTGTCATGATCATTTTTATCTTTTTACACTGTCCCTTTTCTGTAAAGGAATGACTCAAAAGGATGTCTCCCCATCATAGCAAGTTGTTTTAGAAATAAAACATTTTTGGAGCTGAATAAAGGACAGTACTAAAAAAATTTGATGAGGTCTGAAAAAATATGATAAGCTATCAAGATTTTTTAGCATCACCCCGCTCAGCTATCCACAAAACAAAATAAAAATAAGAGCCGTGGGAAGTGTTTGTAAACCCGCCGAGATACTGAACAGGTCCGCTGGCAGCGGGTAAATGCAAGCATGGCACCAAGACAACTTCGCCGGGGTACTGAACAGGCCTGCTGGCAGCGAAGCAATGTCAGGTAAATGAAAATCTGTAAAAAAAATTATGAGAAACCTCTTTAAAAGTACTTTATTCTGATCTAGAACTTCTTGACAGGATACAGACGTCCGAGTGCGTTAAATGGCAACCCTGTCAAGGCTATGGATGCCTGCTGGCAGCAGTGGCCATGCCAAAAGTATTGAATATTTTATCATCAACATCGTAGCTTGCTGATCTTAAGACTGTTATTAGTTTACATCTTTTAAAACATCGCTAGAAAAGATAGTAAATGATGATGTTTGTATGATTTTCTGGTTGTTGTTTTTGAGTTGATTTTTTCTTTTCTGTCCTAATCTGAATTTGTTTCTTTCAACAGAGATAACTGCTTCTCCCAGTGTGTCGCCATTGTTGGCAGCCAATTCAATTTTTTCAATTTCCCTTAAAGATGCCTACACCTATGTCTCTTGAACTTCAAATTTCTGTCGCATCTTGCAAACAGAAAACATTTTTATTTCATGCGACATTCGCAATTGGTTTCGATTTATTTTTTCACGACTGAAAGCGTGAAAAATCCTCCATCGTTATGTGGATTATCATGATCTGCTCATTGATATGTTGATTGGTACTTACCTTTGGTTTATTTTCAAAACTATGTCCATTTGCCTATTATCGCTCTGATCGCGCAACTTGACTTTGATTTAATTGATAAAGCTTTGAGCATGCAAATTTATGATTTATACTTGATTATATAAGGGTCATGGTGGATTAAAGGTTTTTATATAATGTGATCCTTATGATTTTAAATATTTTGGCTTAATCGATTTTGTCTATTGTCATCTTATCTTGAAAAACTTTGATCAAAACATTGGCTTATGTAACAAGCGCATGAGTTTTATTTCATGGTGAATGGCAATGTTTGAGATTTTACATAGGCGCTTTGATTAAACTTTTGGATTTTTCAATGACATTGGTTTGAATTATTACAGGTGCATTTTTAAACTATTGGTTTGTTTTTACGTTGAACGATCGTGGTTTCAAACTATACATTGGCATATTGATATAATTGTCCACCGTTTAAACCTTGGGTTGGCCGAATAATGTTAATGTTGGTTATGATTGATTGAATAGGGATGGTACTGTGTCATTAATGTTTTGCATGGTGGTGATAATCCCACCACCCTCGCACGCATACATTGATTCTTTCCCCTTTGCGTGCTTGCAACTGTTATCCATAACGATTTCTGCCCCTATGTATTGTATTGTTCAAACCCTACCATGCACACAATCCATGGCTCCAGTCGTAAGGGCCGAGCCCAACAGTTGCTAAGCATTGCTTATGTTCGATGGTGCTTATAGCAACCTGGAAGAATTTGGATGGCTCCCGTTCATCAGAAGGTTTGATGGTTATAACCCTAACGTGGCTCGACAATTTGCATTAACATTCGATGGCTGCCTAGCCAAGATTGGGGATGTGCAGCTGGAAATTAATGAGCAATTTCTTAGTTTGGCTACCATTTTGCCTGCTACTGGACAGAAGTGGTCAAAAAATTGCAAGGTGAAAGATGTCTCGTGGACATTGTTTTTCCAATCTTAGATGGTGAGTTCCTATGACAAAGGATTGCCCGCAAATATGCTAAAACAACGCTGGCATGACCTGCTAATGATAATCAAGAAGTTCATTACTTCCGAGGGCAGGTATGGGTTCATTTTCTTGTTTCACCTTCGTCTATTGATGGTTTTTATAGGCTACGAGCTTAATATGCCTCACTACCTACATAGGAGTCTATTTAAGATGGCTAAAAGGTATAAACGCAACCAGGTCGATACCAGCCTCTTCCATTATGGGTTAATTAAAATGCTTATGGTTCATGAGTTGGGGTTACGTCGTGACTGTTGGAGTAATTTTCTCAGTCGTAATGGCTTTGAAGACTCAAGCCCACCACAGGTTGATAAACCTATGGTAACCGAAAGCAAGTCGATACCACCTGTGCCTTATAGTGCTCTCTTACCCAAACCCCTACTCGATTCACCTATGGACCTACCCAATTTTGTGACCCAGTGTGTGGAAATTCCTAAACCCATAGCCAAAAAGCCTAAGGCTAAAACTGGTGTAAATTCTAAAGGCAAGAAAAACGCCCGGTTAATCTCTCACATGGAAAGAAATAAACCGAGACCCCCTATCAACCCAGAACCTATCGTGGTCAGTGAAGATTCTAATTCAGAGATTGTACGTTTCCTTGCAAATGAGTATCCCTACTCAGAAGGTCTGAGTGACAAACCCTCATATGACTTTGTCAAAAACCTACCACCTTGTTTGCGGGATGATCCCAATTTTCCAGGCATTGAAATGCCTCACGGAACCCTTGGTGGCTCGTCGAAACCCTCTACTGTTCAACCTACTGTTCCACCATGCGATCAGTGTGGCTTATGGTTGGAAAGATACTACTTAGATGTGCCGATGTTGCAATCCAGGATTCGTGCTCTGGAAGATCAAGTGGCAAAACTTACCGGTCATAATGCGAAGGTGCAACCCACTGACAAAAGACAACGAACAATAGGTTCAATTCTATTTAAGAACGTCGAGTCGGCTACAGCAATTGTCAATTCGAAATTGGCATAGCCCGAGAAACCTCGCTGGTATGATTGCCCCCTGTTTATATGTGACACATTCATAAGCTCTGTTTACAGCGTGGATTGGTGATGACACATAGGCATGCATTGATGTACATAATTTTGTTTTGATAAATCGAATTTTGTTATCGTTTTAGTTTTGATTTGATCCTATTAATCATGATGTGGATTTGATTGTTTTAAATTGGGTGTAATCGAATGTTCTGTTGCATCTATTATAGACACAAACTTTTTTGCATTTCAAATTTTGAAACACGATCTATGTTTTGATCTGAATTGGTTATGATGCACATGATGGGTAAACGATGGTTATCTATTACAATTTTATTTACATATGACTTTGACCAGCTCGGATGTAGTTTGGATTACGTTTAAAAAAAAGGTTTTGTTTTATATTTACCCAAATCATGAATTGATACAAATCGTAACAGTCATGCAAGTCCCAGCCAGTCAATTCGTTGTGGCCTGTCGACCCTGTTCTCTTTTGAATGGAAATGATAGTGGATATTCGGTTACGAATGGATTTGTAAAACGAAAATGATCATACCCAGGATAACGAGTTGTTCTATATTTGATTCAAAACCGATTTTATTTGATTGCTAACCAGCTTATGGTTATCAGTGTTGATTGAATTTTGACTGTGTAAACGCCCAACAATCTAAATCTATGGCAAAGATGGTTAATTTTGTTATGCACTTTTCATTTTGACTGTATCGTAATATCCCTTCCATATCGATATTTGATTGAAACGACATGAACTTTATGTATATTGTTACAGCTGTAACAAATCTATTTTGTGTTCAATTATATCGATTGTAATTATGTTGTGGCATATCATATCTTATATGATTACGATTATGTTCGATTTTTGTTGTATTGATTACGATTACATCGTATCATTATATGATTTGATTCACTACTTAATTTCGTTTGATACGAAACAGGCCTGTCAAGATTTGATCATGTTTTATGGTAACTGAAAATAGAACATTCTTTACTCTGTTTCTATTGCATTCATTTTGATATTGTTTAATTTGAATGAGAGTTTCACTTGAATCATTGGTAATTCGTTTTTTGATGATTAATAAAAGATGATTAGATTTGATTTCATTTGATTGCTATCTAGTCTTGTATGCTATTCTTGACTAGCTACAGAATCAAAAGATTCTGTAGCTAAGTCTGTGGAATAATTATTTTATTGTTTTCTTAATGAAATATCTTTCTAATTGGATATTTGTGTTCTATTGTAGGTAAATTCAAATTGGCAGTAGATATGATGAGCAGTTAGGGGATGTTTCAAAGATTTCACTTGCATTTTATTTTCTTAGTTTAGAAGATTTTGGGGATTTTTCCCAGATTATGTAATGCATTTTGATATTACCCACAAGGAAGTTTTACCTTGTGAAGAGACTTATAAATACTTATGATTTTTGCAATAATCATCATCCTCATTCATGGGAGAACAAGGATATGGAGTTCTGATACAGACTGGAGCAGAATTGATGTTTTGTCACAGCTTTAGCTTCTCAATATATCAACTTTTGTTTCATGTTTTGTATATCACTTTGCTTATGGTTTATGACTACTTTAGCTATCTAAATCAAATGCAAATGATATAATTTTATTACTGTTATCCATATCTTGTCTCTTCCAAATAGATAAAAGACATAACGATTGTTAATTCAGTTTGTGAACGGTAGGTTTGTCTTCTTCATAGATTGAATTGTTATATATAAGTCCTTGCATAACAGGTTTCCCTTATTGCAGGAATTTATAATCATAAGATTGTTATGATTTTATTTTATGTCTTGTTTGTCCTGTAAAACACTTCAAGAAGCAGCACAGCCAATCGTTTTCGAGAATATTAGGGACTAATTGGTGCGAATTTCTTCCTCCGACCGGCTTAGAAGTTATCACACATAGGGCAGACTTGGAGCGTTTCCAGGTCAATTAGTTTGTTGTTTACTGTTTTCATTAAGTAGTTTAATTCACATATAATCATAATTAGATTTATATTAGATTGTTTAATTTAAGTAAATATATTAGATTGTTTAATTTCATTAATGATTATTTCTTTTTCATAAAATATAAAAATCAAAAAGAGATTCTTGGCTGTCTTAGGGCAAAAAACACATGAGTTTTGCAGGTTTTAATTAAATCTGTAGATTGTTTATAATGTATATTTGTGAATAAGTAATATTGTAACTGATAATTAGATAGTTTATTTGAGTTATTACAATAGTAATTAGTGGATTGTATATAATAATTAGAATAGTTATATTTAGTTTTAGTTTAGTTTTAGTTTGTTTTATTAGTTTTATTTAGTTTAGATTGTTTAGATTACTTAACTCAGATCAATTCTCTCTTTGGTTTTCTGAGAAGACCTTAGAGTGGCCAACGGAGCCATTAAACTCGTCAGGGTGGTCCATTCCAAACGGCTTGGGTTATTTAGACAACCCTGGACTGGTTCCACTCTCCCAGTTGACGGACGGTCAACTTCGCCCGTCAACATTTCGATATTTGCTAACAAAGAAGTAGAAGCACTCCCAACGTCTGAATTGTTCTCACCCTATTCACAATAAGTGTCTTCAGGTGAGTTAGGAGGTAAGGGTTCATGGAATTATGGAGGAAAACCTTGCATCCTACGTGATCTATGAAGACCTTTATTGACCATAGTACTATTTGTTTAAGACAACTTAAAGTAAACAATCAACACTCACTAAAAAATTCAGAAGACCAACAAGCAAACAATGCCTTCTCCCAATGAACATACTAGTTGGTGATGTAATCCAACATTGCATGATCAAATTCATAAGGGGATATTATATGAGCGGGTGGATCAATTACATTGGCGACATTCTAAGAAAAATTACACCTTCGTGCAAGCTTCCTCACATTTTTACCTGTGGGTTACCCTCCAAGGAGCCCAAGTGAGTTTGAACAACATTTTTTCTAGGTACAATGAAGACTTATCTTCACCTTCACCTCCTGTAAGGACCCTAAATATTATGGCTACTAAGGATATCAAGTCGCAGTCATCCTCTGGGTGGGTACAATCGATAATCGAGTCTGAATGTATGGGAAAGATATCAAGTTTGAAATCCTTCAAGAAAACTAAGGACAAGTGGACTAGTAAAATCCAGAGGACCTCGAATGGATTCAGAATCCATGAAGCTCTGAGGCAAAACGAAAAGAGTTAAGCCTCAAGAAGAACCTCCCATATACGATTGTACTAATATGAATGGTTAAGCCTTGGAGGTATAGTATCTATTTCTCTCTTGAACACGACCTCGTGTGTAACCCCTGTGTGAGAGGGGGATCCAAAATATGCTTATATGAAATTTGGTTTTACTCTCCCTATCACAAGATTCTGAGTTTGTCTTGAATTATTTGGAGAGTTATTCTCATAGCCTATTCCAAAGCTCTAGTCCTAGTCTAGTGTTGGTGTAAAGATCTTAAAAAAAAAATTTCTAGTTTGATTTTAATTAGTGTTCATTTTCATGGTTGTTAATTACACAAAGGTGAATGAAAGTGAAACTAATGATGTTTGACACACAACTCCAAAGAGATGAAAATAATGCGATGCAAAATTTCTTTTCAATGAACTTCTAGCTATGGGAAGGAGAAGATTTTCTTTTCTTTCACTAACAAGCACTCAAGAATGCAAAATTTTATGTTATTTCATTCTCAACAAGAATTTTAACAAATTCCAAATTATAAAGAAAACCTTTCCAATATTCAAAAGAAATACATACAAGTATTTCTTTTTTTGATTGCAAATGTAAATTGAAAATTCCGTCTTATTCTTCTTTCTTTCAATAATAATGAAAAATGACTTCACTACAATGATTTTGAAAAAGAAAGACCAAAAGAACACAAACAAAGACACTCTCAGTAGTCAATAAGAGACTTAAATAAGAAAAAACTATCTACTCAAAGAAAAACACCAAAAACCAAAAAATTATTATTAATAGCCTTTTGGAATTGAGTAAGGGATCAAAGACAAAGAGAAAAATTCCAAGATCAATAACTTTCCTTACGAAAACCTCTAATCAATCAGATAATCGAAAAGAGAAACAAAAAGAAACCAAGTTTAGGAGACGATGGTCGATTTTGCAGTAAGGAAAGACAAACCCAATCAAGACTAAAAGAATCAAAAGAAACAAGTTTTAAGTGAAAAAAAAAACAAGATTTGATCGAATAGGATCTAAGCCAAAGAGGAAGATCAAAGGACTATACCCAGTAAGAAAACAATCAAAAAAATTTCAAAAGAAAGAAAAATCGGTGCTCTGGATATCAAGGCACTAGAGAGCTACAATTCTTCCTAATACACTGTGGGGGAGCGTTTATTTGTCTATCAACACTCTGACTTAAACTGGAGAGGGTGCTAGTCCTAAGACAATTTTGGAAAAAATATAGAAAACTCAAAAACCCGGGGAAATTTGATCAGAGACTCTATAACACAACTTAGTAAAGATGTTAAGATGTAAGGATAGATCAAATTGTAAAACATGATCTAAATATATACAAAAGATAGGGACAAACCAAGGAAAGAACAAAAACTAAAAATTCTCTCCCCAATGGAGTCACCAATTTTTGTTACTGAATAATTCCCTTGCATAGTGAATCATCCCTCAAAGTACAGACCCCTCTACCGAAACAGAAAACTACCTTTGGACACTGTCATTCCTATAGAATAATTATGCCAATCGAATAATAGAGTAAGAGGGATAGTATGGTGTACCTCATTTTTGAAGTTTTTCCACACTGCTCCATTCCATGAGTCCCAAATAGTACCTGCGATAGATGACTAGAGACAAACAACTATATCCTACTCTAATGGATTAGTCAAAATTGATCTATCTATGAAGGATTAAAAAAAGCATAGAAAAATACATGAAAACACATATTAGAATGAAATAGGCCAAGTATATTGATGAGAACTTTAAAGAGACACGTACAATCTTCAGATGTTGTTGTAGCTTCTCCAAGTCCTCTTTATCCAACCCCCTTCTCAAAAGATCCATGATCACAATAACAATGTTTTTTTTATTATTTCTCCTCTTTTTTCACCATGAGAATGCTTCCATTTATAGGCTTTCAGAGGCTCAACCACCTTGTTTATATTTGGAATTAGTTAAGGATATGAATCCATTAGTTTTGATATCTCCCTTAGATGCAACATGAGGGTTAGATTTGAGCCAAACCAACTCGATCCATCCATAGTTGTCCTTAGAGAAAAGGGGATTTCTCCCAAGATTTTCTCAACCAATTTGGTGATCCCTTACAATGGAAAACAAAGTGCTTCAACTCTCCCTCCTAGATACAAAAAGAGTGCTAGTGCTCCTTTCATATGAATAGAGGAGAGTTGATCTTCCAAACGTTTCCAAGATGACCATTTCTCATAGAAAAACACTTTTTCTGACTATCAAATGATGGGGCTTCTTCATCTAACATGATTTATGGGTTGTATCAAGTGTTTCCAAGGTTTCATTCATGATGTGACACTTATGTGAAGAGAATGAAAAACTTACGAAACTTGTGACAAAAGTGAGACACTTGCGACACTTACGACAAGGAGAATGTGACATTATCAAAGTGAGGAAATTTGATGTGTAACATAGGTATTTTCTTCTGTAGAAGGAGATTCTTCGGATATCTTATTTTTCTCAACTTTGGATCTACACTGCTTCTTGTATTGCCCTTTTTTTCACATCTCCAACATACCTTACAAAATTTCCAGGAGACTTAGATCTTCCCTTAGAGTTAGATCTCCCACTTGAGGAATTATATTTATTTCTTTTCTGGTTGATTCCTCTTGAAAATAATTCATCTATGCTCTGTCCTTCCAATGTCTTTCATCTCATCTCCTAAGACAAAAAGGATGAGACCACTTCTTAAAAACTTCATGGAAATTGTATTACTACCTATGGCCACAACTAGACTATCCCACGAGTCTAGTAAAGAGCATAGTAAATTGATACACTTATCTTCATCTGAAATTTTAATCTCAATAGATACTAAATGAATTACCACATTATTTAAGGTGTTCAAATGATCTTCCACCAAGTCTCCATCTCTCATATTCAGGTTATACAACTTCTTTCTCAGGAATAGTTTATCTACTAGGGACTTAGACTAATAGAACTTCCCCAACTTATCCCATAAATATTTGGTTGTATCTTCCTCTGACACATTCAGTAATACTGAATCTGAGAGACACAATCAGATTGTTCTCTTCTCCTTCTAATCGAAATTTTTCCAGTCACCTTATAAATTTCATGTAGGTGTAATACTTGGATCCACCGTGATCCATTGATCTATGTCCATGAAAAAATATTCCATCTTGAGATTCCACAACTCAAAAAAATTTCCATTAAACTTCTTGATATCCATTTTAGAACTGCTCACAATTTCTTTTCACCTAAAAAATTAATATCACAGATCTCCCATTGTAACAAGGCTTATCAAAGTCTCAAGACAAATCCTTGACCACAAAGGTGTCCCCTTGAACCCAACAAAGATCTGATACCAAATGTAGATTTTAACCTTGTACAATATTTTATTGCAAACATATTTTCAATAAAATAACAGAAAAGATAGAATGGAAAATACACACATTACACAGAGATTTTTTCCCTGGAAATCCAAACTGGGAAAACCAACATATTCTATATTCATTCATAGCAATACATTGTCTACAATAAAATATACATATAGGATCCAACGATATCCAAAACCCTAACCTAGTGACCTGGATTAGTCAACAACCCTAATTCCTTAACCAGAAATAGAAAACCATCGAAAAAATCCATGTGCTGAAAAACCACCCAACAATGAACATGAAAATTGAGGCGACACGAAAAAATGAGGAAAAAATGTGACACTAGGATTAGTCATGAAAAGAATATAACACATACCTAAAAAAGAATATGAATTAGAAGAAGAACAAATCATACTCCAGTGTTGAGGAGACCGATTTGTGAAAGAAGGTAGCCAAAAAGGTATACTCCACCTTATTTTCACTGTAGTTTTCTTTCTCTATTACTGATGATGATCCTAGGATTGTTAGGGAGGCAATGGATTCATAGGATGGTAAAATATAGAAGAAGTCCATGGTTGAAGAAATGATGGCATTGACTAAAAATCAGGCTTGGGATATATTTCATTTTTCATCAGGAAGAAATCTTGTTGGTATAAAATGGGTATTTAAGAAGAAGTTGAATGTAGAAGGTAAAGTGGAGAAGTATAAATCTCACCTAGTAGAAAAGGGATATTCCTAGGTAGAGAGAATTAATTTTGGTGAAATGTTTTCTCTTATATCTTGAAATTTTTATTCTTAGTGTAAAGTGGAGAAGTTTAAATTGACTTCTATTATATTTATTTTATTTTTTTCTACTACTTTTGATCTTAAATTAGATTAGATGGATGTAAGCAAAATATTCCTACATGGGGTTCTTGAATAAGAAATATACATGAAACAGTCAAAAGGTTTTACAGTGAAGGGTAATAAAGAGTTGGTTTCCAAGATAAAAACTTTATTGTATGGGTCAAATAAATATCCAAGGATGCGGTATCAAAAGTGTCATACTTATATTTTGGGACTTGGTTTCACAAGGAGAACGATAATCACTATCTGTATTTCAAATTTATTGGTGATCATTTTATTTATGTAGTCTTATATGTTGATGATATGTTGTTGATTGGGAACAATAAGGAAATCATCAAGGATGTAAAAACTTAGTTATCCTCTAAATTTGATATGAAATATCTTGGTACTGCAAATTTTATTTTGGGCATGGAAATTAAAAGAGATTGGGAAACCATGAAACTTTGGTTGAATCAAAGGAAATATGTTGAGACAATATTGCATAGGTTTAATATAAAGGAATGTAAACTGGTAGAGGTCCCTATTCCAGTACGTGTAAATTTATATTTGGATTAATGTCCCAATTCATAGGAAGAGGAATATTACATGTCTCATGTTCCTTATGCTAGTGTTGTTGGTAGTTTGATGTATGAAATGGTCTATACTAGACCAGACATTCCACATTCAATGGTATTTTTTAGAAAGTATATGTCAAAACCAAGGAAGGAGCATTAGACAATTGTAAAGAGGGTTTTAAAGTATTTTTGCATGGCACTACAAATTATATAATTTTCTATAATAAATACCTAGTGCATGTAGAGTGTTTGGAATGCATGGATTTGTTGACACAAAATGAGCTAGAGATCCAGATCGCAAAATATCTACAAGTGGTTATGTGTTCAACCTATTTGGAGGAGAAATAATTTGGATGAGTAAGAGATAATATGTGTTTTCACTCTCAACTAAATAAGTTGAATACATGGAATACACTAATGTGAGTAAGGAAAAATTATGGTTGTAGATGTTTTGTTCAGGTATTGGGTTTGTAAAACAAGATGTAAGTTTAGATTGTGACATTCAAAGTGAAATGTTTTTGGAAAAGAACCTTATTTATCATTCTAAGACAAAGCACATTAATGTTCAGTATCACTTTGTGAGAGACATGGTTGAAGACAAGGTGTTGCTGGTGAATTTGGACACTTTGAATAATATTGTAGATTCATTGACAAAGTCTATAAGAACTAATAATTTGTCTTGGTATAGAGCAGAAATGGGCATTGGTGCCCGAAATTGTTGATCATGTAATCCTCGGGTCCCCTATATGAAAAGAACAAAACAAATGGGATAATGTTAGGTATGTGTTATATTCTTTGAATTATTATTCCCATGCGTTGTACATTTCACCAGGGGTTCATAGGGGGTGGGAGGTGGTTTAGGGTAAGATCCCC
This sequence comes from Picea engelmannii, assembly GCA_009831015.1. Lineage (NCBI taxonomy): Eukaryota > Viridiplantae > Streptophyta > Pinopsida > Pinales > Pinaceae > Picea > Picea engelmannii. Next base: position 1,273,531 of record ML777666.1, read on the forward strand.
TAAAAAACAAAAATTTGGCAATTTTTGGTCTGTTTATGGGTAATTTTTGACAAATGGTTTTTCATCCCATTGTAATATAATTATAGTTAAAGAATATAATCGGGGTTGATGGATTAGGACTTTGGATGCCAGAGAATCATATACATTTTATTGTAAATTATGAATTCAATACAATGAGAGTTATAGGTGTGGCTCTAAACATTTGATAGTTTTATCGGTTAAGGGTTTCCAGGGTAAATATTGGCTCCATGTGTTTGTTTCTTTGTGATTAATTTTGTTCTTTGGTTTATTACATGATTTATAAGTAGGTACCAAATATTCTTTTAATTTGTGAAATTGAAGATACTATGTATAATTATTAACAAATTTGAATCTCTCTAAAAATTCTATGGATTATTCCTGATGAAAGATTTGTTAAAGTTAAATGCTTTATTCATGTAGATTTTCATGGAACTAGAATGTTTCCCAACAGGTCTTTATTTGACCTCGTGTTGGGCTCTAAGTTTGAGATAACAAAAATTTCCTTGTTGTTATTTTAGGATAGCAAATAGGTCTGATATATTCTACCCCAAATTATGCCTTCAAGATGATGGTTGGATTCTCTTTTAAGGTTCCTTTGGAAGTGTTTACTTAACCAATGTTAGCACATGCATAAACCTAAAAACATACAACACCCCTCTAGGATATTTAACAACTAAAAATGACTAAGCATGCATGAAAAATGAGCACATCATGTTTTTGGTCAACATGACCCTAGAAAAACCCCCCATGGGGAAAACCAATTAGAGATATATATATATTTGATATCTCAAAGAAAATGTTACAAAAATTCAATACATAAGGAGCCCAATACAATCCAATCTTGTCCTCAAGCTTGTAATGGAGTCCCTCAAAACTTGTGCATGCTAGCGCTTGAAGAATGCACCCATTACTCTTTGTGTTCCCTCTTCACCTTGCTAAGCCTATTGCCTTCACCTTTCTTATTTCCTTCGACCTTTCCTTCTCCTTTGCCTTTTCCTGGGACCTTTTCTTTTCCTTTTCCTTTTCCTTGGACCTTGTTCCCTCTACACAAGTTCACCTCCTCTCCTTGGCTTGGTGCAAACTAAGAACTAGTGTGCCCCGCCTCTAGAAAATTATCCAACATACAAACATGTGACCTCCTATAACAAATGTTCCCTATCACAAGATTTGTGCCTCCTCTCCTTGGATGAAACTGCACTATATTGTACACCTTCAAACCCTTTTTCTTCCTCTATACTTGCACCCCCACTAACTTGTTGTTCCCTCCATCTAGCTCGAGCCTCAAGACTCCATGAAAGCTCCCTCAAGGTAGCTTGCGCCCTCCTCCACAACTATGCCTCCTTTGGCCTCTCCAAACCTTCACTTCCTCTCTTCCTCTTCTCTCAACTCTCTCAAGTGAAGAATAATCCTCATCCTTACCCTTTTCCCTACTTTACCCTCTCTTTGGCCAAACCTAAAATACCAATGGCCTAGATTCAATCTAGCCATGTCTAATCAATAGGTTAGATTTAATCTCAAAAATATCACTTAGAAAACCCACTTTCTCAATTTTCCTTAGTTTTCTTTATGTTCATTAACTCACCCACAAAGTGAATTAATTGTCACTTTATGAATTAAGTTACATATTTCACTTTTGACTTAAATCTTGTAAGTCAAAGTGAAATTAGAACATGAAGTAATGTATTAGGGGTAATAGTCTCCCCCTTTGTGTTTATAGACTCACAAAAAAAAGGGGCCCACTTTCCAAGGTACCCAAATATAAACAATCCCTTTTACCGAGGAAAGTGTCATTGACCCCTCCAATCACATCCCTACAGTGGAAACTATTTCATGTTGGAAAATACTCGGTGAGTATGGATTACCTTGATCATCAAAAGTTTCATTAACTCTGATCTGCTCGACCAAACATCTTGATATTGACATCTCACTAAAGATCCCAAACTTGGCATCTCACCAAATATCACCCTCTTGGAATCTCACCAAGAATCTCATCTCTTGGAATCTCACCAAGAGTCTCTCTCTTGGAATATCACCAAGAGTCTCATCTCTTGGAATCTCACCAAGAGTATATGTCTTGGGATCTCACCAAGAGTATCTGGATCTTGAAATATCACCAATATCCTCACCTTGGTCTCCAACAAGTGACTTCCACCTGAAGTGGAATATGAAACTAATTTGATCGTTTATGTATCCAAGTAAGTCTCAAGCCTCTTTGGCACCTTTCTCAAACTCATCAATATATGATGCTTTGAAGCACCTACACCAATTATTTTTCTACTCGGCATACTCTAAAACCAAATTTTACCATGTGGATTAGCCACCCCTGAAAATGGTGTCCTCTAAAACTGAGTCTGAATCCCATGAGATACGACACTCTAAATGTGTGGCACCTCCTCAAATCTATCTGAGCACCAACCACCGAATGGTGTATCAACTAATAAACAAAAATTGGCAAAAGAACACTCCCTCTCAAAATGAGTAGTGAAATCCTCCTCCTCTATTTTCACTGCAGTACCATCTTGCTTCTTCTTATTCTTCTTCTTCTTGGGACACTATCTAGCATAGTTCCCCATCTCTCCACAATCAAAGAATCTCAATTTACTCATGTATATTTCTTTCCCACTGTCACTCTGGACCTTTTATGTCACCCTTGCAAACCTTCTTCTTTCCCTTTAGCCAAAGAGAAAGATCCCCATCACCCTTGATCCAGAATCAGATCCAGGAGCCTGATAGGGCTCAAAAAGGCTCAAAAATGAAAGTGCTCGGAATACAACGAAACCAACACCATTGTGTCTGTCTCGTCTTCCTGATTTTGGCCATATATTTACTTCGTTAAATTGGATTCGTATGCGAAAGATATCAAATACTGTCCGAAAACCCAAACAGGCAAAAAAAGTGGATGACTGTACAGTCCATACAGTGCCATGTGGCAGGTTGACTGTACAGGCCGTACGTCCATATATATGACATGGAAAATTTTGGTGATGACACATGGCAGGTGATAGGGAGTATGACAGGTACAGTTGGACCAATCAGAGGGTGATACGTGTCACCACTGTAAGGGTGACACGTGGCATAGGCTGACATGGCAGACATGTAGCACAGGCTAACAGGGTAGTGACGTGGTAGACACATGGCATAGGATGGCAGGTGGCAGGGTACGTGGTGGACATGTGGACCATCCAACGCTCGACAAATGGCAGTTTTTGATTAGTGGTGGAGGTGCCACGTGGCCCAGTCATGGGTTGCCATGTGGCACCCTGTGGTTGGCTCTCCGGTTTATGTAAAAATGTTTGGAGTCCACGGGAGTCGAACCCCCAACCTCCACTATGATACAGACTGGCAGGACCAGGCTAACCACCCACGCCACTTTTGGTTCTTACTATGTATATGGAAAATATTTTATTTAAGTTTATTAAAAGGTTTAAATGGAGGAGGAAAGGGTTGGGGCTTAGCCCCAGCCCATGGTTCGATATATATATATATATATATATATATATATATATATATATATATGCGACCACATATTTTGAGTGCGGGGGTCATGATAGGGATAATCCCTCGGATCTTAGGTGGATCCCATAGGACCAGGAGCTGTCCATCAAAAAAGGCATGCGGGTTATGACTGTTAGCCCGAGGTCCTATGCCTATGCCCGAAGACTAGGAGCCCGGACAGGAGGCTAGCGCGTAATGGATGGAGTGCCTGACCACATGGATGCCTCCCATATGACCAAGAGCATGCCAAAAAGGGGCTGTGCCCAAATTTAAAACAAAAAGTGGTTTTTATACTATGTTTTGATTTTTATTTGATTTTTAATGCCTGTATTAATTGATTTTCTCCATTTTTGGGAGATATTGGTCATTTTTGGAGCCCAAATTTTGGGAGGAAGTTGGGGATGGATAACCAACTTTAGATATATAAAAACTATTCTTGTTTGAAGCCATGGAGGACAGTCAGAGAAGAGTTATGCTAAAGGGAAGACAAGCCAAAGCCATTTTTATGCAGGGAAGCTATTGAGGAGCAGATGCTTGCGGGCCATTTCTGGGAGCTTCGGAGATCCGTTTTGCGTGCCATTTTCTTTACTAGGTTATAGAGATCTGGAAGAACATGAACAGATCCGTCTTGTAGCCAATTGGCACTACTACGATTTACTTTTGATATTTTTGAACAGAAATAAAGAAGCCTCCCCCACAGAGACAAAGGCCCAGAGATGTAGGCAACATTGTGCCGAACTCCGTTATCAATCCTCTTGTTATAGTTTGCTATTTATTACTTCATTTCAGATCTGCATATGTGTATATGGCTGTCATAATTACTCTCTTTTCCTCATTCCTTCATTAAGCTTCTCATATGGTTAATTAACACATGGAAATTTAAAACTCAACCACAGTCATTAAAAGATCCTACGGATCAAGTGGTATCAGAGCTAGTTGACGTTTGGATTTGAGTTTTGCATGTTAACCAGGGAAAATATACAGCATGGTGAAGGTGAGATTGTTGCAGATAATCCATTAATTGTATTGACAAAGAGAGATTCTCACAGTGAGAAGATGGCATTAGAAGAAGGGATTTCTCAGGATGAGAAAGAGTTTTGGAAAACATTCCTTGCTATGTTAGAGATGGTGAAAGTTTTGTACGAGGATTACTTGGAACGAAAGAGACCAGTTTTGGGTGAATCTTCAAAGGGAAAAAGTGAAGAGGAAGAGGATCATCCTCAGATTCCTCCTTCACCTCCATCATCACCTCCTTCTTCTTCAAGTTCAAGTTTTAAATCTAGTGGAAAGAAAAATGTTCATAAGAATAAGAATGAAATGCCATTGTTAAAACTTGATGTTAAATTTGAGTTGCCCATATATGATGGTGAAGTAAATACAGAAAAACGTGACAATTGGGTTAGGAAGATGGAGGTATACTGCAGTGTGCAACAGATCAAGGATGAGGTCATACAAATTAAGTTGGCATCTTTGAGACTTGCAGGTACAACTCTCATATGGTGGCAAAGCAAGTTGAAAAATGGAACGCACCAAGTGGGTAAGGTATTTCCATCATGGAAGAGTTTCATTTCTTCACTTAGGAAAAAATTTTATCCTTTGGGTTATAAATAAAAAGCATTAATTGAATGACAATATTTAAAACTAAGAAAAGGACAAACAGTGCAAGAATACACCGTTGGATTTCGAAAAATGGCATTAATGTTAGATATCCCTTTACAAACACAAGGAACTCTTATGAAGTATATAGGAGGTTTACCTGCGCATATTAGAAACACTGTTTTAATGTTTGGACCCACTAACCTTGATGAGGTTTCTGTTCAAGCTACGTATATTGAAGCAGGGAAAACAGGTGTGTCAGGGGAATCATCGTCTTCAAGGAAAGAGGACAAGAGGAAAAGGCATGGAAAGAATGCAAATGCAGTGACGAGGAAGGAAGGAAATCCTTCTTGCAAGCATTGCAAGAAAGAGGGACATGATGAGGACAAATGTTGGTAGTTTCATCCCGAGAAGAGGCCAAAGTGATTCAAGGAAAAGAAGGGAATGCAGACAGTGGCAACGACAACAAAACCCAGAGACTTGGGATAGGATTCAGGTGATGAATCAAAGATCTCATTAGTTGGTATGACAGGTAAAATTGGTGAAGACATTGATTGTAGAAGAAACTTGTTTCATATAATGGTAATCATGCGACACACTAAGATAGACACATTAATTGACAGTGGATCTCAATCTAATCTAATCTCAAAAGAATTGGTTAAGCAATTGGGGTTAAAAACACAAACTCATCATAAGCCTTACACACTTAAATGGATAAGCAATCATCATCAAATGCACATAACAAAACAGTGCACAATCAAATTTGCAATTTCATATAAGTATGTGGACGAAGTAACATGTGATGTAGTGTTGTTAAGAGAATGTGGAATGATCTTAGGTAGTCTATATTTACATGATCGTAAAGCAATCTTCTATAGAACAAAGAATCAATATCAATTAACCAAGGTAGGTCAAGATTATGTGGTTCATGCTCATCATGTTAAGGCAAATAAAACACTTCAAACAAAGGAACAATTAAAGAAGGCAGTGCAAGCAAGAAAAAAACCAATAATTGTTTCAAATGAAGTAATTGATCTTAAGCAAGAACAATAAATGATAGTTGAATGGAAAATCAATCATAAGTTGCTTCAAGAAAAGTTCATGTCGTGCAAATATTTCAAGTATATTAGTTCATTTATAGTCGTCTTTTTGATGCTATCATTAGTAATGTTGTCTACATGGATGATAGTGGCTTCAGTAAGATGTAACATGGTTCAAATGGCTAACAATCTACTGTCAGTTGTCATGATTGTGTTACAGTTGATCTTGATGAGACAGGTGCACAGGACAGAGTTCAGAGATAGAGGACAAGTCGGGTGGCCTATCCCGAGCTTGTTGATTGGTCAATAACCTTTTGGGGACCAAAAGGTCTTTTAGTGGGGAGGTGTGATCCAGAATCGGATCCAGGAGCCTGACAGGGCTCAAAAAGGCTCAAAAATGAAAGTGCTCAGAATCCGACAAAACCACCACCATTGTGTCCGTCTCGTCTTCTGAATTCTGGCCATATATTTACTTCGTCAAATGGGCTTCGTATGCAAAATATATCGAATTCTGTCTAAAAACCCAAACAGGCAAAAAAAAGTGGATGACTGTACAGTCCGTACAATCCGTAGAGTGCCACATGGCAGGCTGACTGTACAGGTCGTACGTCCATATAGATGATGTGGCAGCTTCTGGTGATGACATGTGGTAGGTGGCAGGGAGTACAATAGGTACATTTGGACCAGTTAGAGGGTGACACATGTCACCACTATAAGGGTGACACGTGGCACAAGCTGATGTGGCATAGGCTGACAGGGCGGTGATGTGGTAGACATGTGGCACAGGCTGACAGGGAAGTGATGTGGCAGACATGTGGCACAGGATGGAAGGTGGTAGGGTACGTGGAGGACATGTGGACCATCCAGCACTCAACAAATGGCAGTTTTTGATTGGTGGTGGAGGTGCCACATGGCACCCTGTGGTTGGCTCTCCGATTTATGTAAAAGTGGTTGGAGTCCATAGGAGTCGAACCCCCGACCTCCACTATGCTACGGACTGGCAGGACCGGGCTAACCACTCGGGCCACTATTGGTTCTTACTATGTATATGGCAAATAATTTATTTAAGTTTATTAAAAGGTTTAAACGGAGGTGGAAAGGGCTGGGGCTTAGCCCCAACCCATGGTTTGATATATATATATATATATATGCGACCACATATTTCAAGCGTGGGGGTCATGATAGGGATCAGCCCTTGGATCTTGAGCAGATCCCACAGGACCAGGAGTTGTCCATCGAAAAAGGCGTGCGGGTTATGACTGTTAGCCCGAGGTCCTATGCCTATGCCTGAAGACCAGGAGCCCGGACAGGAGGCTAGCACGTAATGGATGGAGCACCTAGCCACATGGATACCTCCCATATGACCAGGAGCACGCCAAAAAGGGGCTGCACCGAAATTTAAAACAAAAAGTGGTTTTTATACTATGTTTTGATTTTTATTTGATTTTTAATGCCTGTATTAATGGATTTTCTCCATTTTTGGGAGATATTGGGTATTTTTGGAGCCCAAATTTTGGGAGGAAGTTGGGGATGGATAACCAACTTCCGATCTATAAAAGGTAGGCCTATTTGAGGCCATGGAGGACAGTCAGAGCAGATTTATGCTGAAGGGAAGCCAAACCAAAGCCATTTTTATGCAGGGAAGCTATTGAGGAGCAGACGCTTGTGGGCCATTTTTGGGAGCTCCGAACATCCGTTTTGTGTGTCGTTTTCTTTGTTGGGTTCTAGAGATATGGAAGAACATGAGAAGATCAGTCTTGTAGCCAATTGTCACTACTGAGATGTACTTTTGATCTTTTTGAATAGAAATAAAGAAGCCTCCCCCACAGAGACAAAGGCCCGGAGACGTAGCCAACATTGTGTCGAACTCCATTATCAATCCTCTTGTTATGGTTTGTTGTTTATTACTTCATTTTAGATATGCATATGTGTATATGGCTGTCATAATTCCTCTCTTTTCCTCATTCTTTCATTAATATTCTCATATGGTTAATTAACACATGCAAATTTAAAACTCAACCATAGTCATTAAAAGATCCTATGGATCAACCCTCTACAATACAGTTTTGTCCTGAAGATTCATAGTTTCACCTCAAATCCTCCTGTACGAAGTCGTCCCAGAGTCTCTCCCAACTAGGCATGATCTCCTTGGCCAAAATGCATTGCACAAATGAACCCCAAGTTTTGGGGAATATGTTTAAGGTTTTCCTCTCCAAAAAATTGGGATCGAAAAATCCCCAATTGTTTTCGACTCATCTCGAGTCTGTGTAAATATCCAAAGATATGATGTCACCTACTCTGAATTGAGAATCTAAATTCTCTTGAGATTCTCCTACAGAACCATCTTCTGGTTTTGATTAGGACTTTGTTAGAGCTTGCACAATGAGGCCCACATATCAAAGGCATAGTCCTTCCAAGTCAAATGGGGTACGACATGGTCTCTCATTACATCACAGATAGTCCTCTTAGCCTTGGTGTTCCTCTTCTTGAAATTTTCTATGAACAAGGGAGTAGTGACAAGAGGAATAACCACTACATATTTAACTATATCCCATAGTTCAAGATCCTCCAAGACAAATATAATCTTGGTCTTCCAAGAGGACCATTTTCTAGCTTCGACTAGCCTATCCTCTGCCCTCATTTAAGACACGGACATGGTTGTCCACTAAAACTAAAATTGATTCTAAATAATGAAAAAGAGTATAGCCTCACTCCTATCAACATAGTTGTGAAATGAGGTTGTCCAAAAATGTCCAAAAAATTCCCACAACACTTCCCATTGTATGCTCACAAATCAACAAACTCTTAGCCACCAAGGCTCTAATACCATGCAAATTTTTTAGGAAATATGAGGCCTGCCTAATAGGCATTTCCTTGACATCTTATTGGGCTCTAAGTTTGAGATAAACAAATTGTCCTTGCTGATGTTTTTCTACCCCAAATTTTTTCCTTTAAAATGATGTTTGGATGCTCTTTTAAAGTGCCCTTGCAAGTGTTTTCTTAACCAATGTTAGAACATGCGTAAACCTAAAAATATACAACACTCCTCTAGGATCTTTAATAGCTAAAACAAGATAAAAATAACTAATCCTACATGAAAAATGAACACCTCATGTTTTTGGTCAACATGACCCTGGAAAACCCCCCATGGGAAAAACCAGTTAGAGATATAGATATATATTGGAGATCTTAAAGAAAATGTTACAACAAGTAAATACAAAAGGAACCTAATATAATACAATCTTGTCCTAAAACTTGTAATGGAGTCCCTCAAATCCTATGCCTACTATCCCTTTGATCCATATTTTATAGAAAAACGAAATGAATATAGATTATTAAAACATGCTTAACACAGAATAACAGAGATATAGTAAAACTAGTTTTCTATTCAATAAGGAAATAAGGTGAAACTGTAAAATGCAGCGGACAACAAGCTTGCTAGAAAGGTGGTGACTTATCTCTAAGAAGAGATGTGATGGTCGTGCTCATTTGCAAGAATATGATTATAATGAGGGTCTGAAGGCATCTTTTACAATAAAAAGGAATGTCACAAAACCTAGATATCCAAAAACCCTAATGCTAGGAGATGAAGCACTAAAATTCATATGGGTCCCCGTCTGGGTAAGTTAGTACATCAACTTATTGGGGTTGTCACTTTTTCATATGATCTCCATTTGGGGAACACATGTTGGCCCTTGGGTATGAAAGTAAGTAAAGAATAAATAAGAAAAGACTAAATGTGAACTACGCGGAAGACACAGTGACTGATGTTGGGTCAAAGTGAGCAGAAGAGAAGAAAATATGGTGTGAAGTAAGAGAAAGAAAGCCTCACCTCTGGAAAATTATCCAACATACAAACATGTAAACTCCTATAGCAAAATTTCCCTCTCACAAGCTTTGTGCCTCCTCTCCTTGGATGCAACTACACTATATTGTGCACCCTCAAACCCTTTTTCTTCCTCTATACTTGCATGCCCACTAACTTGGTGTTCCCTCCATCTAGCTCGAGCCTCAAGACTCCATGAAAGCTTCCTCAAGGTATCTTGCACCCTCCTCCACAACTGTGCCTCCTTTGGCCTCTCCAAACCCTCACTTCCTCTCTTCATCTTTTCTCAACTCTCTCAAGTGAAGAATACACCTCATCCTTACCCTTTTCCCTTCTTTAGCTTCTCTTTGTACAAACCTAAAATACCAATGGCCTAGATTCAATCTAGCCATGTCTAATCAATAGGTTAGATTTAATCTCAAAAATATCACTTAGAAAACCCACTTTCTCAAGTTTCCTTAGTTTTCTTTGTGTCCATTAACTCACCCACAAAGTGAAGTAATTGTCACTTTATGAATTAAGTGACATATTTCACTTTTGACTTAAATCTCATAAGTCAAAGTGAAATTAGAACATGAAGTAAAGTATTAAGGGTAATATTCTCCCCCTTTGTGTTTATAGCCTCACAAAAAAAGGGGGCCCACTTTCCAAAGTACCCAAATATAAACACTCCCTTTTATCGAGGAAAGTGTCATTAACCCCTCCAATTGCATCCCTACAGTGGGTAATATTTCATGTTGGAAAATACTCAGTGAGTATGGATTACCTTGATCATCAAAAGTTTCATTTAACTCTGATATGCTCAACCAAATATCTTGATCTTGGCATCTCACCAAAGATCCCAACCTTGGAATCTTGTCAAGTATCTCTCTCTTGGCATCTCACCAAGAATCTCATCTCTTGGCATCTCACCAAGAGTCTCTCTCTTGGAATATCACCAAGAGTCTCATATCTTGTAATCTCACCAAGAGTATATGTCTTTCCATCTCACCAAGAGTATCTGGATCTTGAGATCTCACGAAGATCCTCACCTTGGTCTCTCACCAAGTGAATTCCACCTAAAGTGGAATCTGAAACTAATTTGATCATCTTCGTATCCAAGTAAGTATCAAGCCTCTCTAGCACCTTTCTCACACTCATCAATATCTGATGCTTTGAATCCCCTGCACCAACTGTTTGTCTACTCAACATACTCTAAAACTTAATTTTACTAGGTGGACCAACCACCCCTGAAAATGGTGTCCTCAAAAATTGAGTATGAATCGCATGATATACAACACTCTAAATTTGTGGCACCTCCTCAACTCTATATGTGAACCAACCATCAGATGGTGTATCAACTATTAAAAAAATATTGACAAAATCACACTCCCTCTCAAAATGAGTAGTGAACTCCTCCTCCTCTGTTGTCACTGCAGTACCATCCTACTTCTTCTTATTCTTCTTCTTCTTGCGAAACTATATAGCATAGTGCTCCATCTCTCCACAATCAAAGAATGTCAATTTACTCATGTATCTCTCTTTCCCACTGCCACTCTGGTGTGGCTTAGCCCCTCCCTTGGGACCTTTTCTATCACACTTGCCAACCTTATTCTTTCCCTTTGACCAAAGAGAAAGATCCACATCATCCTCTGAAATATATTGTTGTCTTGAAGATTCAGAGTTTCACCTCAAATCCTCCTGTACAAATTTGTCCCAAAGTCTCTCCCAACTGGGCATGAGCTCCCTAGCCAGAATGATTCCCACAAATGAACCCCAAGTTTTAGAGAATATGTTTAAGTTTTCCTCTCCAAAAAATTAGGATCGAAAAATTCCCAACTGTTTCCAACTCATCTCGAGTCTGTGTAAATATCCAAAGATATGATGTCACTGACTCTGAATTGAGAATCTAAATTCTCTTGAGATTCTCCTACAGAACCATCTTCTGGTTTTGATTAGGACTCTGGCAGATCTTGCATAATGAGGCCCACATGTCAAAGGCATAGTCCTTCCAAGTCAAATTGGGTATGACATCGTCTCTCATTGCATCACAGATAGTCCTCTTAGCCTTGGTGTTCCTCTTCTTTAAATTTTATACCAATAAGGGAGAAATGATAGGAGGAATAACCACTAGAGCTTTAACTATATCCCATAGTTCAATATCCTCCAAGACAAATATAATCTTGGTCTTCCAAGGGGACCATTTTCTAGCTCCGACTAGCCTATCCTCTGCCCTCATTTAAGACATCGACATCATTGGCCACTAAAACTAAAATGATTCTAAATAATGAAAAATAGCATAGCCTCACTCCTATCAACACAGGTGTGAAACAAGGTCTTCCAAAAATGTCCAAAACAATCCCACAACACTGCCCATTGTATGCTCACAAATCAACAAACTCTTAGCCACCAAGTCTCTAATACCATGCAGTGTTTTTAGGAACTATGAGGGCCACCTATGGCATGTCCTTGACATCTTGTTGGGCTCTAAGTTTTAGATAACAAAATTGTCCTTGCTGATGTTTTAGGACAGAAAACAGGTCTGGTATATTCTACCCCAAATTTTTCCTTTAAGATGATGGTTGCATGCTCTTTTAAGGTGCCCTTACAAGTGTTTTCTTAACCAATGTTAGCACATGCATAAGCCTAAAAATATACAACACTCCTCTAGGATCCTTAATAACTAAAACAAGATAAAAATCACTAAGCCTGCATGACAAATGAACACATCATGTTTTTGGTCAACATGACCCTGGAAAACCCCCCATGGGAAAAACCAGTTAGAGATATAGATATATATTGGAGATCTTAAAGAAAATGTTACAACAAGTAAATACACAAGGAACCTAATATAATCCAAGCTTGTCCTAAAACTTGTAGTGGAGTCCCTCAAATCTTGTGCCTACTAGCCCTTTGATCCAAATTTTATAGCAAAACAAAATGAATATAGATTATTAAAAGATGCTTAACATAGAATAATAGAGATAGAGTAAAACTGGTTTTCTATTCAATAAGGAAATAAGATGAAACTGCAAAATGCCATAGAAAATAATCTTATTGGAATGGTGGTGCCTTATCGCTGAGAAGAGATGTGATGGTTGTACTCATTCGCAAGAATATGATTACAATGAGGCTCTGAAGGCATCTTTTACAATAAAAAGGAATGTCACAAAACCTAGATATACAAAAAACCTAACCCTTGGATATGAAGTGCCAAAAGTCATATGGGCCCCCGTTTGGGTAAGTTAGTACATCAACTTCCTGGGGTCATAACGTTTGCATATGTTCTCTGTTTGGGGAACACATGTTGGCCCTTGGGTATGGAATTATGTGAAGAATAAAGAATAAAAGACGAAATATGAACTACGCAAAAGACAGAGTGACTAATCTTGGGTCGAAGTGAGAAGAAGAGAAGAAAAGATGGTGCGAAGTAAGAGAAATAAAGCCTTTCCTATAGCAAATTATCCAACATACAAACATGTTGCCTCCTATAACAAAAGTTCCCTCTCACAAGCTTTGTACCTCCTCTCCTTGGATGCGACTACAATATATTGTGCACCCTCAAACCCTTTTTCTTCCTCTATACTTTCACCCCCACTAACTTGGTGTTCCCTCCACCTAGCTCAAGCCTCAAGAATCAATGAAAGCTTTCTCAAGGTAGCTTGTACCCTCCTCCACAACTGTGCCTCCTTTGGCCTCTCCAAACCCTCACTTCCTCTCTTCCTCTTCTCTCAACTCTCTTAAGTGAAGAATAAGCCTCATCCTTACCCTTTTCCCTACTTTAGACTCTCTTTGGAAAAACCTAAAATTACAATGGCCTATATTCAATCTAGCCATGTCTAATCAATAGGTTAGATTTAATCTCAAAAATATCACTTATAAAACCCACTTTCTCAAGTTTCCTTAGTTTTCTTTATGTCCATTAACTCACCCACAAAGTGAATTAATTTTCACTTTACGAATTAAGTGACATATTTCACTTTTGACTTAAATCTTGTAAGTCAAAATGAAATTAGAACATGAAGTAAAGTATTAAGGGTAATAGTCTCCCCCTTTGTGTTTATAGACTTGCAAAAAAAAGGGGCCAACTTTCCAAGGTACCCAAATATAAACCCTCCCTTTTACCGAGGAAAGTGTCATTAACCCCTCCAATCGCATCCCTATAGTGGAAACTATTTCATGTTGGAAAATACTCGGTGATTATGGATTACCTTGATCATCAAAAGTTTCATTTAACTCTGATTCGCTCGACCAAAGATCTTGATCTTTCCATCTCACCAAATATCTCAACCTTGGCATCTCACCAATTATCTCTCTCTTGGCATCTCACCAAGAATCTCATCTCTTAGCATATCACCAAGAGTCTCTCTCTTGGAATGTCACCAAGAGTCTCATCTCTTGGAATCTCACCAAGAGTATATGTCTTGGCATCTCACCAAGAGTATCTGGATCTTGAAATCTCACCAAGATCCTCACCTTGGTCTCTCAACAACTGACTTCCACCTAAAGTGGAATCTAAAACTAATTTAATCGTATCTATATCCAAGTAAGTCTCAAGAATATTTGGCACATTTCTAACACTCATCAATATATTATGCTTTGAAGCCCCTGCACCAACTATTTTTTTACTCGGCTACTCTAAACCTGAATTTTACCAGGTGGACCAGCCACCCCTAAAAATGGTGTACTCAAAAACTGAGTCTGAATCTCATGAGATACAACACTCTAAATTTGTGGAACCTCCTCAACTCTATCTGTGCACCAACCACCGGATGGTGTATCAACTAATAAACAAAAATTGACAAAAGCACACTCCCTCTCAAAATGAGTAGTGAACTCCTCCTCCTCTATTGTCACTGCAGTACCATCCTACTTCTTCTTATTTTTCTTCTTCTTGGGACACTATCTAGCATAGTGCCCCATCTCTCCACAATCAAAGAATCTCAATTTACTCATGTATCTCTCTTTCCCACTGCCACTCTGGTGTGGCTTAGCCCCTCCCTTGGGACTTTTTCTATCACCCTTGCCAACCTTCTTCTTACCCTTTGAACAAAGAGAAATATCCCCATCACCCTCTACAATACATTTTTGTCCTGAAGATTCATAGTTCCACCTCAACTCCTCCTGTACGAAGTCATCCCAGAGTCTCTCCCAACTGGGCATGAGCTCCCTGGCTAGAATTCATCGCACAAATGAACCCCAAGTCTGGGACAATCTGTTAAACGTTTTCCTCCCCAAAAAATCAGGATCAAAAAATCCCCAACTATTTCCAACTCATCTCGAGTCTGTGTTAATATCCCAAGATATGATGTCACTGAGTCTGAATTGAGAATCTAAATTCTCTTGAGATTCTCCTGCAAAACCATCTTCTGGTTTTGATTAGGGCTCTGGTAGAGCTTTCACAAGGAGGCCCACATATCAAAGGCATATTCCTTCCAAGTCAAATAGGGTATGGCATGGTCTCTCATTGCATCATAGATAGTCCTCTTAGCCTTGGTGTTCCTCTTCTTGAAATTTTCTATCAACAAGGGAGCAGTGATGGGAGAAATAACCACTAGAGATTTAACTGTAACCCATAGTTCAAGATCCTCCAAGAAAAATATAATCCTGTTCTTCCAAGGGGACCATTTTCTAGCTCTGACTATCCTATCCTCTGCCCTCATTTAAGACACCGACATGGTTATCCACTAAAACTAAAATTGATGCTAAATAATGAAAAAGAGTATAGCCTCACTCCTATCAACATAGGTGTGAAACGAGGTTGTCCAAAAATGTCCAAAATAGTCCCACAACACTTCCTATTGTATGCTCACAAATCAGCAAACTCTTAGTCACAAAGGCTCTATTACCATGCATATTTTTTAGGAACTATGAGGGATGCCTAATAGGCATGTCCTTGACATCATGTTAGGCTCTACGTTTGAGATAAAAAAATTGTCCTTGCTGATGTTTTAGGACAGAAAACAAGTTTGATATATTCTACCCCAATTTTTTCCTTTAAGATGGTGGTTGGATGCTCTTTTAAGGTGCCCTTGCAAGTGTTTTCTTAACCAATGTTAGCACATGCATAAACCTAAAAATATACAACACTCCTCTAGGATCTTTAATAACTAAAACAAGATAAAAATCACTAAGACTGCATGACAAATGAACACATCATGTTTTTGGTCAACATGATCCTGGAAAACCCCCCATGGGAAAAACCAGTTAGAGATATAGATATATATTGGAGATCTTAAAGAAAATGTTACAAAAAGTAAATACACAAGGAACCTAATATAAACCAAGCTTTTCCTAAAACTTGTAATGGAGTCCCTCAAATCTTGTACCTACTATCCCTTTGATCCAGATTTTATAGAAGAATGAAATGAATACATATTATTAAAATATGCTTAACACAGAATAACAGAGATACAGTAAAACTAGTTTTCTATTCAATAAGGAAATAAGCTGAAACTGTAAAATGAAGCGAAAAACAAGCGTGTTGGAATGGTGGTGGCTTATCTCTGAGAAGAGATGTGACGATTGTGCTCATTCGCAAGAATATGATTACAATGAAGATATGAAGGCATCTTTTACAATAAAAAGGAATGTCACAAAACCTAGATATCCAAAAAACCTAACCCTAAGAGATGAAGCACCAAAAGTCATATGGGCCCCCATTTGGGTAAGTTAGTACATCAACTTCCTAGGGTCGTAACTTTTTCATATAATCTCCATTTGGGGCACGCGTGTTGGCCCTTGGGTATGGAAGTAAGTGAGTAATTAATAGGAAAAGATGAAATGTGAACTGCATGGAAGACACAGTGACTGATGCTAGGTCAAACTGAGAAGAAGAGAGGAAAAGATGGTGCGAAGTAAGAGAAATAAAGTCATTGTATGAGGAGATCAAGGTTGACAAATCAGCAAGGAATATGTATCATGGACAACTCAGCAAGAATAAAAAACCATCGTTGGATTCTTTGGAGAACCACATGAGAAGGAAGGAAAGACAGGCTGGTGAAGCCCTGAAAATGCGGGTCAAGTTGACCTAGTGTTTTAGACACCTAGAGTTTTGGTACCTAGGGTTTTTAAAATTAGGTTTCAAACTAAGGGTTTCTGAGAGATATTGTAATGTATAAATAAAGGTCTAAAGGACCTGGGATGGGTTGGTACTAAGTTGGTTGAGAGTTCATTGTTATTGTGTGATTGAGTGAGTACTACTATGTGACAGAGAAGTGTTGAGTGTGAGAGCCTTCTGGTATCGTAAGATATTTAGCTGGGTGCGAAGATCAACCCTACAGCTGGGTGTGCAGGGAAGGAGGGAAGGAGAGAAGAGAGAAGAGATAAGATATGCTAGCTAAGAGTGTAAACAAGCACTGTATGCTTTCATCTTAATATATTATAAAGAACAGATATGTGGACATAGCCCTAGGGAGAGGTTGAACCACGTATATCTTGTGTTATATGTGATTGATGTTGTGTTCTTTGTCATTTGATGTGTTTCTATTGTGATATTGTGTTAGATCTAAAATATAACTTGCGCAGTAGGTTTAAGGAAGGTAAAGAATAAATAAGTGGTTGTGTGTTGTTGCTGTTAATCCACTTTCCATTTCCTCTGGTTGTAGACACTTGTGTCCTACAACCCCCTATAGCTACTTCGGGTGAGACTGCATCTACTTCATAGGTGTTTCCGAAAGGGCCAGTAGTTAGGGCTTGTTGTTGCATTGTTAGATATGAACCCCGATTCTGTCCCTATTCCAACAAATGGTTCCATTGATGAGACAAGAATATTCTTGAGGGAATTTCAAGGTGGTTTCCATCGAAGATAGAGATTCAGAAGTGGATAGAATATCAAGAAAAGGACTTCGCTCTAGTCCAGAACAAGAACCCTAATCTTAGTATAGAGGATTTTTTGGGAAGATATATCTTTACTGATAGACACGATATTTTCTTTAGAGGAATTCATCAAGAGTTATACGAGTGGATAGATAGGTTAGAAGACACCCAATTTGAGATCAAATCTAGACCACTTGTGATTTGGACGTCGATGCTAATCAAGAAGGTCAAGAGATTTGATAACAATGTGTCAAGAGTAGTAGATCATTGTTTTGATAGTACCATTGGAGGGTATATCACCAAGTTTTTTGTTGATAGAGTAGAGTCATATAGTTAAGCCAAGAGGTATTTATTTAAGGGACCTAGAGGAAAATTTTTACACATTTTGAAGTTGAAGATCAAGATGCTATTGCATGAGAATAATATCTTGAAGATACAATAGTTGTTTGGAGAAGAGGATAATGTTCAAGAAATCGGACAGTGACAATGACACAGAGGCTTAACAAGAACTACAGGGACGAGGGTTTCTACAGTGGAGAAGAGGAAGATCTGATAGACGAAGAGCATTCATAATCCACTAGGGAAGAGGAAGAAAAAGTTGAGGAACTTCGCCGAGAAGAGCCAGAAACTTCAGGAACTGCACCAACTGTTGAAGTAAGTATTATTATTCCTCATGTTGTTTCAGCGACATTAAGCAATAAGAGTAATCAGAGTCACCAGAGCACTCTGATCACTGTCACTAGTAGTCCACCACATATTTAGTCAGGAAACCTAGGAAGATCTATGGTAGATGAGATGAGTTTACCCACCTTCAGAGGAAATGGATCTGAAGATCCTAATCAACACTAGTTTCTATGTGAAGCTGTATGGAGTATTAAACATATCACCGACGAAGTTGTTAAATGATCTTAGCTCAGTACTACTCTGAGAGATCGTGCACTGAGCTAGTACATGAAATTTTTCCAAGGAGCTGCACCGACACCACTGAACGACATTGAGACTACGTTAATTGCTGAATTCAAGAAACCTAAGTCAGAGTCACAGTGCATTATAGAACTAAAATAAATCAAGAAGAGAATAGTTGAACCTATGTGGGAGTTTGATCAGATATTTAAGACCTTGACGGGCCATTTCCGTTTTCATATCTCAGATGAGTAGAACAAGGAATGGTTCATTGATGCCCTCTTACCACACATCAGAGTTCCTCTAATGCAACAAAATATTTCTTCACAGGTAGAGGTGTTGGAGATCGCCATGAAGTTAGAATCATCCCCTATGGGAGAATCCAACTCAGGTATGAGTCAAATATTGAGTCAGCTAACTAGTTTATCTCTGCATGTCGAAGATATGAAGAAAGATAAGGGAAATGATAAAAGAGAAGATATTTGGTGCATTAGATGCAAATAAGAAGGCCATGACAAGTAGCATCGTCCCCTATTTCATGAATACTTGGCCTCTATATCCCTAAGTCCTTTAAGGCAAGTTACCTTACCATGGTGCAAGATATGTAGAAATAGACATCGCCCCGGTGAATGCTACTACATGAAAAAACATGTTCAAACACCCACAAATTGGTATTGCACATTTTGTAAGTCGATAGGACATGATGAAAGGGATTGTAGGGATTACAACCTCATGCATGAAATATCAAGCGATATATACAAAATTCAAGGTGAAGTACAACAAGAAGGAGGCACTATGTAGTATAACTCTCCAGGAAGAGGAAACTTCAACCCTCATGGTAGATTTAGAGGAAGAAGAAGAGGATGAGGTATGGGACGAGGTAGGGGCCAAATCATTTGTTATAACTACGTGCAACCAGGAAACTTAGCAAGGGACTGTCAGAACCCCTATACCACTTGTAGTTGTTGCAGCTCATTCAAACATGTTATCGAAGATTGTCCTGTGTTGCTAGCCAAACTTCAAGAGAGATAGGGACTTCAATGGAACCCGCAAGTGTAACTTATATATGTTGAAACTCATGGAAAGGACCCTAGATTCATTGTTATCACTAGAGGATGAACCATTATAGGAGAAGACAGGGTGACCCAAGGAAATGCTATAGAATAATTAGGAGTCAGGAAAGCTACAGAGAAGACACAAGTGTTTGATGCGAAGAAAGAAAACAAATATTTGAGGAGGTAAGAAAAGAATTATGGAGAGACCAAGGATCTTCATCGAAGATGCAACTAGAATTAAGAGAATGTGGAATTCCTCTGGCATTCTATCAATATGCTTTTCCAGGATAAGGAAAAGATTTAAGAAAGCTCATGGAATTCTTATATACTTGTATTAAGTTGATTCAGGATGAAAGCGTTGTACAAGAACTACAAAATTTAATCAGACAGTAAAAAGATAGGAAATATAAACCCCTTGTTGAATAGAGAAGTACACCAAGTCTCTAAAAAGAGAAAAAAATATAAAGAAATACACTTGAATGCTCAAATCAAAGAGTATGATATAGATTATGTAGTCCTCGACTTAGGGTCGGAGGGAAATTTCAGGATGAAGAAAACCTAGGCACTGATGGGAAAACCTAAGTTGATCTATTCCCCTATCATGCTGAGGATGGATAATCAGCAAGCTGTAAGCCCCTTTGGAATACTGGAACATGTCCCTGTGGACATCGATGGAGAAAGGTAATTTGCAGATTTCGAGGTGATTGAGATAGTTGATGAAAATTGTCCCTAGCCTGTGTTGTTAGGAATTGACTGGGCTTTCAATAATTCCACTGTGGTTGATTTAAAGAAAAGAAGAATGGAGTTTGAAGAAGATGGCCTTAGGTTCATTGCACCTTTGGATCATTATGAAGATCAGAGATACACACAACCCACTAGGGAAGAAGACCATGCATATGAACTAGAAAACATATACAAATTAATAGTCAGACAACATGATTACATTAATCCTATGACGGATGGAAATCTAAGCTGGCGAAGTGATAGTGCATGCTCATCATATTTAGAAGAATCACTGGATAACTGGTAGAAAAAAATGTACGAAGTATCTACAAGGAGATGTGCTAGATTAACCAAAGAAGTTTGTTGGATCGACACAATAGTAAGTAACTTTCCCACCTTTGATGGTCTGAATAATTTAGAATCATTCCTGTTGGAATTTGAAGAAATTGTACCAACACAACAAATATTGTTTGAAATGGATGAGTTCCTGAAAGAAACTCCAGCAAGATGGTGGGGTAAAAACAAAAACAACATTACACACTAGGTACAATGTCACACTTTGATGACAACGTGATTTTCAGAGCAAGTAGAAGGTTGTGAAGTTAGATACACAGGTCAAAGATATTCGAAGGACCATGTGAAAAGTTGTAAGGAAGCATGGAAAAACATTCCTCAAGATCAGTGGGTACACAAATTCATTAACAAACTGGACAGAACCCCTATCAATTGGTACCTACAGGTAGAACTGTGCCTCATCACTGTAGATTGGGAAGGTATGACCCATAACTTTGTAACTACCTTTTTGTTTGAATCCAATATCCTATAGTGGATCAAGCATTACAAATTGTAAGACAAAAATTATTTGAGGAGGCACCTAGCCTCCCTTGGAACAAGAAGAGGAAAAATGGACTGTGCCTCTCCAGAAACTACAAGGATGTTACAATATCAATGTTGACGAAGATGATGATCCAAGGAAGGTGAACATTGCAAAAACAGAAGGACAGAAATACATAGAAGGACCATGAGTTGAACTACCTTTCATTGGATAGCCAATCAAGATCAAGAAATTCAATATTGGAACAGGGAAAACACCGAAGCTTGCAAATGTTGGAGATTATTGGGAGGCTGCCACTATTGACAAGATCACATAATTACTCCATGAATATTGGGACTTGTTTCCACCCAAGTTCACTGATATTAAGGGAATTAAAGGGTGCATGGGAGAGATGAGGATACCTTTGAAAACAGATGCAAGGCCATTCAAATAGAGACCCTACATATTGAACCCTAAATATAAGGAGAATGTGAAGATTAAACTAGACAGAATGTTGGAGGCAGGAATCATAGAACTTGTTGAAGAATCAGAATGAATTAGCCCTTTGGTGGTGCAGGATAAAAAGACCAGAGAGATTAGGATTTGTGTAGATCTCAAGAAGTTGAATGATTCCTATTTGCATGACCTATTCCCTACACCATTCGTTGATGAAGTGTTAGACAATGTAGGAGGACAAGAGGTATATTCTTTTACAGATCAATTCTCAAGATACCATCAAATCCAGATTGCCAAGGAATATTTCCATAAGAACACATTTTCAATAGAATGGGGATCCCACCAATATACAGTGATGCCCTTTGGATTGAAGAATGCTCCAACCATCTTTTCCAGGGTAGTGATCGAAGCATTCAAGGAGTTTTTACATAAATTTTTGCAAACGTATTTTGATGATTGGACTATTTTTAGCTTATTACAAAATCATATTGAATGTCTAAGACTAATGTTGGATAAGTGCAGGCAGTTTCAGATTGCCTTGAACCTGAATAAGTGAATCTTCTTTTCACCCTTTGGAGTGTTTTTAGGTCATATTGTGTTTAAGCAGGGATTGTTGGTAGATCCATCCAAGATTTCCATTATAGTTTATCTACCCCCTCTTACTTCAGTCAAACAACAACGCACTGTACTGGACACACTGGATACTACAGAAAGTTGATTAAAGGTTATGCACAGGTCACAACACCCATGGAGAATATTTGAAAAAATACTATCAGTTTCATTAGACAGAAGAATGTCAGCAAAGCTTCGACAGACTGAAATAGAAAATGGTTACTGTGCCTATTTTGGTTTTCCCAGATTGGAGAAAGGAATTTCATGTGCATGTAAATGCATCTTCTATTGAATTAGGAGCTATGTTATCATAATTGGGAGTTGGATAAATTTTCCACCTGTTAGCCTTTGCTAGCATGAAGTTATCAACAATTGTGATTAATTACACCACCACTGAGAGAGAAGGGCTAGCCATGGTGTATGCACTACAAAAGTTCCACCACTACTTGTTGGGAGGACACTTTAAAATATTCATTGATCACTCTACACTGAAATACCTAGTCAACAAGCCAGTCTTGGGGGGGAGAATATGTAGATGGCTTCTTCTATTCCAAGAATAAGATTTTGAGATCATGGTTAAGCTAGGAAAAATAAACAAAGGTCATGACCACTTGTCGAGGTTAGAACATGGAGAATAACCTACTAGTTTAGATGATACACTGATGGATGTGCAGTTTCTAGTCATTAGAAAGATCAATGATGACTTCACGGAGATATTCCAGTTCTTGTCAACAAGAATGGCACCCAGTGAATATACAATCACTTAGAAGAAACAACTGGTAGTGCGTGCTACATACTTTTCACTTATAGTTTGATAGCTATACGATATGGGACCTGATGAGATATTGAGGAGATTTGTTATGGAGGCAGAGAAATCATTGATTCTAGCAGAAGCACATGAAGGCATCACAGGAGGACAATACACAAGAAAAGAAACAATGCAGAAGGTTCTTAGAGATGGCCTTTTGTGGCCTACCCTACACATAGATGCTAAGGACTATCATAGAGCCTATGATGTATATCAAAGAGTTTGGAAACCATCCAGAAGAGATGAAATGCCTTTAGCACTGCAGCTAACCTTACAAGCATTTGAGAAATGGGCCATTGACTTTGTGGGACCTATAAACCCACCGAGAAAGCACACAGGAGCTGGATAAATAATCACTGTGACAAAATACTTGACCAGATGGGCAGCAACAAGATCAATTAAGGAATGTAGTGCAACTATAGTTGCGTGCTTCATATTTGATGATATCATAACCAATTTTGGATGCTCAAAGATCTGTATGAGTGATCAAGGTACACATTTCATCAATAAGACTATTGAATCCTTGACTCGGGAATTTGAATTTCACCATCACAAGAGCACACCTTATCACCCGCAAGCAAATGGGATAGTTGAAGAATTCAATAAGATCTTGGAGACAATGTTCATGAAGATATGCAGCGGGAATAGGGGTGACTGAAATTTCAGAGTATCGATAGTATTATGGGCCTATAGAACCACTTGTAAGAAATTGACCATGCAGACCCCCTTTAAATTGGTCTATGGTCTAGAAGCAGTTGTACCCATGGAATATTTGGTTTCTAGTCTGAGAATTGCAGCCTTTACAAATATGGATGACATTGGCACTATGAAAATGAGTCTTTCACAGTGGGTCGATCTGGAAGAAGATAAATTTGTTGCAGGATTTCACCAATAGGTTCAAAAATAAAGATAAAAGGCCTACCATGACAGGCACATTAAGAATAAATCCTTCAAGAAAGGATATTTGGTACCGATATATGACAACAAATTCATGAAGCATACAAGAAAGTTCAGAACACATTAGCTAGGACCATATGAGGTTGTCTATGTCATGGAAGGAGGAGTTGCAGAGTTGAAGATATTGAATGGGGAATGGAAGGAAGGTTTGGTGAATGGGATCCAATTGAAACTGTACTATGACAACCAGCTTCCTCGCACCTCTCACTAAAAGTATATGGAAAAGGGTCTAGGTACTACATGCAATTGAAACTATGTACCGGACACAGAAAATATAGTCTACACACAACGGGGAGGGAAAGAGAAGAAAGCACGGGCTGCTCCGCGTAGCCTAAAGACGAAGTGAATAAGAAGGATCAGATCTGAAGTTCCTTGGGATGAGTCATAGGTGAGTGTTGGGGGCCTTTTGGCCCTCGAGTATGGAAGTAAGCGAATAATAAATTAGAAAATATGAAATGCAAACTACATGGAAGACACAGTAACTGATGTTAGGTCAAAGTGAGTAGAAGAGAAGAAAAGATGATGAAAAGTAAGAGAAAGAAATTTGTTGGAAGAGGAGATCGAGGATGAAATATCAGCAAGGAAGATAGATCGTGGACAACTCAGCAAGAAGAAAAATCCACCGTTGAATGCTTTGGAGAACCACGTGAGAAGGAAGGAAATATAGGATAGCGAGGCCCTGAAAAATAGGTCAAGTTGACCTAGCGTTTTGACACTTAGGTTTCAACCTAAGGGTTTCTGAGACCTATTGTAATGTATAAATAAAGTTCTAAAGGACCTGGGTCGGGTTGGTACTAAGTTGGTTGAGAGTTCATTGTTATTGTGTGATTGAGTGAGTACTACTATGTGAGAGAGAAGTGTTGAGTGCGAGAGCCTTATGGTATTGTAAGATCTTCAACTGGGTGTGAAGATCAAACCTACAACTAGGTGCACATAGAAGGAGGAGAGGAGTGAAGAGGGAAGGAGAGAAGAGAGAAGAGAGAAGATCTGCTAGCTAAGAGTGCATAGAAGAATTGTATACTTTCATCTTAATATATTCTAAAGAACAGCTCTATGGACGTAGCCTTAGGGAGAGGGTGAACCACATATATCTTGTATTATGTGTGATTGATGTTGTTTTATTTTTCATTTGATATGCTTCTATTGTGATATTGTGTTAGATCTGAAATATAACTTGCGCAGTAGGTTTAAGGAAGGTAAGGAATAACTAGGTGGTTGTGTGTTGTTGTTGTGAATCCACTCTGCATTTCCTTTGGTTGTAGACACCTGTGTCCTGCAACCCCATATAGCTACTTCGGGTGAGACTATATCTACTTCGCAGGTGTTTTCGAAAGGTCCAGTAGTTAGCACTTGTTGGTGCATTGTTAGAGATGAACCCCAGATCTTCCCCTGTGCCAACAACATGATAGCTCGTTGGAAAGGTATTGTCGAGGATATTCATTTTGGGGGCTCAATCAGATCCTTTGGCTATCATTGAGAATATATATCCCAAAAAACCTTCATTTAGGCTCTCAAAATGGCCTTGAAAGTTAAAAACTGCTAAAAATAGTAAATTACCAAAATTGCCAGAAACTTGTTTTGAGCCAATTGGAAAAGTTGGGTGGCCACTGATATCCACCTAGTCTCCATTGTGTTGAGTTCTCCCATTAGATGAGGAAATTTCTGGTGAATTTGGCCTCGGGTGAGCCACTTGCCTTGGTGTAGGAGTTTCCCTTCTTTGGCGACTCGATAAAGCCGAATCCTTTGTTGTTGAGTGTCCTTGATATGTGTGTCCACAATATGATCATTGGATTCCTGTTGCATGAAGTCAGCATTGAGATCTGTTGGTTTCAACTTATTTTCTATCTTTGAGGTGTCTAATAATGGTGGGAAATACAGTCGAAGGAGAGCCATGTTGAATACTTGGTGCAGGCCAAGGAAAGGGGGAATGTTGAGCTCAAAAGCATTGTCACCCACATCCTTGGTGATGGTGTACAGACCATAATAGAGTGGGCCAAGCTTCCAATGGGGCCCTATAAGGCGTTCTTTCTGTAAGTGAAACCAAAATTTTTCATCCACCTGAAAATTATCTAGCACTCGATGTTGATCATGGAATTGCTTGTACTTAGAATCAGACTTTTGTAGAATATCCTGAACCTGTTGGTGAATATGTTGGATACAGTCAATGAACCGAGTGTCTTTATAAGCTTCAAGTGGAGCAGGGGATGATTCGGTCGAGGTCGTCACTAGGGATAGTGCAACATCCATGGGGCTTAATGGTTGGAATCCCAACCCCCCCTGAAAGGGGTTGTGGGCATTTGAGTTATGCAGAGCTCGGTTGTAGATATGTTGGACATAGGGAATAATATCATCCCATGTGCGGGGGTGTTTCTATTTTTACATGTGTAGGATATGTATGATCATATGATTGACGACCTCAGTTTGGCCATCTGTCTAGCAGGGGAAGGCAGTGGATTTGGTGAGCTTGATATCCAACAGTGACTAGAGGCTCGACCAGAATGTGTTGAGAAACCAACTGTCATGGTCTGATATAATGGTTTGTGGGATCCCAAAATGCACCCATACTCATTCAAAGAAGAGATTGGAAGTGTCTTATGTTGTGATGTTCTTCTTGTAGGCAACTAGAATAGCCATCTTGGTAAAGCGATCAACAACCACAAAAACAATCATTTCCCATCTTGGTGGATGGGAGGCCCGACATGTAGTCCATTAATATGGATTCCCATGGCCTATCAGGAGTAGGCAGAGGGGTGTACATGCCCTATTGTGTTTTGGTTGGTTTGGAAATAGCACAAGCGATGCAGGACCTAATATACTTGTTGACATCCTGCCAAATTTTTGGCCAGTGGAAATATTTCTACATCACTTCCACTGTCTTTTCGATGCCAAAGTTTCATGCCACCTGACTATATTTAGATTTCCAAATCGGCTTCATGTGCACGCTTAATGGAACACAAATATGGCACATATGACACAACAACTTTTCTTGAAGATGGAAATTAGCAACCACTAAGGTGGCACCCAACATTTGGTAGGTGGTGGAGAAGTCAAGGTATGTCTCGTAGAGGTGGGGACATCTGGAGGTATCATGGCCACAAGAGTCTAGAAATGTGGTGAGTCTTGTGAGTGGAGGTTGGTTGAGGAAATCAACAACTCAGTTGGTACTTCCTTTTTTATACTTGATGTTGAGGTGGAATTGTTGTAAGTATGTGGACCACTTCTGATGGCGGTCATTCTACAATTTCCCTTGGGTCTTCATGAACTGTAGTGGCTTGTGATTAGTATGGATGACTGTATCCTTCCCAAGAATGTGATGTCTTCACTGGCAGAAAGCTTGCACAATGGAGTACATTTATTTTTCATAAGTAGGGTACTCACGGACAACATTTGATAGTGTCTCACTATGATATGCCATGGGGTGGTTATGTTGTGTGAGAACGATGCCCACAACATAGTTTGAAGCATCTATCTCGATCTCAAAGGGATGTTGCAGGTCTGATAATGAGAGTATTAGGGATGAGCAAAAATGATTATTCAAGTCCTTGAAGGCTTGTTTTTGGGACAGGCCCCACACAAATGTTTCCTTACCACCACCCCTGGTTACTTGGTTGAGGGCCTATGCGATATGAGAGAATCCCAATACGAACCTGCGATAGAAATTGGTGAGGCCAAAGAAGCTCCAAAGTTCAGTCAGTGTAGCTGGGGATGGCCAGTTATGGATGACTTGGATCTTGGTTGGATCCACATGCACACCATGTTGATCAACGATGTAGCCTAAGTAATGGACCTTTTCCATGCTGAAGGAAAATTATTCCAAGTTTTCATATAGTTTGTGTTACCATAGGGTGTGTAGAACCTATTGAATATGTTGCAAGTGTTCCACCCAAGTCTTGATGTAGATGAGGATGTCATCTAGATACACCACTAAAAAGGTATTGGTGAAAGGTTGTAGGATATCGTCCATGATACTCATAAAAGTTGTTGGAGCATTTGTCAAACCAAAGGGCATGAAAAACCATTCAAAAATAAATTATTTTGACTTGAAGGTGGTCATCCATACATATATTTGTTCTATTGGGACCTGGTGGTAGCCAGTCTTCAAATCAATATTGCTGAAGTATTTGGCCCTCGTGAGCTGATCAAGGAGGTTGTTGATTCGATGAATCGGGTATCGATTTCGGACTGTGATTTTATTCAGGGCCCAGTAATCAATGCAGAGTCATTAGGTCCTGTCTTTCTTTGTACCAACACGATTGGGATCCCATAAGGCAATCAACTGGGGCGGATATGCCCCTTGTGGAGAAGTTCTTATATCTACCTCTTGATCTCCTCGTTTTCTAACAAAGAGCCATCGTAGACTGTCCCATTGGGTAGTGGTGCACCTAGGGTCAGATCGATTTTATGCTTGACCTAGCATTGCAGAGGTACCCCAGTAGGAGATGAGAAGATATATGAGTATTCTTCCATGAACTTATCTACTTGATTCTATTCTTTTGAGAGATCAGTCACAGAGGCCTTGGATGTGGCTGTGATATTTCACTCACTCTAAGATAGAATCATGAAGAAGAAAAATTTCCTGGTCTGAGAGATAACCTTCCTGCATTTCTTGGCAAAGATCAAGGAAATATCACTATAAGGGACTGCCTCGGGTATCCTGTACAATTTCCTATTCAAATTAATAATAACACTACAAGGCCTAGAATAATATACAACATGACATTTCCATAAATAAGGTTGTCCCAAAATAACATTACAAACTTCAAGAGGAGAAACATCACACAATACCTTGTCTTTGAAGGGATTGATGTCATACAACAGTCGACACTGTTGGCTGATGAAAATATCACTTCCTTGGTAGAGACATCCAATGGTGTAGGGTTGTGGGTGAGGCATTGTTGGTAGGGATAGCCACTTGAAAACCTCTGTTGAGATGAGGTTCTTCTAGCTACCACTATCAACAATGAAGTGCAGAGGGGTTCCTTTCACCCACATCTATGAATGGAAGAGGTGCTCACCTTCTTCTGGCTCATATGGTACACTAGGTTGGAGTTTGGTGGTATCAACGGTGGCACTGGGTTCCATGTCAATGATCTATATTCCCCTTTATGGTTCTGACTCAAGTTCATAATCCACATCTGATTCATAGTATTTCACTTCAACCACCATAGTATTTCTGGTGTCCTTCTTTGCTTGTGGCTTGGACTGGTTGTCTTGATACTTTCTGTAATATACCAGATATAAAAAGTATGCGGAACATAAATAAAATGATAGAAAGGAATAATAACAGTAATATAACCAGCATAATCTCCACAATAACACAGAAATGATATAAGAACAACACAAAAATAGCACTTTGATTCAGAAAGCAATGTTCACAGGCCTCTTCAAGGGGGCAACCTCCAGTTGAGCAGTGCTCTGTTACAATAATCTCCAAGCTAGGGCTTTCATACCCTCGACCCTTATTTATACTAAATATGTCTATCAAGAGAAGCATCTAGAAAAAGATCCTTCTAGAAGTGGAAGCTTCTATTAGGTCTTCTTACATCCACCTTATTCTATTTTATTGAAAGTCCTTATTAATATTGACCTTTATTACATCCGAATATATTTCTCTACCTATGTGCGGGTTAGGACCCTAACATGTTTGCCCCCTTAAAAATAGCCTTGTCCTCAAGGCTTGAGATGTGGAAACTGCTGCAGAATGGTAGCTGGTTCCCAAGTGGCATCTGTTGGAGTTGTATCTTTCCACTGGACTAGAACTTCCTTGATGGTTCTCTGACACATATGACACTCATGCTGGTCCAAAACTGCTTCTGGTTGTATCCAAATAGATCCTTCTTCAGCTAACTCAGGAAGGTTGATTTGAATTTGGAACCTAGTTCCAATCACCTTCTTTAAGCATCAAACATGAAAAACAGGATGTAACATCGAATGACTAGGCAGAGCTAACTGATAGGCGACTTGTCCCACATGCTTGAGAATTGTATAAGGACCATAAAATTTGGGTGCTAGCTTCTAACAATGCTCGATCTTGAGGGAAGTTTGCTTGTATGGTTTTAGTCACAGAAACACCTGATCCCTTTCTGCAAATTGACGTTCAGAGTGACCTTGATATGCTTGTTTCTTCATGCGATTTTGTGCCATGACCAAGTTCTCTTTGAGGGTACGAAGAATATCCTCTCAAACTGTAAGTGTTTGGTCAACCGCCTTGACCTTCGAGGTACCTGGTAAGTATGAGAGAACTCAAGGTGGCTACTATCCATATACTACTTCAAAAGGAGTCATGCGTGTAGCTGTATGGTAGGAAGTGTTGTACCACCATTCAGCTAGGGGTAACCATTGAGCCCACTGATTTTGCTTTTCATAGGCAAAACACCTCAGACATGTTTCCAAAAACTTGCTGACAACTTTTGTTTGACCATCAGTCTAGGGATGATAAGCTCTGTTGAGATGCAATTGGGTGCCCTGTAGCTTGAAAAGTTCTTACCAAAAATTGCTTGTGAAAGTTGGGTCATGATTAGAAACAATAGAGTACGACACACCATGAATCTTGAAGACCTGGTCCATGAAAATTTGAGCCACCGTGGATGTAGTAAATGAGTGTTGAAGAGCATAGAAATGAGCATACTTAGAAAGGCGATCCATAACCACCATTATGACTGATTTATTTTCTGATTTGGGTAAGACGGTAATAAATTCCATAGAGATATCATTCCAAATAGCAGGTGGAATTGGAAGTGGTTGTAGTGGGCCTGGAGATTTGACTATTTCTTCCTTGTTGCTTGACACACATCATATTCAGTGAAAAAATTACAGATGTCCTGTTTCATACCATCCCAGAAAAAAGAACGTTTGACCCTGTCAATGGTTTTGGTGAACTCGGAGTGCCCCGCTGTGGGTGCAACATGAAGATTAGAAAGTACCATGGATTTAAGATTTGATTGTTTAATTAAATACAAACAACCTTTGTATCGAAGATCATCTTGGAGCCAAGAGTACCCTGGGGGAGTTGGAGCATTGGTTTGCAATTGCTGGATCAGATGCAAACTTTTGGGATCTTGTAGCCATTCCTAGAGAACAGCTTCGAGCCAATATGGTACAAAGAAGAAAAGAGAAAAAAGGGATCCTTCTTCTTCATATTTTCGAGACAGTGCATCTACCACCACATTGTATTTGGATTTCTTGTAAATGATCTCATAATCATATCCAAAGAGCTTAGTCACCCATTTTTGTTGCTCTGGGGAAGAAATGTGTTGTTCCAAAAAGTACTTGAGGATTTGATGGTCTATCTTAATTTGGAAACGTTTCCCCAAGAGATAAGGGCACCACAGATCAATGGCATGCAAAATAGCCAACATTTTCTTTTCATAGATGGGTTTGCCCATATTCCTTTCAGATAGTTGATTGTTGGTGAAGGCCAAAGGTCAACCCTCTTGCATAAGGACAACACTGATTTCTTTCCCTGAGGCATCACATTCCAACACAAAGGTCTTTGTGAAATCGGGAAGGGCCAAAACTAGAGTGGTGCACATGGCCATCTTCAAGGTTTGAAAATCTTGAGCAGTGGCTGGAGTCCAAGTGAAACAGTTCTTTTTTAGGAGAGTAGTGAGAGGTGCTGCAATATTTCCATAATTCTTAACAAACTTGTGATAATACCCTGTTAAGCCCATAAATCCATGCAATCTTTTGAGAGTCTTTGGGTGTGGCCAGTCTTGCATAGCTTCAATCTTTTTCAGATCCACCCTAACACCATCCTTGCCAACCAGATGACCCAAGTATTCTACTTTTGAGGCACCAAAAGCATATTTAGACTGTTTTAGGAAAAGTTGGTTTGAGAGAGTAGATGGAGAACTCGATCCACATGAGTAAGATGGTTTGTCTAGATTTTTCTATAGATGAGGATATCATCAAAGAAAACTAAGAAAAAATGACGGAGAAAGGGACGGAAGACATGATTCATGAGGCTTTGGAAGGTGGAGGGGGCATTACACAAGCCAAAGGGCATGACCAAAAACTCATAGTGGCCCTCATGATTTCAAAAGGCCATCTTGGGAATGTCTGCCTCGTTCATACATATCTGGTGATAGCCTGAGTGAAGATCAAGTTTAGTAAAAAATTTGGCACCACTCAATTCATCCAGGAGGTCATCAATGACAGGAATGGGAAATTTGTCTTTAATGGTCAGTTTGTTGAGGGCACGGAAGTCAGGACACATTCTCCAAGAACCTTATTTCTTCAGGACCATGACTATAGGATAAGAGTAAGGGATCATACTAGGGTGGATAATGCCTGCATTAAGGAGTTCCTAGACCATTTTCTCAATTTCATTTTTTTGTGAAAAGGGGTCATGATACGGATGGATATTGGGAGGAAGGCTTCCAGGTAAAAGGGGAATGGAATGATCATGAACATCGCAAGAAGGAGGGAGTCCCTGGGGAGTGTAAAATACCATTTGATGTTTATAAAGGAGGGCTTGGAGGTCTTGCGGCACCGTGGGTGTCTCCGTTGCTTGTATGGCATGGACTTGGGGAATGACACCAGAATGACCTTTTTTGAGCATCTTTTCCAAGCGATGGGAACTAATGACCTCAGGTGAACCAACAGTGATGCCTTGGAATTTATATTGGTGGCCTTCCTGGTTGAATTGCATGGTTAATTCCTTTAAATCCATGAGAATGGGACCCAAAGTCCTTAGCCATTCTACACCCAACACAATGTCACAACTGCCCATGTCGATAGCAAACATATGGGATTTTAGGTGGTAGTCATCAATTTGGAGACAGACATTTTCACAGTGCCCTCCACATTTCATGGAGCCACCATTGGCAATCATGATTTGGAAATTGTTGACGGCATGGATGTAGCAATGAGTTTCTTGGGAAATGCGGCGATGAATAAAATTATGGGTGATTCCACTATCAACTGGAATGATGACCTTCTGATGCTTGATGTAACTGATTAACTTGAGGGTTTGGGGAGTGGATAAGCCAGTGAGATCATTGAGGGAAATGACTGGTTCCACTTCAGAAGGGTCTGAGGGAGGGGTTGTGTCAGTGATTTCAGGTGACTCAGACACAAGGGGGTTTCAATATCCTCTTTCGAAGTATCCTCGGAGATGGCCATAAAAAGATTTTTTTCCTTACACTTGTGGCTTGGGAAATATTTTTCATCACAATTATAACAAAGGCCTTTGAGTTGGTGTTCAACCATTTCAGCCCTGGTCAATTTTTGGATCTTTAATGGGGTAGAGGGAGTAGTGGGATTTACGGGTTTAGGGAGAGGGATAAAGGAGGGTTTTTGATTTTGAGAGGATACAACCTGTTGTGCTTCTTTATCTCTTTTAGTATCCTCCACCCAAATTGAAGGTTGAGCCATGAGGACATGGGTCTGAATCTCATCCTTGAGTCCACTGATAAAACACTCTTGAAAGAAAGCATCAGTGATGCCCTCTATTCAAAAATCTAGGTGCTCAAAGGTAGCTATGAAGTATTCTATTGTTCCTGATTGTTTCAACTTTGTTAAACAACCCAAATGGTTGGTGTTAGTGTCAAAGTGTTCATAAATCTCAGTCACAAATTGGGTCCAAGCAATATACCCTTGACATGAAGTTTTTCTCCATTGCCACCATTGCCAATGTTCTTGATCTAGATGGAGAACACCATACCGAAGTTTGGCCAAGTCATCTGTAATGTTTTATAAAGAGAAATAATGTTCCATTTGGGTTACCCAACCAGTGGGGTCCGAGCCATCAAATTTGGTCACTTCCACCCATGGAAGGCTTAGGTCACATTGAAAGTGATGGCGCTGAAAGGTATGGGACTATGAGGAATGTCCACCTTCAGTCTTTGGAGGTGCATCAGAGAAAAGGTCATTTGTAGGGATCTTCAGTTTAGTACAGATTGATGCAAAGACATATTCATGTTGGGTGGTCAGTTCTTGTTTGACTTCCTCCATTGAGGACTACATGGTTGTATTTATGGTTGTATTGATGGTTGTATCGATGGAGGAAACATTGACACTGAGTTGTTTCACTTCTTTTTGGGTCTCGAGGAGACCAGATTGCAAGGTGTTGAAGCAAGCTTCTAGGTCTTGGCTAGAGGTATGGGCCATGAGGATGGGTGAACTGAAAAGGGGCAGGCGAGGTAAAAAAATTTTCTGAAAAATGATATGGATGAATGTGATAAGGGAGAAGAGATGAATCCAATGGAATAGGTCTCAAATAATGGTGAAAAAATATCCAGATTTTTTTTTTTTTTTACCCCTACAGAGTTATACTCCGGTCTAAAGAATATTGCAATGATGAAATCCCCAAATGCTTAACCAGTAAGAAAAGTGTAGTGATTTGGCAACCCAAACATAGTTGCGCAACAACAGATCTTGTCTGTTTTAATTTGTTTATGTTTTTGTCCCCCAAGGGTTAGGTATTCAAGGGTTCTATAGACAAGAGTTTGCCCTGTGCTATAGCTATTTGATATATGTGTGGGGTCCAACAATAGTACTTGGCCCAATATCTCAGGGCACTAACTAAGGAGGATAGACCATATCCTTAGTTGTACTACCCGACTACCCATGTACTAGAGAGTATCTTCCCGGTGTTGTTCTCGGTGGCACTATAGTAATCAAGTGACTGATCGGTTTATCTAAAGAGGGCTTTAGGAAATCTAGGTCGATCCTTACACAGGTGTTGTCTGATGCACTACCACTCGAAGGGGTACCAACAGGGGTTACAAGGGTGGCCAACAGATGTGCGCTTAAGAACCACTTGTATTTCCTGTGTGTATGAATCCCTCAACCACAGGTTTATGCACGTAACGACAGATATCTATGGCTTAAATACGCCGGAATACATCTCTACTCTGGAAAAAAAATTCCCACAATTTCTGCCAAGGAAAGTGCTCTGATACCACCTATAATATACCATATAGAAAAAGTATGTAGAACAGAAATAAAATACTAGAAATGGAAAAATAACAGTAATATAACCAGTATAATCTCCACAATAACACAAAAATGATATAAGAACAACATAGAAATAGCACTTTGATTCAGAAAGCAATGTTCATGGGCCTCTTCGAGGGAACAACCTCCAATCGAGCAACGCTCTGTTACAATAATCTCCAAGCTAGGGTTTTCATA
This sequence comes from Picea engelmannii, assembly GCA_009831015.1. Classification (NCBI taxonomy): domain Eukaryota; kingdom Viridiplantae; phylum Streptophyta; class Pinopsida; order Pinales; family Pinaceae; genus Picea; species Picea engelmannii. The sequence goes on from ML777666.1 coordinate 1,308,770, forward strand.
CCCTCAACCCTTATTTATACTAAATATGTCTATTAAGAGAAGCATCTAAAGGAAGATCCTTCTTGAAGCGGAAGCTTCTATTAGGTCTTCTTACATCTGCCTTAGTCTATTTTATTGAAAGGCCTTATTAATATTGACCTTTATTACATCCAAATATATTTCTCTACCTATGTGTAGGTTAGGACCCTAACACTTTCCATATTTTCTATATCCTTTTTTATGTGGGTTGGGGCCACCCTTTCCTAGATTTTTTTGTGAGGGGTTCCTAGGCCCAAATTGTCGCATCTTTTGTTTGAGCTTCTGCTTGATTTTGATGGCATATTGGTAGGCCACACCCAGGGATGAGATGTACATAAATTCCATTTTGGTATGTATGTATCTATGTAGAGCACCGCGATACTTGAGAACCAAATGTCGCTCTGAATATTTGATACCCATCTTGGTGTACAAGGTATGGAAGATATTTGTGAACTCTGGCACTACTTGGTCTCTTTCTTGTCATAGTGTGGTCCATTTGGTATATAAGTTGTCATAACTTCCGAAGGGGTAGTATTTTTCCTTAATAACATCCTTGAAGGATTCCCAAGTGGTCATGACTATAAATAATGAGTGTTCCTCTGTTTCCTTTCACTCAAAAAAATTTCCCACCAATCTTTGACATGGGGAACAACTTTGAGGAGTGCAAAAGTAATATTTTCTTTATTCGAAATGTTATGGACAGAAAAATACCCTTCTAGTATATTCAACCACTTGTCTATAGAATCTACGTCTATATGACCTTCAAATATAGGAATATCAAAGTTTATTTGTACCTTGAAGGGGGTGGTGCCTCCACTCGAGGAAGATGTGTCGCCTGTTGGTAGCCACTGAAGGATTTGCATGAAACTATCCATCATCTCGTTGCTCTGTTGTGTGAGGGATTCCTTAAGAAAATTTTTGAAAGAATATCCCATCCTTTCATATTTATTTTCTCCTGCCATGAGAGGTCTCTTGGGCGTGCGAGAGATTTTCTCTTCAAGAGAAACAAGATCGAGACCCAATTCTTTGTACCCTGACTTCATTGGGGACATGCATTAAGATGACAAGGAGAAGACCGCTCTGATAACACTGATATAGATTTTATGAGCATAATGAAATGAATACAGATTATTAAAAGACGCTTAACACAGAATAACATATATACAGTAAAAAAAAAATTCTATTCAATAAGAAAATAAGTTGAAACTATAAAATGTAGTGGAAAACAAGATTGTTGGAATGGTGGTGGCTTATCTCTGAGAAGAGATGTGACGGTTGCACTCATTCAAAATAATATGATTACAATGAGGCTCTGAAGGCATTTTTCACAATAAACTGGAATTTCACAAACCCTAACCCTAAGAGATGAAGCTCCAAAATTCATGTAGGCCCCGTTTGGGTAAGTTAGTACATCAACTTCTCAGAATTGTAAATTGTGCATACATTCTTCATTTGGGGCACACGATAGCTTGTTGGAAAGGTATCATCGAGAATATTCATTTTGGGGGCTTGTAAAATTTCCCTCGAAGTTAAAAATTGCTAAAATTAGTAAATTACAAAAATTGCCAGAAAACTGTTTTGAGCCAATTGGAAAAGGTGGGTGTCCACTGATATCCACCTAGATCACCCTTGAAGAATGTTCCCATTGCTATTTTTTCACCCTCTTCACCTCGATAATCCTCTTTCCTTTTCATTTCTTCTTGCCTTGGACCTTTCCTTTGCCTTGGACCTTTCCTTTGCCTTTTCATTTTCCTTGGAACTTGCACCCTCTACGCAAGTGTTCCTCCTCTCCTTGGCTTGGTGCAAACTAAGAACTAGTTCACCCCTCCCCTAGAAAATTATCCAACATACAAGGATGCACCTTCCTCTAACAAAATATTCCTCTCACAAGATTTTCACCTCCTCTCCTTGGATGCACCTACACTATATTTTGCACCCTCAAACTCATGTGCTTCCTTTATACTTGCACCCCAACTCACTTAGTGCACCCTCCATCTATCTCAAGCCTCAAGACTCCATGAAAGCTTCCTCAAGGTATTTTTTACCCTCATCCGTAAGTGCACCTCTTTTGGCCTCTCCAAACCCTCGCTTCCTCTCTTCCTCTCCTCTCAACTCTCTCAAGTGAAGAATAAGCCTCATCCTTACCCTTTTCCCTCCTTTAGCTTCTTTTTTCCAAGCCTAAAATACCAATGGCCTAGATTCAATATAGCCATTTCTAATCAATAGGTGACGTTTATTCTAAAAAATCTCACTTATAAAACCCACTTTCTCAAGTTTCCTTTATGTCTATTAATTCACCCACAAAGTGAATTAATTGTCACATTATGACTTAAATGACATATTTCACTTTTGACTTAAATATCCTAAGTCAAAGTGGAATTAGAACATAAAGTAAATAATTAAGGGTAATAGTCTCCCCCTTTGTGTTTAGAGACTTACAAACACAAGGGGACCACTTTCCAATGTACCCAAATCTCAACAATTCCAACTAATATTGTGAAGTTTCAAAATTAGATTTCCTTAAGCCATTCCAAGTTTAAATAAATGAATCCATAATTTTTTAAAATGCATTGCAATTAGATTTATTTTGAAGCTATTTGAAGGATGAAATTTTAAGTGGAACTCTTTATATATATATATATATATATATATATATATATATATATATATATATATATATATATATATATATATATATATATATATT